>JBBGZY010000657.1:3195000-3640000 GCA_037952925.1 Lithobates clamitans
GTTGCGTTCTTGGCCAGAAGATTACCTGACAGCTTCAATGAGGCAACGTTTATTACCTTTAGCATGTTGGCTTTCCTCAGTGTTTGGATTTCCTACATTCCAGCCTCTCACAGCTCACAAGGAAAGTATACTGTGGCCACAGAGATCTTTGCCATCTTATCTTCTACCTGGGCTCTTGTGGTTTGTATTTTCCTGCCAAAATGTTTCATCATATTGTTTCGACCAGATATGAACTCTAAAGGACTATTGATGAGGAAAAACTGTGGCTGAAAACCAAAAATGTACACATCTATCTTGTGCAGGACTACAGTTATGTAATCATAGAACTGTTTATGTTGTAAGCGTTTTAGGAAAGTATTTTGTAGATTCATAACTTTCTCTGTTCTGAAGCTATTGCTGCTTGTTTCACCATATTCTCTCTCTTACTGATTTCTGAATGGGAAGGTCTGCCTTCATTACAACAACCTGAGCAATATCTGTGTTGTATAGGAAAAACCTGCAGTGTCTGCATCCCTCTAGAATGGATGAGTCTTGTAGAGTGGCTCACTAAATAAGAATCTTATTGCAGGTGATGCCTGAAAATTTTGCTTGTATCGAATTATGGTGTACTTCTGTGAAAAGCAGGGAGCCAATTACACAAGCAAAGTATGAGATTTTGGCAGGTATATAGGATATTGATATGCATGTTAACTGTTTGCAGAATGGTTCCTACATTGCATGGAAGTGATATTTGATTTTTTCGCACATTTTAGAAAATGAAAACATTTGTAGACTGAAATGGAATAAACAAATTAACAGTTAATATGCATTCTGGATCAAATGTAAAGCCAGGGCCATCTTTAATATTGATTGGACCCGGGGCAAACATTTTCTTGGTTCCCCCCCCCCCCCATGCAATTTCGTTCTTCACCTGCTTTGAGACATACACAAAATAACAGTTTCCTGAATCAGATCAGGCAGCAATTGCAATTGGTTGCCAGAGGTTAAAATGTATCATTACCACTCACTGAATGGCTTCTAGAGGTTACAGCACACATTATGGCCCACTGATTATTTGCTAGCACATGACTTCTGCTTGTTGATTGGTTGCTAGAGATTACTGTACATCAATACTGCTCATTGATTGGTTGCTAGAGGTTACTGGACATCCTTACCACTCACTAATTGGTTTCTAGAGGTTACTGCACATTATTACTGCTCACTGATTGATTGCAAGAGGTTACTACATACCCTTACCACTCAAAAATTGGTTGCAAGAGGTTAGTGCACATCATTACTGCTCACTGATTGGTTGCTAAAGGTTACAACATATTATCTCCCCTCTGCCTGCACACCATGATCTGGGGAGATGAGGGGGCCCATCAATAGACAGAAAACTCCTAGGGATCCTAGGACTCCTGGGATCAGTGGCAATGCTGGGGGGTTGATGGGATCAGTGGCAGTGGTGGGTGGATGGGATTAGTTAGGAGGCAAAGCTGGAAATCTTTGGCAAGAATATAGTGGGGGATTCTTCACGGACCACCAATGTAACAGGAAATTTACAATGACCACCAATGTGAGGGGGGATTTGCACTGACCACCAATGTGAGAGGGGATTTGCACTGACCACCAATGTGAGGGGGGATTTGCACTGACCACAATGTAATGGGGAATTTTACACTAACCACCAATATAAAGAGGGATTTCTACACTGGCACCAATGTAATAGGAGCATTTACACCAACCACCAGTGTAAGGGGGAATATACAATGACCTCCATGTAAGGGGGAATTTACACTGATAACCATTGTCGAGAAGATTTGTACTGACCACCAATGTAAGGTGACACTTCTACACTGACCACTAATGTAAAGGGGGATTTACACTGACCACCAGTGTAAGGGCAATTCTCCACTTACTAAAAATGTAATTGAAAATGTACGCTGATCACCAATGTAATCAAGAATTTACACTAACAACCAATGTAATTTGGGTTTTTACATCAACAACCAATAAAGGGGGATTTTTACACTTGCCACCAATGTAAGGGGGGATTTACACTCACCACCAATTTAAAGGGGGCTTCTACATGGACCACCAATGTAAGGAAGGATTTGAAACTGACCACAAATGCAAGTTTTGTTTTTTTTACCGATTACCAATGTAATGGGGAGTTACAATGACCACTAATGTAATAGGAGCATTCACAGTAACCACCAATGTAAGAAGAGATTTACACTGACCACCAATGTAAGGGGGACCTTCACACTGGCAACTAGTGTGAATGAAAGGATTGTACACCAAGACCCAATGTAATGAGAAGATTTACACTGACCACCAATGTAACTGATTTGCATGCAAAATCACTTTCCTGAAACCACGGAAACATGCTGCTCTTTACCAGATACACAGCTGTGTCAATAATTGTTAATGACACCCTCAGGCATCTGCTGAGATGTGCGTATTCAAATGTACCAAAATTCACGCTGCTGTGGCACCACCTCCAATTTGCTTACCTTTGCAGAACAGTCTGATGTTAGGCTTAATGACCACAGTTGCAGGTAAGACTTTCAAGCATGCTCTTTACCTCCCCAGGGGGCAGCATTCAACAGAAGTGATGGTGGATATGACCTCGGTGGGGGCATGATATCCATATGAATGCCGCCTCTATTTACATATCAATTTCGTGGCTATTTACATATTAACCACTTCAGCCCCAGAAGATCTGGCTGCTCAATGACCAGGCCATTTTTTGCGATACGGCACTGCGTCGCTTTAACTGACAATTGCACGTCGTGCCACGCTGTAACCAAGCGAAATTGTTGCCCTTTTTTTCCCACAAATAGAGCTTTCTTTTAGTGGTATTTGATCACCTCTGTGGTTTTTATTTTTTGCGCTATAAACAAAAGAAGAGCGACAATTTTGAAAAAAACACAATGGGGGTTATTTACGAAAGGCTAATCCACTTTGCACTGCAAGTGCACATAAAAGTGCACTTACAGTGCACTTGGAAGTGCAGTCACTCTAAATCTAAGGGGTAGATCTGAAATGAGTGGAAGCTCTGCTGATTCAGGGATCAGGAGTAATTTAAGTTATTTAAAGTAACTTAATCTAAATTAAGAAACAAATTGAACAGTATTGGCCCCAGGAACACTGGCCCACCACTCACCCACCCAAAAAATTAGTTATTTATCTGTAATTCTACCCCCACAGGAACCTATGAATAAGATGGGTCCTCTGTTGCTTGCCTCGACCTTCCAAAGGGCCTCAGCCCCTCTGACACACCAGGTTGAGTGTAAAAAGAAAGTAAATACAGTGAAGAATGGCAAATAATTCCTATTCCCCAATAATAGTGCTATATCAAAAGCAGGCACCAAACTAGTTAGCAAAGGCAATCTTACCAAATGACTTCTGTTTGGGCAGCACTAGGGTTGTTTGTTCAAATCCCAACACCAGCACTACCCGCCTGGAGTTTGCATGTTCACCCTGTGTTTGTGTGGATTTTCTCTGAGTACTCCGGTTTCCTTCCCCACTCCAAAGACATACTAGTTGGCTCCTGTCTAAATTGGTAGTAGGTATGATTGTGAAGTTAGGGACCTCAGATTGCAAGCTCCTTAAAGGCAGGGACTGACGTTAATGTACAATAAATGTGTAAAGCACTGTGTGAATTGATGGCGCTATATAAGTACTTGTAATAAATAGGTATTATCACTCAGTAAAGTTGGCTTGACTATAATTGAGCTAAGTTCCCTAAGGACTCACAGGTGTAAGTGGAAATCATGATTCCCCCCCCCCCCCTCCAAGCTTTGCCACAATGCACATTATATCTGTTTGTTATACACTCTGCTACGAACATGTGTTTTGCTGACAAAAAATATTGCTCGCACCATTCTTGGGCGGGGCGGCGCCATTTTGTCATACCTGACCGGATTGCTAGCACACCCTGTGTGGATGAGATCAGCCTCATACATGGGGTGATTTGTCTCCTCTTTTAACCATCCAGTGAGTTTAAGTAGGGTGATATGGCCCTTTCTGGGCTGATTTTTGCCTGCTGGTCGGTGCTCTTTACCTCTGTTTACATCGCATTTATTGCTGTGGAATTGGACTGTTATTAGGTGCAAGGAGTTTTTTTTTTATCATTAGGAGCTTCGCATTCTGTCAGACATTTCCTCTTTAACAGCTTCCCCCTTGTGTTAAAATTTGTGTTAAAGTTGTAAAGACGAAGTTTATCCTGAAGAAGCCCATCCAGGGCGAAACATGTCGATCCCGTCACCTTCCATTTTCTTCAAGTACTTTACTGACTGTATAAAAAGTTTGGCAGCGTTTATTATATGTTTTTAGAAAATAAATTTCTGTCTCTAGATTTTAACAATGTATAGTAAAAATTGTTGATTTTATTTATCATGTATTTTTGCATATGAATGTATATTTTTTTTCTTGCTTTTTTGCACACTAAAATCCCACACCTCCCCATATCTCTTGCCTTGCGCGATTTGGGGAGGCCCTATTTCTCTACATATGACATCACTGGTCCCCAAATGTATGGGATGCAAACTGTGTTTCAGAAAGTCACCTCTGCTAGGATGTGCAACATTACCTTGCAATTCTGTGACAACTGCAGGGGAAGGTGTCTGAGCTCTGCACCGTACGGTCTCTACACTATTTGGAATTAATCCTGCTTTAAAGCCAAACCCAGACCCCACCTGCTGATCCAATGGGGCCCAGACTCTGTACAGGAAGAATAGGCTGTCCCCACCCCCCTCAAATTATTTAATCCTTCTGCCTTTTCCTTGTCATTTGTGACCAGCTTCCCATGTACATCTGTTATGGGGTTTGTCTGTTGTTTTATAATCTTCTAACTATTGATATATGGGCGGGGCCACTTCACCCTGTATGTAGGGGTAGCTTTCACTATGCACACAATCATCAGTGACCAGGTAGGGACTAACATTACTGCAGTTCCCTAACTTAGAGTTGAGCTCTCACTGCATGCAGTAAAAGTGCAGAATTCCTCTGACAAAGTGCTGTCCCATGTCACTTCACACTAGGGATGAGCCAATCACCCCCAAGTTCGGTTCACACCAGAACCTGCGAACGGACCGAAAATTTGCACGAACGTTAGAACCCCACTGACCTCTATGGTACTCGAATGTTCAAAATCAACAGTGCTCATTTTAAAGGCTAATTTGAATGGTATTGTCCTAAAAAGGGTTTGGGGACCCGGGTGTGCCCCAGGGAACACGTATCAATGCAAAAAACAAGTTTTAAAAACGGCCGTTTTTTCGGGAGCAGTGATTTTAATGATGCTTAAAATTAAAAAAAAAAGTGAAATATTCCTTTAAATATCGTACCTGGGGGGTGTATGCCTGTAAAGTGGCACATGTTTCCCGTGCTTAGAACAGTCCCTGCACAAAATGACATTTTTAAAGGAATAAAAGTCATTTAAAACTGCTTGCGGCTTTAATGTAATGTCGGGTCCTGGCAATATGGATGAAAATCAGTGAGACAAATGGCATGGGTACCCCCCAGTCCATTACCAGGTCCTTTGGGTCTTGTATGGATATTAAGGGGAACCCCGCACCCAAATTAAAAAAGGAAAGGTGTGGGGCCCCCAGGCCCTATATACTCTGAACAGCAGTATACAGGCGGTGCAAACAAGACAGGGACTGTAGGTTTGTTGTTAAGTAGAATCTGTTGTAATTTTGAACTGGTACATTTTTAGCGTGTTTAGCTCCAGCCAAAAAATCTATTTTAAGCTTTTTGGAAAACATAGGGAAGGGTTATCACCCCTGTGACATTTGTTTTGCTGTCTGTGCTCCTCTTCAGAAGATTTCACCTCACTTTTTGTCCCAAGGACAAATGTTTTTTGAAAATTTGGGGTCATTAGTGAAACAAGGATTGGTGATAAAGCATCAGTGTAAAGGAGAAAAGTTTTTCCCATATTAACTCTTACAAGAGAGAATTTCCCTTCCTAGGGGTAGATTTCATCTCACTTCCTGTTGTCTCCTTCCGTTTGCAAGTAGGAGTCGTTTGTAAGTTGGATGTTTGAAAGTAGGGGCCTGCCCTATATACTTAGCAGAAATTTGGGCCTTAGGTGTTGTTGTGGCCACAACACTGTAAGCCCTCACAAGGCCCTGTTGTAATTACATGCCCCTGTTAAACAGGGGCAGAAAAATTGGGCCTTTGGTGGTGGTGGTGGTGCTGGTGCTACAACACTGTAATTCCTCACAGTTACTCTTGGTGGGCGCAGAAATGGACCCTGCTGTGAAATATTAGATCAAGAATTCTAATTACATGTCCCTGTTGAACAGGGGCTGAAAAATTGGTGCCACAACACTGCAACCCCTCACAGATACTCTAGTTGGAGTGCAGGAACTAGCCCTGCTGCAAAGAATTGCATCAAAAATTGTAATTACACGCCCCTGTTAAACAGGGGCTGAAAAATTGGGCCTTAGGCACTGGTGCTGGTGCCACAACACTGCAACCCATCACAGATACTCTAGTTGGAGTGCAGGAACTAGCCCTGCTGCAAAGAATGGCACCAAAAATTGTAATTACACGCCCCTGTTAAACAGTGGCTGAAAAATTGGGCCTTAGGCACTGGTGGCGGCGCCCAGAACCAAAAATGTTCTTACAAGCTATCAGCATGATCATTGAGGAGGAAGAGGATAATTACTCAGCATAACAGGATAGTCACTCGGCATCAACATAGGCAGTCTTTGAAGGGATCTCACATTTCAAAAAAAATTATTCGGTTACATCAGCATCAGGTGCTTGGTAGCTGGTGGTGATCCAAGACTGATTCATTTTTATGAAGGTCAGTCGATCGACCGAGTCGGTGGACAGACGCACCCTGTGATCGATTACAAAGAATCCAGCAGCACTGAATGTACATTCTGAAAGAATGCTGGATGCAGGACAAGCCAGTAGCTCAATTGCATACTGTGCCATCTGTGGTGGGAAAGGTGTCCAAGTCAGATCTTGCCCCTAGGTATTCCTGCACCATGTAAAACAGACGCTGGCGATGGTTGCTGGAACCGATCATACCTTGGGGCTGCGGACTAAAAAATTGTCTGAATGCATCGGTCAGACAGCCACCTTCTCCACCGCTTCTTCTTTGACTGACCGAAGCCTCAGCAACACGTTGTCCAGAAACAGGAGTTTGTAACCTCCCAGTCCCTGGGAATGCGTTGCACAGACCTTTCTGCAAGGCCTCCTGAAGTTGTTTCATCCTCTGCTCCCTGTGTGACGGCAAGATAAGTTCCGCAACCTTACCCTTGTAATGTGGATCAAGGAGGGTTGCCAGCCAGTATTGTTCCTTCTCCTTGATACCACGAATACGAGGATCCTTCCGCAGGCTTTTCAGGATCAGGGAGGCCATGCAGCGTAGGTTTGCTGAGGCATTCGGTCCGGAGTCCTCTGGGTCACTAAGGACGACATGATCCGCAGCTACCTCCTCCCAGCCACGTACAAGTCCATGTGTTTCTTGGGACTGTAAATGATCCCTTAAAGACTGCAGCTGATGCTGAGTGCCAGGCTCCACCTCCATACTGACACAATCCTCCTCCTCCTTCTCCTCCTCGTCCACTTCCTGTGTGATCGGCGGGCATGCAGGAACACTGTCTGGATAAAGGGGGCCTTGAGAGCTAAGGAAGTCCTCCTCTTCCTGCCTCTGTTCTGCCTCAAGTGCCCTGTCCATTATTCCACGCAGCGTGTGCTCCAACAGGTGGACAAGGGGGACAGTGTCACTGATGCATGCACTGTCACTGCTCACCATCCCCGTGGCCTCCTCAAATGGTGGCAGGACAGTGCATGCATCCCTGATCATGGCCCACTGGCGTGGGGAAAAAAAAACAAGCTCCCCTGACCCCGTCCTGGTGCCATAGTCGCACAGGTACTCATTGATGGCCCTCTGCTGCGTGTGCAGGCGCTGCAGCATGGCCAACGTTGAGTTCCACCTGGTGGGCATGTCACAGATTAGGCGGTTCTTGGGCAGGTTAAATTCCTTTTGGAGGTCTGCTAGCCGAGCACTGGCATTATATGACCGGCGGAAATGCACACAGACTTACCTGGCCTGACTCAGGACATCCTGTAAGCCCGGGTACCTGCCCAAGAACCGCTGCACCACCAAGTTAAGGACGTGAGCCAAACAGGGCACATGGGTCATTTGTCCCTGTCGGAGGGCGGAGAGGAGGTTGGTGCCATTGTCACAAACCACCATTCCTGCTTTAAGTTGGTGTGGCGTCAACCACCTCTGAACCTGCCCTTGCAGAGCTGACAGAACCTCTGCCCCAGTGTGGCTCCTGTCCCCCAAGCACACCAGCTCAAGCACCGCATGGCATCTTTTGGCCTGCGTACTTGCATAGTCCCTTGAACGCCTACGGAGCACAGTTTCGAGGACAAAGCACAGGAAGAGGTCATGGAGGAAGAAGAAGAGGAGGGGGTGGAGGAGAGAGGTGTGTCAGAATCACAAGTAGTGGCATTTTGGAGGCGTAGTGGCGGAACAACCTCCAAAACTACTGCACCTTGTCCTGCATCCTTCCCAGCTGCCAGAAGAGTCACCCAATGCGCTGTGAAACTTAGGTAACGTCTCTGTCCATGCCTGCTGGACCATGAGTCAGCGATAATATGCACCTTACCGCTGACCGCCCTGTCCAGCGAGGCCAAGACATTGCCTTCCACATGCCGGTAGAGAGCCGGAATCGCCTTTTGTGAGAAAAAGTGGCGTTTGGGAACCTGCCACTGAGGAACCACACATTCCACAAACTCATGGAAGGGGGCAAAGTCTACCAACTGAAAAGGTAGCACTTGAAGTGCTAGCAATTTTGCCAAGCTAGCATTCAACCGGTGGGCATGTGGATGACTGGGAGCAAACTTCTTTTTGCGGTGCAGCAGCTGGGGCAGGGAAATTTGCTTGGTACAATCTGACGTTGGTGTACCGATAGCAGATTGCCCGCAAGTACTTGGCTGTGACACACCTAATTCTACACCTTCACTCCTCTCAGTGCAGGTCTTAGAGAGGACTGAAGGTATAGTGGGGTTGGAGATCCCAGCTGATGAGGAGTAAGGACAGATCCTCTTTGTTTTTTGGTGTGGGCCTAGCAGTGGTGCCATCTGATGCACTCGTCTCAAAAAAGGCTCGCACCAAAGACAGCAGCGTCCTGCACATGTGGAGCTCTGAGGTGTGATGCAGTCAGTGTGCTGCCCTTAGGCTGGCCCCTGGAGGGCATCCTGCCTCGTCGGTGATGTGCCTCCTCCTCCTCCTCTTTCCTATCAGGAACCCACGTTGAGTCAGTGACCTCATCCTCCCCTCCCTCCTCATCACTGGAGCAAACCTGGCAGTATGCTGCAGCAGGGGGAATATGACTGCCAGATTGCTGTCTGTCAGGGAATCTAATTGACCAGACTGTGTGGACTGCACAGAGGAGACCAGAAACACATGTAAGTGAAATAATGGTGTTTATTAAACAAGTGATAAGTAAAAGGAATATAAACAGTGCAAAACCAACACAACAAACCCACTACAAACAACAATATATACAAGTAAATGGAGATACCGTAATCGTAAACAAAGCCAGGCCAAGGTCATACACAGGGAGGTCAGCAGATGGGTAAGGACGGGAAACCAGCAGGAAGGGGAGAGGATGGATGGTAAAGCTGCAGGGTAGGGATCCAAGGGAATCAGGAGGGACAAGAACAGGATGGGCCTGGGATAGGGATCGGATCGGATCAGAGCAGAGCGGGACAGAACAGGTTCACAATCAGGATACAGGCAGCAAGGTCAAGGCACAGGGAGAAAGATACCAAGGCGAGCATGTGAGGGCTTGCCGGGTATTTATAGGCTGACTATAATTGGCTTCAAGTCACACCTGAGCGCAGGGAGTGTTGTCTGCTCCATACTGCCAGGATCCATCCGCTGGTGGACATCAGTACTGCGGCCAAAAGATGAAATGACACCAGCAGGGAAATATTCTCCTGACAGTTCAACACTGCCAGGAGACACCTGCTGGTGGACCCCAGTACTGCATGCCAAACGATATATCTTACCAGCGGATGGACCCTTTCCTGACAGTACAACTCCCTAAAGGAGCGGCCTCCTTTAGGGAGTCATTGAGCTGTGCAGCAGACAGGAACAAGCCGAGCTGGGCAGCAGACAGGAACAAGCCGAGCTGGACAGCAGACAGGAACAAGCCGAGCTGGGCAGCAGACAGGAACAAGCCGAGCTGGGCAGCAGACAGGAACAAGCCGAGCTGGGCAGCAGATAGGAACAAGCCGAGCTGGGCAGCAGACAGGAACAAGCCAAGCTGGGCAGCAGACAGGAACAAGCCGAGCTGGGCAGCAGGCTCCGGGTCATCGAGCTGGGCAGCAGGCTCCGGGTCATCGAGCTGGGCAGCAGGCTCCGGGTCATCGAGCTGGGCAGCAGGCTCCGGGTCATCGAGCTGGGCAGCAGGCTCCGGGTCATCGGGCTGAGCAGCAGGCTCCGGGTCATCAAGATGGACAGCAGGTTCTGAAACATTGGGTCGAACAGCGAGCACCGTAAGGGCAGGCCGGATTACAGGCACCGGCTCAGCAAGCTGGGTAACGGACCCCGGCCCAGTGGGCTGGGTAACAGGCCCCGACCCAGCAAGCTGGACACCGAGCACTGGTTTGGCAAGCCGGATAACAGATACTGGCTTGACAGGCAAAGTGACGGACTTCGGTTTAGCAGACTGGGTAACGGGCACCAGTTCAGCAGACCGGGTAACGGGCACCGATTCAACAGACTGGGTAACGGGCACTGATTCAGCAGGCTGAGACACGGGCACAGAAACTCCAGGCTGAAACACGGGCACCGAAACTTCAGGCTGAGACACGGGCACAGAAACCTCAGGCTGGGATACCAACATCACGACATCAGGCTGGAAGACAGGTACCAGGATATCAGGCTGGAGGATGGACACATCAAACCGGAAAGCAGGCTCATCAGGCTGAACAGTGAGCACATCAGGCAGAACAGCAGGTACTGGCACAACAGGCTGAACAGGTACATCGGACTGGTCAGTAGTCGCTGGAGCGTCAGACTGGAACATGGACACTGGGATTTCGGGCTGAGCAGCAGGCACTGGGACCTCAAACTGGGCATTGGACACAACTGGCTGAGTAGCAGACACTGGCACATCAGGCTGGAAAGCGGACTGGAAAGCCGGTACCGAGACATCAGACCAGGCAGCGGGTACTGGAACTTTAGACTGGGCAGCCGACACAGGCGCTGGCACATTGGGCAGAACAGCAGGTGCTGGCATACCAGGCTGAACAATAGGTACATCGGACTGGACAGTAGTCACTGAGGCGTCAGACTGGAACATGGGCACTGAGATGTCAGGCTGAGCAGCAGGCACTGGGACCTCAAACTGGACAGCGGGCACAGGCATTGGCACAATAGGTTGAGTAGAAGACACTGGCGCATCAGGCTCGGTAGCAGGCACTGGACTGTCAGGCTGGGTAGCAGGCAGAGGTTTGACAGAATCAGGTGGGTTAGTTGGTGTGGAAGCAAGTTGGGTTACTGGCAGGATCATGTGGGTAGGAAAGAATTTTTGTTTCTTTTTTGGTTTAGCCCGTGCAGTTTTGTATGTAGGTGCAGGGCTGAAAGAAAAGAAAGTAGCTGGATCGAAGGAAGACCAAGGAACTGTAGCTAGAGAGGGGTTTTGTGGGACTGTTACAGGTGGAGGAGAAGAGACAGGTGGATTGAAGGCTGGATAGGTGCTACACTTGGAGACTGGGTAGTAGTATTTGGTAGGCGGTTGAGTAAACTGGGCTGTAGCTGAGGTTGCCATAGGCGACGGGGAGATACATTTTTGGGAAGACAGATGATTAATGGCAGGGCTGGAATATTGTGGCTTAGCTAAAGACAGGAGATCTGACCATGCCTGCAGCACAGGTTGAACAAACGCTGATTCACACACAGCCTGACTAATCAAGGATTGCACCGACTGGATGCAATTAGACAACACTTGCTGTGAACAGGAGGAATAATGTTCCATAAAATAGGCTGGATCATCCTCTAACAACCAAACCAGGGATTCAACTTGGCCATAATTGAAGGGGGGCGAAAAATCATCACTTCCCTCGGGAATGCATGACAGGGCTGGTTTTGCACATATCTGGATCAGGGGCTGAACATCTTCAAAAGACATATACCCCTGATCCACTAGGGAATGAGCTGATCGGATAGTTTCCATCAGCTGGTCACTAGTCCACCCTTTTAAAATCTGGCGACAATATTCATCATCCTCTTCTGCTAGCAGAGAATAATAAATGATTTCATCGAAATCCATATTAGCAGACCTCATAAACCAGGATGGTTTCCTCAATGCAGCCACGTCTGGTCAGGGATGGCCTTGGTATACTGTCAGGGAATCTAATTGACCAGACTGTGTGGACTGCACAGAGGAGACCAGAAACACGTGTAAGTGAAATAATGGTGTTTATTAAACAAGTGATAAGTAAAAGGAATATAAACAGTGCAAAACCAACACAACAAACCCACTACAAACAACAATATATACAAGTAAATGGAGATACCGTAATCATAAACAAAGCCAGGCCAAGGTCATACACAGGGAGGTCAGCAGATGGGTAAGGACGGGAAACCAGCAGGAAGGGGAGAGGATGGATGGTAAAGCTGCAGGGTAGGGATCCAAGGGAATCAGGAGGGACAAGAACAGGATGGGCCTGGGATAGGGATCAGATCGGATCGGATCAGAGCAGAGCAGAGCAGAGCGGGACAGAACAGGTTCACAATCAGGATACAGGCAGCACAGTCAAGGCACAGGGAGAAAGATACCAAGGCGAGCATGTGAGGGCTTGCCGGGTATTTATAGGCTGACTATAATTGGCTTCAAGTCACACCTGAGCGCAGGGAGTGTTGTCTGCTCCATACTGCCAGGATCCATCCGCTGGTGGACATCAGTACTGCGGCCAAAAGATGAAATGACACCAGCAGGGAAATATTCTCCTGACAGTTCAACACTGCCAGGAGACACCTGCTGGTGGACCCCAGTACTGCATGCCAAACGATATATCTTACCAGCAGATGGACCCTTTCCAGACACTGTCCTTCTTGGGCACCCCCTCTGTCCGTGCTCACATTACTGCCTTCATCTAGCTCAGTATCATCATCAGAGCCTTCTAAACGCTGGGCATCCTCCTGGAGCATGTACCCAACACTGTGGTCAAACAGTTCGAGGAACTCCTCAGGAGGACATGGTGGGGCTAGGGAAGGAGTCACTGGTGCCATTGAGCTGAGGGAAGAGGCCGCGTTGGCAGCTGCTTTGCCAGACAAAGTACCCTGAGCATGGGTGAGAGAGGATGAGGAGGATGATGATGGCTTGGTCATCCACTCGACCAAGTCTTCCGCATGTTGCGGCTCAACACTGCCAGCTGCCGAAAAAAGGCCAACCGTGTCCCACGGCCACGTGCTGATGAGGATGCACTGTGTCCACGACCAGCACTGTTGCCTCTAGACACAGAGACTGCTTGCCCTCATTTATTGGCTTGTGACTGTCTGCCTCTCCTTGTTGGCCTTCCAGACATACTAATGGTCGGCAGTGAGATGCAGCTGCACTAAGCTGGGGTATATATATATATATATATATATATATATATATATATATATATATATATATATATTGATACTGCAGCTAGCAAAATCAACTGCCTGCCTGTAGTATTATTCGTATGAGGACACCACCAATCTTCTACAGGTAGCTTTAGCTGAACACTGTGCAGAGGTCGCACTAAACTAACTTGTAGCTTTAGCTGAACACTGTGCAGAGGTAGCACTACACTAACTTGTAGCTTTAGCTGAACACTGTGCAGAGGACGCACTACACTAACGTTAAAATAATGTAGCTGCCTGCGGTAGTGATAGGATCAGGAAAACAGCACCAACCTTTTACAGGTAGCTTTAGCTGAACACTGTGCAGAGGTCGCACTACACTAACGTGTAAATAATGTAGCTGCCTGCGGTAGTGATAGGATCAGGAAAACACCACCAACCTTCTACAGGTAGCTTTAGTTGAACACTGTACAGAGGTCGCAATACACTAATGTGTAAATAATGTAGCTGCCTGCGGTAGTGATAGGATCAGGAAAACACCACCAACTTTCTACAGGTAGCTTTAACCTAATACTGTGCAGAGGTCGCACTACACTAACGTGTAAATAATGTAGCTGTCTTCGGTAGTGATAGGATCAGGAAAACACCACCAACCTTCTACAGGTAGCTTTAGCTGAACACTGTGCAGAGGTTGCACTACACTAACTTGTAGCTTTAGCTGAACACTGTGCAGAGGTCGCACTACACTAACTTGTAGCTTTAGCTGAACACTGTGCAGAGGACGCACTACACTAACATTTAAATAATGTAGCTGCCTGCGGTAGTGATAGGATCAGGAAAACACCACCAACCTTCTACAGGTAGCTTTAGCTGAACACTGTGCAGAGGTCGCACTACACTAACGTGTAAATAATGTAGCTGCCTGCGGTAGTGATAGGGTCAGGAAAACACCACCAACCTTCTACAGGTAGCTTTAGCTGAACACTGTGCAGAGGTCGCACTACACTAACGTGTAAATAATGTAGCTGCCTGTGGTAGTGATAGGATCAGGAAAATAACACCAACCTTCTACAGGTAGCTTTAGCTGAACACTGTGCAGAAGTCGCACTACACTAACTTGTAGCTTTAGCTGAACACTGTGCAGAGGTCGCACTACACTAACTTGTAGCTTTAGCTGAACACTGTGCAGAGGACGCACTACACTAACATTTAAATAATGTAGCTGCCTGCGGTAGTGATAGGATCAGGAAAACACCACCAACCTTCTACAGGTAGCTTTAGCTGAACACTGTGCAGAGGTCGCACTACACTAACGTGTAAATAATGTAGCTGCCTGTGGTAGTGATAGGATCAGGAAAATAACACCAACCTTCTACAGGTAGCTTTAGCTGAACACTGTGCAGAAGTCGCACTACACTAAATTGTAGCTTTAGCTGAACACTGTGCAGAGGTCGCACTATACTAACTTGTAGCTTTAGCTGAACACTGTGCAGAGGTCGCACTACACTAACTTGCAGCTTTAGCTGAACACTGTGCAGAGGTCGCACTGCACTAACTTGTAGCTTTAGCTGAACACTGTGCAGAGGTCGCACTACACTAACGTGTAAATAATGTAGCTGCCTGCGGTAGTGATAGGATCAGGAAAACACCACCAACCTTCTACAGGTAGCTTTAGCTGAACACTGTGCAGAAGTCGCACTAAACTAACTTGTAGCTTTAGCTGAACACTGTGCAGAGGTCGCACTACACTAACTTGCAGCTTTAGCTGAACACTGTGCAGAGGTCGCACTGCACTAACTTGTAGCTTTAACTGAACACTGTGCAGAGGACGCACTACACTAACATTTAAATAATTTAGCTGCCTGCGGTAGTGATAGGATCAGGAAAACACCACCAACCTTCTACAGGTAGCTATAGCTGAACACTGTGCAGAGGTCGCACTACACTAACGTGTAAATAATGTAGCTGCCTGCGGTAGTGATAGGGTCAGGAAAACACCACCAACCTTCTACAGGTAGCTTTAGCTGAACACTGTGCAGAAGTCGCACTAAACTAACTTGTAGATTTGGCTGAACACTGTGCAGAGGTCGCACTACACTAATTTGTAGCTTTAGCTGAACACTGTGCAGAGGTCGCACTACACTAACTTGTAGCTTTAGCTGAACACTGTGCAGAGGTCGCACTACACTAACTTGTAGCTTTAGCTGAACACTGTGCAGAGGTCGCACTACACTAACTTGTAGCTTTAGCTGAACACTGTGCAGAGGTCGCACTACACTAACTAGTAGCTTTAGCTGAACACTGTGCAGAGGTCGCACTACACTAACTTGTAGCTTTAGCTGAACACTGTGCAGAGGACGCAATACAATAACGTTTAAATAATGTAGCTGCCTGTGGTAGTGATAGGATCAGGAAAACACCACCAACCTTCTACAGGTAGCTTTAGCTGAACACTGTGCAGAGGTCGCACTACACTAATGTGTAAATAATGTAGCTGCCTACGGTAGTGATAGGATCAGGAAAACACCACCAACCTTCTACAGGTAGCTTTAGTTGAACACTGTACAGAGGTCGCAATACACTAATGTGTAAATAATGTAGCTGCCTGCGGTAGTGATAGGATCAGGAAAACACGACCTACTTTCTACAGGTAGCTTTAGCTGAACACTGTGCAGAGGTCACACTACACTAACGTGTAAATAATGTAGCTGTCTGCGGTAGTGATAGGATCAGGAAAACAACACCAACCTTCTACAGGTAGCTTTAGCTGAACACTTTGCAGAGGTCACACTACACTAACTTGTAGCTTTAGCTGAACACTGTGCAGAGGTCGCACTACACTAACTTGCAGCTTTAGCTGAACACTGTGCAGAGGTCGCACTGCACTAACTTGTAGCTTTAACTGAACACTGTGCAGAGGACGCACTACACTAACATTTAAATAATTTAGCTGCCTGCGGTAGTGATAGGATCAGGAAAACACCACCAACCTTCTACAGGTAGCTTTAGCTGAACACTGTGCAGAGGTCGCACTACACTAACGTGTAAATAATGTAGCTGCCTGCGGTAGTGATAGGATCAGGAAAACACCACCAACCTTCTACAGGTAGCTTTAGCTGAACACTGTGCAGAAGTCGCACTAAACTAACTTGTAGATTTGGCTGAACACTGTGCAGAGGTCGCACTACACTAACTTGTAGCTTTAGCTGAACACTGTGCAGAGGTCGCACTACACTAACTTGTAGCTTTAGCTGAACACTGTGCAGAGGTCGCACTACACTAACTTGTAGCTTTAGCTGAACACTGTGCAGAGGTCGCACTACACTAACTTGTAGCTTTAACTGAACACTGTGCAGAGGTCGCACTACACTAACTTGCAGCTTTAGCTGAACACTGTGCAGAGGTCGCACTGCACTATCTTGTAGCTTTAGCTGAACACTGTGCAGAGGACGCACTACACTAACATTTAAATAATTTAGCTGCCTGCGGTAGTGATAGGATCAGGAAAACACCACCAACCTTCTACAGGTAGCTTTAGCTGAACACTGTGCAGAGGTCGCACTACACTAACGTGTAAATAATGTAGCTGCCTGCGGTAGTGATAGGATCAGGAAAACACCACCAACCTTCTACACGTAGCTTTAGCTGAGCACTATGCAGGAGTCGCACTACGCTAACGTGTAAATAATGTAGCTGCCTGCGGTAGTGATAGGATCAGGAAAACACCACCAACCTTCTACAGGTAGATTTAGCTGAACACTGTGCAGAGGTCACACTACACTAACTTGTAGCTTTAGCTGAACACTGTGCAGAGGTCACACTACACTAACTTGTAGCTTTAGCTGAACACTGTGCAGAGGACGCACTACACTAACGTTTAAATAATGTAGCTGCCTGCGGTAGTGATAGGATCAGAAAAACACTACCAACCTTCTACAGGTAGCTTTAGCTGAACACTCTCCAGAGGTCGCACTACACTAACGTGTAAATAATGTAGCTGCCTGCGGTAGTGATAGGATCAGGAAAACAACACCAACCTTCTACAGGTAGCTTTAGCTGAACACTGTGCAGAGGTCGCACTACACTAACTTGTAGATTTAGCTGAACACTGTGCAGAGGTCGCACTACACTAACTTGTAGCTTTAGCTGAACACTGTGCAGAGGTCGCAATATACTAACTTGTAGCTTTAACTGAACACTGTGCAGAGGACGCACTACACTAACATTTAAATAATTTAGCTGCCTGCGGTAGTGATAGGATCAGGAAAACACCACCAACCTTCTACAGGTAGCTTTAGCTGAACACTGTGCAGAGGTCGCACTACACTAACGTGTAAAAAATGTAGCTGCCTGCGGTAGTGATAGGATCAGGAAAACACCACCAACCTTCTACAGGTAGCTTTAGCTGAACACTGTGCAGAAGTCGCACTAAACTAACTTGTAGATTTGGCTGAACACTGTGCAGAGGTCGCACTACACTAATTTGTAGCTTTAGCTGAACACTGTGCAGAGGTCGCACTACACTAACTTGTAGCTTTAGCTGAACACTGTGCAGAGGTCGCACTACACTAACTTGTAGCTTTAGCTGAACACTGTGCAGAGGTCGCACTACACTAACTTGTAGCTTTAGCTGAACACTGTGCAGAGGTCGCACTACACTAACTTGTAGCTTTAGCTGAACACTGTGCAGAGGTCGCACTACACTAACTTGTAGCTTTAACTGAACACTGTGCAGAGGTCGCACTACACTAACTTGCAGCTTTAGCTGAACACTGTGCAGAGGTCGCACTGCACTAACTTGTAGCTTTAGCTGAACACTGTGCAGAGGACGCACTACACTAACATTTAAATAATTTAGCTGCCTGCGGTAGTGATAGGATCAGGAAAACACCACCAACCTTCTACAGGTAGCTTTAGCTGAACACTGTGCAGAGGTCGCACTACACTAACGTGTAAACAATGTAGCTGCCTGCGGTAGTGATAGGATCAGGAAAACACCACCAACCTTCTACACGTAGCTTTAGCTGAGCACTATGCAGGAGTCGCACTACGCTAACGTGTAAATAATGTAGCTGCCTGCGGTAGTGATAGGATCAGGAAAACACCACCAACCTTCTACAGGTAGATTTAGCTGAACACTGTGCAGAGGTCACACTACACTAACTTGTAGCTTTAGCTGAACACTGTGCAGAGGTCACACTACACTAACTTGTAGCTTTAGCTGAACACTGTGCATAGGACGCACTACACTAACGTTTAAATAATGTAGCTGCCTGCGGTAGTGATAGGATCAGAAAAACACTACCAACCTTCTACAGGTAGCTTTAGCTGAACACTCTCCAGAGGTCGCACTACACTAACGTGTAAATAATGTAGCTGCCTGCGGTAGTGATAGGATCAGGAAAACAACACCAACCTTCTACAGGTAGCTTTAGCTGAACACTGTGCAGAGGTCGCACTACACTAACTTGTAGATTTAGCTGAACACTGTGCAGAGGTCGCACTACACTAACTTGTAGCTTTAGCTGAACACTGTGCAGAGGTCGCAATATACTAACGTGTAAATAATGTAGCTGCCTGCGGTAGTGATAGGATCAAGAAAACACCACCAACTTTCTAAAGGTAGCTTTAGCTGAACACTGTGCAGAGGTCGCACTACACTAACGTGTAAATAATGTAGCTGCCTGCGGTAGTGATAGGATCAGGAAAACAACACCAACCTTCTACAGGTAGCTTTAGCTGAACACTTTGCAGAGGTCACACTACACTAACTTGTAGCTTTAGCTGAACACTGTGCAGAGGTCGCACTACACTAACTTGTAGCTTTAGCTGAACACTGTGCAGAGGTCGCACTACACTAACTTGTAGCTTTAGCTGAACACTGTGCAGAGGATGCACTACACTAACGTTTAAATAATGTAGCTGCCTGCGGTAGTGATAGGATCAGAAAAACACTACCAACCTTCTACAGGTAGCTTTAGCTGAACACTGTCCAGAGGTCGCACTACACTAACGTGTAAATAATGTAGCTGCCTGCAGTAGTGATAGGATCAGGAAAACAACACCAACCTTCTACAGGTAGCTTTAGCTGAACACTGTTCAGAGGTCACACTACACTAAATTGTAGCTTTAGCTGAAAACTGTGCAGAGGTCGCACTACACTAACGTTTAAATAATGTAGCTGCCTGCAGTAGTGATAGGATCAGGAAAACACCACCAACCTTCTACATGTAGCTTTAGCTGAACACTGTGCAGAGGTCGCACTACACTAACGTGTAAATAATGTAGCTGCCTGCGGTAGTGATAGGATCAGGAAAACAACACCAACCTTCTAAAGGTAGCTTTAGCTGAACACTGTGCAGAGGTCGCACTACACTAACTTGTAGCTTTAGCTGAACACTGTGCAGAGATCGCACTACACTAACTTGTAGCTTTAGCTGAACACTGTGCAGAAGTCGCACTACACTAACTTATAGCTTTAGCTGAACACTGTGCAGAGGTCGCACTACACTAACGTGTAAATAATGTAGCTGCCTGCGGTAGTGATGGGATCAGGAAAACACCACCAACCTTCTACAGGTAGCTTTAGCTGAACACTGTGCAGAGGTCGCACTACACTAACGTGTAAATAATGTAGTTGCCTGCGGTAGTGATAGGATCATGAAAACAACACCAACCTTCTACAGGTAGCTTTAGCTGAACACTGTGCAGAGGTCGCACTACACTGACGTGTAAATAATGTAGCTGCCTGCGGTAGTGATGGGATCAGGAAAACACCACCAACCTTCTACAGGTAGCTTTAGCTGAACACTGTGCAGAGGTCGCACTACACTAACGTGTAAATAATGTAGTTGCCTGCGGTAGTGATAGGATCAGGAAAACACCACAAACCTTCTACAGGTAGCTTTAGCTGAACACTGTGCAGAGGTCGCACTACACTAACTTATAGCTTTAGCTGAACACTGTGCAGAGGTCGCACTACACTAACGTGTAAATAATGTAGCTGCCTGCGGTAGTGATAGGATCAGGAAAACAACACCAACCTTCTACAGGTAGCTTTAGCTGAACACTGTGCAGAGGTCGCACTACACTAACTTGGAGCTTTAGCTGAACACTGTGCAGAGGTCGCACTACACTAACTTGTAGCTTTAGCTGAACACTGTGCAGAGGACGCACTACGCTAACGTTTAAATAATGTAGCTGCCTGTGGTAGTGATAGGATCAGAAAAACACTACCAACCTTCTACAGGTAGCTTTAGCTGAACACTGTCCAGAGGTCGCACTACACTAACGTGTAAATAATGTAGCTGCCTGCAGTAGTGATAGGATCAGGAAAACAACACCAACCTTCTACAGGTAGCTTTAGCTGAACACTGTGCAGAGGTCGCACTATACTAACTTGTAACTTTAGCTGAACACTGTGCAGAGGTCGCACTACACTAACTTGTAGCTTTAGCTGAACACTGTGCAGAGGTCGCAATACACTAACGTGTAAATAATGTAGCTGCCTGCGGTAGTGATAGGATCAGGAAAACAACACCAACCTTCTACAGGTAGCTTTAGCTGAACGCTGTGCAGGAGGCGCACTACACTAACGTGTAAATAATGTAGCTGCCTGCGGTAGTGATAGGATCAAGAAAACAACACCAACCTTCTACAGGTAGCTTTAGCTGAACACTGTTCAGAGGTCACACTACACTAAATTGTAGCTTTAGCTGAAAACTGTGCAGAGGTCGCACTACACTAACGTTTAAATAATGTAGCTGCCTGCAGTAGTGATAGGATCAGGAAAACACCACCAACCTTCTACAGGTAGCTTTAGCTGAACACTGTGCAGAGGTCGCACTACACTAACGTGTAAATAATGTAGCTGACTGCGGTAGTGATAGGATCAGGAAAACAACACCAACCTTCTAAAGGTAGCTTTAGCTGAACACTGTGCAGAGGTCGCACTACACTAACTTGTAGCTTTAGCTGAACACTGTGCAGAGATCGCACTACACTAACTTGTAGCTTTAGCTGAACACTGTGCAGAAGTCGCACTACACTAACTTATAGCTTTAGCTGAACACTGTGCAGAGGTCGCACTACACTAAAGTGTAAATAATGTAGCTTAATGTATATTAACTGTAAATACTGTAGCTAATAGGACTAATAGGATCAGAAGAACACCAGCTATTTTCTTCAATTACTGTAACAACACCTACTTGCCTGTCAGTAGGAAGATAATAACAGGAACGGATCTAGCTAAACTGAATACATATATATATATATATATATATACAACACCTGGGATGCATATATATACACAATACACTAACTGACTGACTGTCCTGCCTAATCTATCTAACTTAAATCAAATGACACTGTCTCTCTGTCTCTCAACGTCGGAACACACTACACAGGGCCGACGTGCCGGTGGCCTTATATAGTGTGGGGCGTGTACTAAACCCCCTGAGCCATAATTGGCATGCTTGGCCAATCATCAGCCAGCAATGCACTGCGGTGCTGCAGTGAATTATGGGACGTGACGCGCCACTCGAATTTGGCACGAACGGCCCATATCGTTTGCAATTCGGGGAACGATCGAACCGACAATGTTCGAGTCGAACATGGGTTCAACACGAAGCTCATCCCTACTTCACACTGTAACTTATATGTCACATTAGGAGAGACATGCTGATCCTGCGGTTACGCGTACCTCTGTTACCTCACTCCTAGTAACAGAATGGGGTCCCAACGTGCACATAGAGCGGACCTCAGGCATGCACTTATTAACTCCTTCACTTCCCATACCTCATGACCAGGCCATAGATTTCCATAATGCGGGTTGCCCAGGCATTCCTTCATGAAATGAAAGTCCATCTTGGCATTCTCCATAGAACAACCAAAAGAAAGCTCTATCAGTCTAAAATATTATATAAAATTCATTTGGGTGGAGTGTTGCGTGACTGAGTATTCGTCACTCAAAATGTAACAGCGCAGAAAATTGAAAAATGGCCTGGACTAGAAGGGGGGTAAAACAGTCTACAGAACAACATTTTTTTGGAAACACCCTGCCTAACATTTTTGCTGGACAGTTTGACCCTCTACAGGAAGTGGAAAATAAAAGATATTATGGCAGGATCAAAAGTTAATACCAATCTCTTACAGAAGGAACTTAGAAGAATATATCCACCATTTTAAAGCTACTGAAAGACTGCATCATACATATGCTATTTTATTTATGTTGTCTACAGTTGCACTTTAAACCCCATCTCCGGCCAAAAAAGTTTTCTCATGCAGTGGGGCTTTGCCCGAATTGCACAGTTTAACTGCTCATTTTGGTCTAGGGGAGAGGAGAAAGAAGATATCTTTACCTAATCCTCCAATCCTTCCAGAGCAAGACCCCTTAGTCACCCCCGCACTCCAGTGGTCTTGAATTGTGGACTGTTCCTGACATCATCAAGTCCAGAGCAGGCTCCATAGGCTAGGAACAGTCCACCCCTGGACCATCGGGGAGCCCAGTTTTCTGGTGGAACGAAGGATTGGGTGAGTATAAGCTTTCTGCTCACCCCTAGACAAAACGAACAGTTGACCTACGCAGTGCGGACACAGCCCAATTGCATGGGAGATTTCTTTTTTGCCCAGAATTGATCTTTAAAGCATTTTATCATACCAACTGTACATTAGAGAAGAGTGAGCCTGATTATTATCAACACAACATCAGAAACTATTACTATTTTTACATAATAATTTAGGTTTACATAAGTTACCCAAATGTCGACCGGGTTCTTTGATACTGGCAGCCATCACAAGGGAAAAGAAAATTAAGTATTGATAGTAATATTATCCTGGGAGATTTTTACTCTTTAAAACAATTTACATCATATAATCAGATTCAGTCTTATATTCCCTTAAGTCTAATTACCTGAAGTGTATAAAATACCTGTCAGATATGCCTTGCTGTGGTGCCTACATGCAAGTGATAGCGTACGTGATATCTGCTTGTAATGAAGTCTTGCCTGATAGCTGTTGGCATCTGAAAAAGCAAGAGACAAAAGTGCCCCATTTTCGGTGTCACTGGTGCTCTCCACCCATCTGGAGCCAATTTCTCCATCAATTAAAGTAACTATCAGAGTCTTCACACAAGCAACTACTATAGACCACCATTTAAACTTTAAAGCTTCTCTAGGGCAGGCAACCCACATCACATACACAGAAGTCTGTTATCCATGAAAAGTCTGGTTGTCCATTTCTTTGTTTGTCTTCTCCCCAGCTTTCTTATCTTTGCTCACAATGAATAACTTAATATGATCTTTAGCTTTGAGACCAACATAGATTAAAACATTGCAACACTCAATTCCTTCTTTTGTTATATAGTGAATTTAGTATTCTTTATATAGAAGGTCGCTTGTATATTATGCCAATATAATGATTAAGGTTTTCTCTTGCATGTAATATTGGTGGAACTGGGAAGTCATCTCTTGCATGTTATGCTGGAAAAACATAAAACAACTCCTCTTTTCCAAGACACACACAGAATAAAGAAGGTGTTGCCTTGTGTGTAACATTAATAGAAGGAAGAAGGCCTTGTGCTGTGTACAACACTGATATCTTAAGGCCTCTGTACAATTTTAACTAAAGAAGGTCTTCTCCAAAATGTAGAGGTCTTTGATCTGCACTAAAGGACTACACTGATAAATAATGGGTCCCTAGAAGGATATCGTATCTGGAGCTTCGTGGTAGAAAAGAAATATAGAAATATGATGGTCTTCTTCTGTGTACATTACTAGCAGGTAACAGAAGGTATAGCATAATTAATTTTGAAAAAGGCACCTACATGGCCTAAAGAGTGGAAATGTTTTTCAGCTACAATCTCATGACCAGGTTGTACAGTACTATGCGCCAGCTATTTAGTAAGTCTTGGGTGTTTTATATAGTTCTTATGGATGTGTTGGACTGTCTGGACTCCATGCATGGTTGCCACTTGCCAGTTGTTCCTATCAATGGGCACCTGAGGCAGCCAGGAGATCTGGTGATTGGAGGAACATTCCCTATTCATGTGGACACAAGCTACACTGTAAATACATTTACCAGCAAGCCAGAGGACTTCAAATGCACGCTGTAAGTCTATGAACCTTTTATAGTAACTAAAAAGTTTTCTGCTGTGTGAAACAGAAAAATACAATAAATAACGCCACTAGTGTGACATGTTTCTCCTTTTAGTTAAATATATCCACTTATGATTGGCCAAGTACATTTACAGCATCCTGATGGGATAGCTCAGGTGGGCTTGGACTATGATCTGAACATGCCTGAGCTCATCCCTAGAAGTACCATAAGAAAATGCATCTAATTTTTATTATATCCTGCCTACCTTTAGTGTTAAAGGGTTAGCTCACCATTAAAATAAAATTTAAAATAGCACCCAGAGCGATCCATGTCATCCTGCATATAAGCCAGAATCCAAACCTTCTTCCCAATACTGTATATGTGCAGCTTTGTAGATGAGGGGAAGTGCTAATTTCATCCTCCTTGATGATGGAGCTCAACATAACGTCCTGTGAGGATGACGTGCTCAACATACCATCCATCCTAGCTTTTATGAAGAACAGCTTAAAACGCTCTGAATGCTACTTTTTTAGTAAGGATTTGCGGAGGGTACACTTGGCCTATAGGTATTTAATTTAAACAGAGTTCAACTTTACTGCTCTGCACCATGATTTGTAACCTACTGGGGACACTTGACTGTGTTGTAAATTTTATTTTAAAGGTGAACTACCCTTTGAAAACAACTAGTCAGTGTAAAACATGTATTATGTAAGTGCATCAAGGACTGAAAAGATTTATTTTCCAAGGCACATAAAATTCTATGCATTCTATAAAAAAAAAATAAACTGTTTGCAAAAACTCTCACTATCCCAATGCATTGTATATGATAGTCGCATTTTCTGAAATTGTACACTGAAATCATGGATGTGCATAGGTTGGAAGGAGCTGGACATTGACTAACTAACCCTTTTTTTGTATGCTTTATGAAATATATAAATAGCATAATTATTTATATTCATTTTACTAGCCTTGACCTTGACAATTACCAGAAGATGCCAGCCATGATATACGCCATAGAGGAGATTAACAAGGATCCAGACCTTCTTCCCAATATCACCCTGGGCTACCAGATCTTTGACACTTGTGCTATACTCAGACGGGCAGTAGAAGGAACTTTGTGGATGTTATCCAGAGGAAAAGAAAGCATTCCAAATTTTCAGTGTGAACAAACAGGCATTTTTGCTGGTATTGTTGGTGATTCTGGATCTACACGCTCCATTCTAATGGCACACATATTAGGTCTTTATAGATATCCACAGGTACAAAATAATACTTTTCTTAAATCTGAACTCTGGGCAGATATAAAAGATACACATTAATTCCGCTATGTATTCATTAATACATTATTAAATGTATTCTTTTAATGCAAGCAGTTCACTACCTGCATATGACCGGATAGTACCCTCACTTTCAAGTCCAGATGACAATGGTTACAAGGACACATAGAAAAAAGTAAATCTCTCATGCGGTAACACAGACAGCAAGAAAAAGATAAAACAAATTCTAACCCCTCATCACTCTAAGACTAATAAAAAGTTTTACCGTTAAATACATTTTAAATACATTTTAATACATGTTTTTATTTAAAGACTAATTCCCCTTTTCCAGAAAATCACATATGCAGTCAAGAGTCACTAGCAGATATTAAAAAGCTGTGCAGCTTTGTGAAATGTTCATTCTTTTTATAATCATACCTGTAGACCATTTGGACCCCCCAGAAGTCAAACCCTAAAAAATCCCATTAAACAATCCCCACATACCATCTTGTTGCTAGTATAGGAAAACCATTGGACGCTCACTTCCGGAATAACAAGAGTGAAAAACAATTGTTTTCATGTCCTAACAACAAGACAGGATGTAGGGGTTGATAACTGTTCGTTTTTCGGACATTCTTCTGGGAGAGGTAAAACGTAACTTTTATTATAAATCATGAACTGTATGTAAGTGACCATAACAGGTATCCCTATAGGGTGAGGTCAATGCCACTATATGTGAACCAAAGTTCTATCTCCATGTGATAATATTTACACCTACCAAGTTAATTGATGAAACTTCTCTTGATATACACATATAGACAATATGAGGGTTATTACATCCTCTTACATTCAATATAAAATGACCACCCTATTTATCTGCATTTCGCTCAGTTCCACGATGGTGACCCTAGGGGGTTAAAAGTAAAGGGGATCTACGTACTAAACCTACCCCCAGGGAGAGAGGATTTTGACACCATTCTCCTTCAAAAGGAGAAAATGTGGATCTATTATTTAAATTCCATGACGCTGTTAGGTTTGAATATTGAGTGTAATTTGCAGCCTTTTATAGAAAAATAGTGCATATAAATGTGAAGAGAGACAGTGAATCTGTTTCTGTTTTTTTGCCTATTTGAATATTGCCTGTTTGCATATTGAATTAATCTGTAGCCTTCTCTAGAAAAATAATTTATCTAAAATGACTAGTGAAGAGGGAAAGTGAATCTGTCTCTTGCTCTTCATGCCTAAGCGCTCTCTATCACCAAAGGTTCTCTCTTCCGGATAGAATGTATAAGCCAGTGCACTCAGTGTGTGTGTACTGTATGCTGAATGTTATGTATGGGAGTCTGTGTGGATGACATCTAGTGGTCAAACACAGGTAATACAGTTGGGACCAGTTCCCTAAACCACTCCCAGCTCTGAGGAAACTAGCGTTGATTGGCTAGTGAAACGCATCAGCGTGACGTCAGCACGTCGAATGGGGAATCGTCTGCCTGCTGCACATGTGAAGCATTGAGATAGTGGAGGAACGGCGGCTTTTTAATCTAATGTTTGGAATCAATAGTCTACATGCACGGCACTTTATTTACAGCAGGAAAACCTCCAGGTGCCTGAATACCGGCTCATCCTGAGCGTGGCTCAAACCGGATTGATGGGTAGAGGTACAGGGCAGTGATCGACACATACGACATGGTGACTAAGCTTATCAATATAGCTATGATGTTGCTGTTCTTGGTTTGCCTCCCCATCTGACAGCCTTTTGGAGATGTACCAGTTTTATTAAGTGACTTTATGTGTAAGCCGGTTCCGCTGTTTATCAAAGTATCAGCAACATCACTCTCTTGCTTCACTAGGTGGAATCTGTCTTGCTATCAATTTTCTTTTAAAGGGACTAATAATCATCCAATTGTGGATAGCCATATGATATCCCTTGGGCTTTAATACCATAAACAGCAACAAACTCACCAACCCGCTCAATATCACCCATATTCACATGGGTCATTAGACTCACTGTTCTATATCAACAACTAAGCTGTACTGTATTTGTATCATCATCTATCTCTTAGCTTTTGAGAACTAAGCCTTTTATATAAATAAATCTGTCACTGCAGCAGCTATTGCTTTGACCAAAGTGATCGTTCAAATGTTGGTATTGAGTGTGTGCAGAGTCGATCCGCCCTATACACTCACTACGCAAGCTGCGTAGGACCCCGCCACTGTGGGGGGGCCCCCAAGGGCAGATCGGCTCTGCTCAGTGTTGCCAACCACCCAACCCGTAGATGTACCCGTTAAAGTCTGTTACGGGCACCGGTGGCTGTAAAAAAGATGGCCGCGAGCCGACCATTCAACTGCGCATGCACCGATCCGAAGCCAGCCGGGCTCGGAAAAGCTCGTACGGGCTTGGCCAGGCGGCGCAGTAACGTAATTGCGCCGCCCGGCACCATTTTTGAATAGATCGAGATGAGAGAGACCATGGCGGGTGACTCCTGTCCTGCAGTGCACTCGTCGGCGAAGGAGCCGAGCAGGGGTGACGCCTGATGGTGAGGAGGAGGAGTGTGAAGCTGGGGGAATATTGTTGTAAAAAAGGGGACACTGAGAGAAGAGGACATTACTGGAAGCCAGGGGGGCTGAAGCCATGCCAATGCCATGCAGGGGACAAAGAGAGACTGATGTGCTCAGTGACTGCCCATCATCATATTACTTCTCCAGTCCACATCATCAGTGTGCTGTGTCCTCCTCCTGTTCCCCTTTCACCTCTGTACAGGTCAGGGTGGACACTATCATGTCTGCAGCCTCTGTCCACCTCCTGTAGTATGTCCACAGCCTCTGTCCAGCTCCTGTAGTATGTCCGCAGCCTCTGTCCAGCTCCTGTAGTATGTCCGCAGCCTCTGTCCAGCTCCTGTAGTATGTCCGCAGCCTCTGTCCACCTCCTGTAGTATGTCCGCAGCCTCTGTCCACCTCCTGTAGTATGTCCGCAACCTCTGTCCACCTCCTATAGTATGTTCACAGCCTCTGTCCACCTCCTATAGTATGTCCGCAGCCTCTGTCCACTTCCTGTATCATGTCCGCAGCCTCTGTCCACTTCCTGTAGTATGTCCGCAGCCTCTGTCCATCTCCTGTATCATGTCTGCAGCCTCTGTCCACTTCCTGTAGTATGTCCTCAGCCTCTGTCCAGCTCCTGTAGTATGTCCGCAGCCTCTGTCCACTTCCTATAGTATGTCCGCAGCCTCTGTTCAGCTCCTGTAGTACATCCGCAGCCTCTGTCCACCTCCTGTAATATGTCCGCAGCCTCTGTCCAGCTCCTGTAGTATGTCCGCAGCCTCTGTCCAGCTCCTGTAGTATGTCCGCAACCTCTGTCCACTTCCTATAGTATGTCCGTAGCCTCTGTTCAGCTCCTGTAGTACGTCCGCAGCCTCTGTCCACCTCCTGTAGTATGTCTGCAGCCTCTGTCCAGCTCCTGTAGTATGTCCGCAGCCTCTGTCCAGCTCCTGTAGTATGTCCGCAGCCTCTGTCCACCTCCTGTAGTATGTCCGCAGCCTCTGTCCACCTCCTGTAGTATGTCCACAGCCTCTGTCCACCTCCTGTATCATGTCCGCAGCCTCTGTCCACTTCCTGTAGTATGTCCACAGCCTATGTCCAGCTCCTGTAGTATGTCCGCAGCCTCTGTCCACCTCCTGTATTATGTCTGCAGCCTCTGTCCACTTCCTGTAGTATGTCCTCAGCCTCTGTCCAGCTCCTGTAGTATGTCCGCAGCCTCTGTCCACTTCCTATAGTATGTCCGCAGCCTCTGTTCAGCTTCTGTAGTACGTCCGCAGCTTCTGTCCACCTCCTGTAGTATGTCCGCAGCCTCTGTCCATCTCCTGTAGTATGTCCGCAGCCTCTGTCCAGCTCCTGTAGTATGTCCACAGCCTCTGTCCACTTCCTATATTATGTCCGCAGCCTCTGTTCAGCTCCTGTAGTACGTCCGCAGACTCTGTCCACCTCCTGTAGTATGTCCGCAGCCTCTGTCCAGCTCCTGTGGGATGTCTGCAGCCTCTGTCCAGCTCCTGTAGTATGTCCGCAGCCTCTGCCCACCTCCTGTAGTATGTCCACAGCCTCTTTCCACCTCCTTTAGTATGTCCGCAGCCTCTGTCCACCTCCTGTATCATGTCCGCAGCCTCTGTCCACCTTCTGTAGTATGTCCGCAGGCTCTTTCAACCTCCTGTATCATGTCTGCAGCCTCTGGTGGTGGTTTGTGTCCACATGGATGAGTGTACTACGTATCTGAGAGATAGATATTTTCATAGGGCAGACAACAGATCTTCAGTAAGACGGTATTTATTAGTATACTTTCTCTTTTTCTTGTTCATCTCATTCTTATATGTGGCTTGCCTAGGCAAGACCACTGGGGGCCAGATATAAGATGAGAAAGATGAGTGTCTTTAACCTTTTCCCTACAGTGTTGATGTTTAATACTTTTTACTGGGCATTAAAAAAACATGATCCTCTTTAACATACATTACATCCTATACATACATACATACAGTAGGTGGAAACAAATTACCACAGATGAAAGATTTGTTGTTTATCCGATATGTCTAATAGGGTTTGTTAAGCCTCCCCTATTTCTCCTTTGAACCCGGGTTGGACCTAGGGGTGTATGGATAGAACTTTCTGATCGATCGGGTAATCAAGACACACACATGGGATGGTGAATCAAAATTACAATGGTTTACTGGGTTCGCATATATCTTATACACTTACAGAGAGAGAGAAAAAGCTCCCTCTTATTATCAGCCAATGAGATTGAAGCATAGACTTTATGAAAAAATAAGCATAAAACGTCATAAATTGCATATTCTGCCTAGAGATATCCCTCAGGCTATATCTAAATATAAGTTTATATATATGTGACCACGTATGCTAGGCAATCTGCCAATGTTCCAGACACCCAACTTCTAACATGTTATAACTTTGTTATTCATTGTCTATATTAAAATGTCATGCTAACCACACGTACATCCTGTTCAAGTACATAGCTCTCAAATAATCTTTGCACTTCTAATTTTCTGCATAAGAAAGCAAAATACATTTCTTCTTGTATAACATATCTTAAAGCAGCACTCTAACATCCTTACAGGGTTCCTGTAATTTTTTTAATCCACAGATAAGCTACTTCTCAACCAACCCAACTCTCAGCAACAGAAAAATATTTCCTTCTTTCTTTCGTACCATACCTAGTGATGTATTTCAGTCTCAAGGTCTTGCTAACTTAATCCTGTATTTTGGTTGGTCATGGGTTGGCTTTCTAGCAAGTGATAATGACTATGGTCAACTAAGTCTCCAGGCGGTAAAGCAGGAATTAATCAATGCTGGTGCATGTGTAGCTTTCATAGAAACAATTATGATTAGCCAGGCCAACAGGAATGCTCCACACATTGTCAAAGTTATCAAGGGGTCAACAGCCAAAGTTGTGGCAGTGCTGGCCTCCAAATCAGACTTTTTACCAGTTGTAGAGGAGTTAGCAAGACAGAATGTGACTGATAGAATCTGGATAGCCAGTGAAGCATGGTCAACCTCCAATATTCTTTCTGAAGAAAAGTATCAGCATGTCTTGATGGGCACTCTTGGGTTTGCTGTCCATGGAGGACAGTTTCCAGGGTTTAAGGAGCATATTTACAGCTTGCACCCATCAAAAGCTCCAAATAATTCTTTTTTAATAGAGTTTTGGGAGGAAATTTTTTCTTGCAAATGGACTAAGCACCTGAATTTGGATGACGGGACAAGTAATAAAACAGCACATGACTGCACTGGAGAAGAAAACCTAAGGAAGGCAATGCTAAAAGTTGAGTTTGGAATAACCTTCAATGTCTACACTGCAGTTTATGCATTTGCATGGGCTTTACACAGTCTACTTCATTGCCAGCCAGGAAAAGGCCCATTTCAGAATGAATGCGCAAATATTTTGTCTTTTGACCCTTGGCAAGTACGTTATTTGTATTTTTCACAAAGTCAATTGATTATATGTATTGTTTGTTTTGCTGTAAATCCCCCTCTTCTTAATGTTCTTTTCCAGCTTCTCCATTATATTAAAAGAACAAGGTTTCAGACTAAAGACAAGACAAACATATTTTTTGATGACAATGGAGATCCTCCCGCCCTTTATGATATTGTGAACTGGCAGATAACATCTACTGGGTCCTTGGAGCAAGTTATAGTAGGAAGATATGACTCCAGTTCCACAGATGGGAACACCATGCGGCTAGACCATGCTGGCATTGTATGGGTTAATAACAAAACAATGGTATGATTGCATAAGATGAAAAAAAAAATACTCATGCTATGTAGATGCATCTTCTTTAGGAAACATATCATTTATTGTTTATCTGTCTATATAGTTTACAAAATACAAAGAACTGTGCCCTTGAGGGACTTGTAATGTACCACCACAATCATACAAACACTCACAGTTTGCTCAAATACCAGCTAGAGGGAAAATGGCTCTGTGTCAGTTTTATTTTAGTGATTAGACACTGGAAAGCTTGTCACATTGGTTTATGCCAGTCTGGTGGGTCTTGCCAAGCTTGGCACAGACCACATGGAAATGCTTTGTATACATGGCAATGCGAAAGACTACCCTACTGGTGTGCTGTCAGTGGAAACACCTTGTGGAGTTGTAAAGCATGTAAAGTGTATGGTTAAGAACATGTTACATCATTGGTGCCCAACCTTTTGAAGAGAGAGGGCCACTTTAGCTACTTGGCAGCTGGTTGCGGGCCACAATGAGCGGAGCGGGCAGATAACAGATCTGTGTCCACTCTGCATATGCAGAGCAGACAGGGACACAGCCCTCTCTACTCTATGGGCCCACCGATCTGCCCAGACAGAAGGGGACGGATTCCCTTCTGTTTTTTTAAGCAGATCGGATTGGAGATCTGCTTAAAAAACGGGTGTAAAAGGATGCAGGTCAGTTTAAACCTGCCGCTCTATAGAGGCGATCATGTGAAAGGAGCCTAAGGCTCCTTTCACACTGATGCACTGTGGTTTACCTGCACCTTAACTGACCTCAATCTTCACTTCTTCCTCAGATTCCTGCAGGTATTGCTGGCTGCTGCTGTCTCCTAGGTGGGTATGGCTGGTGGCTGCTGCTGGCTGTCCTTCAGGGTGGGTACGGCTGGTGGGTCCTGCTGGCTGGTACTGATGGCTGGTACTGGTGGGTACTGCTTTCTGATACTGGTGGATACTACTGGCTGGTACTGCTGGCTGGTACTGGTGGGTACTGCTGGCAAGTACTGCTGGCTGGTACTGGGAAGTACTGCTGGTGAGTACTGGTGGGTACTGCTGGCAAGTACTGGTGGCTACTGCTGGCTAAAACTGCTGGGTACTGATAGACACTGCTGGCTGGTACTGGTGAGTACTGCTGGCTGGTACTGCTGGGTACTGCTGGCTGGTACTTCTGGATACTGCTGGCTGGTACTGGTGGGTACTGCTGGCTGGTACTACTGGGTACTGCTGGTTGGTACTTCTGGGTACTGGTGGGTACTGCTGGGTGGTGCTTGTGGGTACTGCTGGGTGGAGCTTGTGGGTACTGCTGGCTGGTACTTCTAGGTGGGACTTTTGGGTACTGGTGGGTGGTGCTTCTGGGTACTGGTGGGTACTGCTGGTTGGTATGTCTGGGTACTGGTGGGTGGTACTTCTGGGTACTGGTGGTTGGTGCTGGCTGGTACTTCTGGGTACTGGTGGGTACTGCTGGCTGGTACTTCTGTGTACTGGTGGGTACTTTTTGGTACTGCTGGGTGGTGCTTCTGGGTACTGCTGGCTGGTACTTCTGAGTACTGCTGGGTGGTACTTCTGGGTATTGGTGTGTACTGCTGGGTACTGGTGGCTGGTACTTAAGCGTACTGCTGTGTGGTACTTCTGGGTACTGGCGGGTATATTGTGTACTGCTGGCTGGTATATCTGGGTACTGGTGGCTGGTTCTTGATCCTCTATACCTGCCATCAATGTGACAGGAGCAGCGCTGGAGGAAGCATACGGCTGCAGTAGAGAGCAGAGCCGATGCTTCCAGTATCGCGCTGGGAACTGTCACAGGCGGAGCACATTTGGTATCACTCCGCCTGAGACAGAAGCCGGCGCTTTACAGGAAGCATCGGCTCTGCTTCCTCTAGCGCCGGCTCGAATCTTCCTGCTGATGCTCGGGGATGGCGGGTCGGGAACCCGCTATCTAGGCTTGCCGACCCACAATCCCAGAGCAGGAGGTGGCGGGCCACATCAGAGGATGGTGTACATACCATAATGTGATTTTCCTTTTTTTTGGTAACTGTGGGAAAAAGGAAAAACAGGTAAGAAGTGCTGAAAATGTGTATGAAGTAAATGATATTAAAAAGGTAAAAAAATAACAGATATACGGATGGCCAGGTAAGATTTTGGGACTACAGAGTTGCTGATGCTCAGGCCTTTCTTTCTTTCCTTCTCTTTCTCTCTCTCTTTCTCTTGCTCTTTTGCTTTCTCGAAGCCTGCTGCTGAGTGAAAAGGCTTGAGTACTGGTAGAACACTAAAAAGATATGAGTGCTGCAAGTTTGTTTTAGGGAACCTATTGGGGAGTATCCTGATAGTCATGAACTGAGCTGAGTTTTGTTAGTGGCTGAGACCAGCAGATTTTTTTTTCTATGCTATGGACCTGCTATACAAATCCCAGCAGCATTTATACTGTGCTTGCTTGCTGCCATGTTATTATTATTATTATTATAATACAGGATTTATATAGCGCCAACAGTTTGCTCAGCGCTTTACAACATGAGGGCAGACAGTACAGGTACAATACAATTTAATACAGGAGGAATCAGAGGGCCCTGCTTGTCATGTTGAATAAAAGTGCAGGACAAACTTGCTTAGGCAAAGGGACATCCCCATCCAGCAAAGAAACAGCCCCATATGTTCAGCAAAGAGAAGGCCCAACCCAGCAAAGAGACATCCCCATATAGCAAAGAGATGGCCCAGTCCAGCAAAGAGACTGCCCCATATAGCATAGAGACAGCCCAGCCCAAAGAGACATCTGCAAATATACAGCAAAGAGACTGGGAGCTAATTGTTCTGGGGGATATTGTACTGGGAGCTAACTAGTCTGCAGACAGACTGACCGGAGGGGGGGGGGGTGACTGCACTGTAGATACCCCAGTACACCTCCAAGATCAGTTAACTTCCAGTATATACCGGCAGATCAGTTAGCTACCAGTACAATATCCCCCCAGATCAGTTAGCTCCCAGTACAATATGCTCCAGGTCAATCTGCACAATATCCCCCTGAGGCCAGTATTTGTCAGTCTGCACAACTTTTCCCTCTACTTACAGACCTCAGCGGCATGCATTGCAGTTTTTTTCCTCCTGGGCTCTTGCTGATATCATCACCCTGAGGGCAAACCCACCCACAGACAGCTGCCTGCTACACAATGCCCACAGCTCCCGGACAGCAACAGACCTGTGTGTGACAGAGTGACACAGGATGCAGTGAAAGGAGCCAGGCAGGGTAGTAAGAACCGCAGCTGCAATGCCTGAGACATGGAGATTGCCACTGCCCTGGGGCAGGGGGGGGGGGTTACACTGGGGCCAGCCATGGGAACTCAATCTTATTACATGTGGGCGGCATACAGGAAACAGATAAGTGCACACCAATGACATCTCCTGGAGACTTCTGTGCAAAAAGCTGACGTGCTTTTAGACATCTTGAGTGAGTAGTGATGACCCTGGGGAGGGAGGGAGTAACTTCAGGGAGTCGGGTCCCAACACTGTGGTGCTCCCAAGGAGAAGAGAGGAGTATTAATAGATGATGGCTTATTAATGAGGTGCAATGTGCTACGGACCATCCAGCTTAAATATTGTAATGTCACAATAACCAGTGTGTCTGCCAGCAATGAACACTGTTGGCACAATTAGCGGCATGTGAAAGCATTAGCTGTGACCTTTACTGCTCAATACATTCATATAGGGATACATGCATGGGATCTTGAATGTCCTTATATAGAAAAATGTTGCTGTAGACACATAACACAAGCAACTTTCCAGCACTATTCCTTCAGAGTACTACCTATACGGCAATCAAATGGCAACCCAGTACTTCTTAGAGTGTCAGCCTTATAGCTTGTATGAAAAGCAAGTGACTCTTCCTGTGAGGTCTTTGGGACTGGTAGTGAAATGAAATTTTCTAAATGAAGAGAAAGATAGCATGCCTGTAAGAAGGAGCAGTTAGCTAATCTGCCACTAGGTGGTTGTGTCCAAAGATAGTGTGTATTATGGAATTATGTAAGTGGGTGTTAGGACCCTCTTTGGACAAGGCCTTCCTGTAGTGATGTCATGGATGTAGTCATTGCCCATATAAAAGCCAGGATAGGAGGAGCTCTAAGTGTTTGGGGCATGGGAGTCAGACACTTCACACTTATGAGGGTGCAGTCAACTACTACAGTGGCCCAGTGTAGGGTATAAGGCCTTGGGTGATGTACATAATCAAGAGGTTCAGCTGCAGGAGTCCTGTCTCTGGAACAAAAGGAAGGGTGTCGTGAGCTGGATGCACAAAGCCTTATGGGTAAGTCAGAGCCCTTTGAGTGAGTACTGATGACCCTGGGGAGTGAGAGAGTAACTTCAGAGAGTTGGGTCCCAACACTGTGGTGCTCCCAAGGAGAAGAGAGGAGTATTAATGGAAGATGGCTTAATAATGGAGTGCAATGTGCTACGGACTGTCCACTATATGTAATTAGCAAGGTATGCAAAGCAACACTGGATATTACATCTATGTGAGGTGACATGTCAATTCTATCTTTGAATAGCAACAGTAAAGTGCGGAAACTATAACTTTGTGTGGACATTGCTTTCTTGTGAATATAAAGGCTAATGGCCATGGAAGGGAAGGCCTATGGCAACAAGTGGATACAATATGGCTGAGACTCTTAGCTATAGCAGTGGGTTGTTGTCCTATCCAAGGGGTAGAGGGGCGGGAGCTTGAGCAATGTAGCGCCAACAGTCAGCCAATCAGAAGCCCTCTTACATGTCTGTGTTTTGTCCATACAGAGGATGCAAGTTTGCTCTAATGCCAGTCCCATGGAGGAGCATCTGAATCATGACAGCTATGTCTATGTAAGACATCTAAACTGACAGCTTACACATGTGCTTCTGGGGAGGCCTATTTTAAGTGAACTTGTTGCTATGCCCTGCATCTGCAAAATATAGGTTCACCTAAACAATAAAAAAAATATTGGAACACTAGTCACCAGTAAGGATGAGTTTAAGCGTTTTCGCAACTCAACGTGCCCACGCCCGCCAGGAAGCTGACACTCTGCAGTGCTAATCGCAGACAGTGAGACATTTCCCAATCCGCGGCTGCACAGATCAGGAAATGTCTCACTACCTGTCATTAGTGCTGCGCAGTGTCAGCTTCCTGGCGGGCACGGGCATGTGGAGTTGCGAAAACACCTAAGCTAATTTTTAGCCACCAGTCTCAACATTCTTCATTGCTCATTCTTTCTACCTAAAATGACCACCTAATCTGAATGTTCCTAAAATGCATGAAAGTTAAAAACATTCAGTTTTTAGAATCACTTTAATTATGTTTCATGGCAAGGCGTACCCACATGTTAGCAGTCAGATTCTGCTACATTCTTTAGGATCTGTTTTCTTATTCCTTTATGCATTTTCTATTTATTTTCATTGAGGTCCCAACATCAAAGTGCAGTTCTAGCTGTTCTCCAGGATTTATGAAGGTGACTATTCCTGGAAAGCCCATCTGCTGTTTCCAGTGCGTACCGTGTCCTCAGGGACAAATCTCCAACGAAACAGGTGCTTTATAAGATTATGTTTAATTATTTTAGGTTTCTACACACAAACTGTGCTTTTTTCAATACTGACAATAGCTTTCTTCTCTAGATGCTGTTAATTGCCTCCCTTGCCCCTGGGATATGTGGCCCAATCTCCAGCAAGGTGCATGTTTGCCAAGGCCCATTGAGTTCCTCTCCTACAGTGAAGCACTTGGCATTATCTTGGTTACCATTGCCATATTCTCCTCTGTTGTCCCTCTTGGAATTTTGGGATTGTTCATCCATTATAGGACCACACCAATTGTGCGAGCCAACAACTGGTCTTTAAGCTGTCTTCTTCTCATATCTTTGTGCCTTTGCTTCCTTTGCTCATTGGCGTTTATTGGATACCCGCAAATAGATAAGTGTCTTCTCCGCCAGGTTACATTTGGTTTGGCCTTTGCATTGTGTATCTCTTGTGTTCTAGCCAAAACTATTACAGTTATCATTGCCTTCAAAGCCACCAAGCCAGGAAGTCAGTTAAGAAAGTTTACTGGTGTACGAATATCCTACTCACTCATTGTCCTTTGTCTGCTAATTCAAGTATCCATCTGTGTGACTTGGCTTTCTTCTTCACCTCCTTTTGCACAGTTTGACTCTAACACTCAGTCACATGTAATTATTTTGAGCTGCAATGAAGGTTCTCCTACAGCATTCTGGTTTATGTTAGGATACCTTGGTCTCCTAGCCACCATCAGTTTTATTGTTGCATTCTTGGCCAGAAGATTACCTGACAGCTTCAATGAGGCAACGTTTATTACCTTTAGCATGTTGGCTTTCCTCAGTGTTTGGATTTCCTACATTCCAGCCTCTCACAGCTCACAAGGAAAGTATACTGTGGCCACAGAGATCTTTGCCATCTTATCTTCTAGCTGGGCTCTTGTGGTTTGTATTTTCCTGCCAAAATGTTTCATCATATTGTTTCGACCAGATATGAACTCTAAAGGACTATTGATGAGGAAAAACTGTGGCTGAAAACCAAAAATGTACACATCTATCTTGTGCAGGACTACAGTTATGTAATCATAGAACTGTTTATGTTGTAAGCGTTTTAGGAAAGTATTTTGTAGATTCATAACTTTCTCTGTTCTGAAGCTATTGCTGCTTGTTTCACCATATTCTCTCTCTTACTGATTTCTAAATGGGAAGGTCTGCCTTCATTACAACAACCTGAGTAATATCTGTGTTGTATAGGAAAAACCTGCAGTGTCTGCATCCCTCTAGAATGGATGAGTCTTGTAGAGTGGCTCACTAAATAAGAATCTTATTGCAGGTGATGCCTGAAAATTTTGCTTCTATCGAATTATGGTGTACTTCTGTGAAAAGCAGGGAGCCAATTACACAAGCAAAGTATGAGATTTTGGCAGGTATATAGGATATTGATATGCATGTTAACTATTTGCAGAATGGTTCCTACATTGCATGGAAGTGATATTTGATTTTTTCGCACATTTTAGAAAATGAAAACATTTGTAGACTAAAATGGAATAAACTAATTAACAGTTGATATGCATTCTGGATCAAATGTAAAGCCAGGGCCGTCTTTAATATTGATTGGACCCTGGGCAAACATTTTCTTGGTCCCCCCTCCCCTCTCCATGCAATTTTGTTCTTCACCTGCTCTGAGACATACAAAAAATATCAGTTTACTGAATCAGATCAGGCAGCAATTGTAATTGGTTGCCAGAGGCTACAATGTATCATTACCCCTTACTGAATGGCTGCTAGAGGTTACAGCACACAATATGGCTCACTGATTATTTACTGGAGGTTACAGCACATTACTTCTGCTTGTTGATTGTTTGCTAGAGATTACTGTACCTCAATACTGCTCACTGATTGGTTGCTAGAGGTTACTGGACATCCTTACCACTCACTAATTGATTGCTAGAGGTTACTGCATATTATTACTGTTCACTTATTGGTTGTTAGAGGTTACTACATATCCTTATCGCTCAATAATTGGTTGCAAGAGGTTAGTGCACATCATTACTGCTCACTGATTGGTTGCTAAAGGTTACAGCACATCATCTCCCCACTGCCTGCACACCATGAACTGGGGAGATGAGGGGGCCCAATAGACAGTAGACTTCTAGGGATCCTAGGACTCCTGGGATGAGTGGCAATGCTGGGGGAGGGGGCAGGGTGTGATCAGTGGCAATGCTGGGGGGTTGATGGGATCAGTGGCAGTGGTGGGGGGATGGGATTAGTTAGGAGGCAGTACACTGGGGAAAATTCTGAATCATGAGCAAAGCTGGAAATCTTTGGCAAGTATATAGTGGGCGATTCCTCACTGACCACCAATGTAACAGGACATTTACAATGACCACCAACGCTAGGGGGTTTACACTGACCACCAATGTGAGGGTTGATTTGCACTGACCACCAATGTGAGGGGGGATTTGCACTGACCACCATGTAATGGGGGATTTTACGCTACCCACTAATATAAAGAGGGATTTCTACACTGACACCAATGTAATAGGAGAATTTACTCCAACCACCAGTGTAAGGGGGAATATACAATCACCTCCATGTAAGGGGGAATTTACACTAATAACCATTGTCGAGAAGATTTGTACTGACCACCGATGTAAGGTGACATTTCTACACTGAACACCAATGTAAAGGAGGATTTACACTGACCACCAGTGTAAGGGCAATGCACTTACTAAAAATGTAATTGAAAATGTACGCTGATCACCAATGTAATGAAGAATTTACACTAACAACCAATGTAATCGGGGTTTTTACATCAACAACCAATAAAGGGGGATTTTTACACTGGCCACCAATGTAATGGGGATTTACACTGACCACTAATGTAATAGGAGCATTCACAGTAACCACCAATGTAAGAAGGGATTTACACCAACCACCAATGTAAGGGGAACCTTCACACTGGCCACTAGTGTGAATGAAAAGATTGTACACCAAGACCCAATGTAATGAGAAGATTTACACTGACCACCAATGTAACTGGGAGTTTTAACCTGTGTTCACATTTGTGTGAGTTGGTGATTGCATGCAAAATCGCTTTCCTGACACCATAGAAACATGCTGCTCTTTACCAGATACAAAGCTGTGCCAATAATTGTTAATGACACCCTTACGCATCTGCTGAGATGTGCATATTCACATGCACCAAAATTCACGCTGCTGTGGCACCATGTTATTTTGAAAAAAGTTTCCACCTCCAATTTACTTACCTTTGCAGAACAGGCTGATGTTAGGCTTAATGACCACAGTTGCAGGCAGGACTTTCAAGCATGCCCCTTTACCTCCCCAGGGGGCAGCATTCAGCAGAAGTGATGGTGGATATGACCTCGGGGGGGCATGATATCCATATGAATGTCACCCCTATTTACATATCGATTCTGTGGCTATTTACATATCAACCACTTCAGGCCCGGAAGATTTGGCTGCTCAATGACCAGGCCATTTTTGAGATACGGCAGTGAGTCGCTTTAATTGACAATTGCGCGGTCGTACGACAATGTACCCAAACAAAATTGACGTCATTTTTTTCCCACAAATAGAGTTTTCTTTTGGTGATATTTGATCACCTCTGCGGTTTTTATTTTTTGCGCTATAAACAAAAGAAGAGCAACAATTTTGAAAAAAACACAAAATCTTTTACTTTTTGCTATAATAAATATCCCACTTTAAATAAAATAAAAAAAAAAAAATGTTTCCTCGGTTTAGGCCGATATGTATTCTTCTACATATTTTTGGTTAAAAAAAATCGCAATAAGCGTATATTGATTGGTTTGTGCAAAAGTTATAGCGTCTACAAAATAGGGAATAGATTTATGACATTTTTATTATTTTTTTTTTACCGGTAATAGTACAGAGATCAGTGTTATAAAAATGCACTGATTACTGCATAAATGTCACTGGCAGGGAAGGGTTTAACACTAGGGGGCGATAAAGGGGTTAACTGTGTTTCCTAGGTGTGTTCTAACTGTAGGGGGGATGGGACTGAGTGACTAGGGGAAGAGAGAGATCGGTGTTCATACACACACAGATCCTGGTTCTCGCACTGCCATGTGCGATCGCGGGTGCCCAGCGGTCATTGGACCCACCGGGCACTCGCATCAGCTCCAGGCACATGCTGCGGGTGCGCCCCTAGTGGCCAAAAGGCAAAGTGACCTAAGGTAACGTCGATTTGCCCAGCCGAGCCAACCTACCGCAGTAAAACTGCAGCGGCTGGTCTAGAAGTGGTTAATGCCGCCGCTATTTAGATATCAATGCAGGTTATTTATATGTAAACACAAGGTCTGCAGGTAAGTCATCTGTACACAGCAATAGGGCAGAGCTGGGCAGTATTAGTAACAGAACTTCACACTGAGATATCGGGACACAGCAAGGGACTAAAACTTCAAGGGACAAGGGCATTTAAACTGGGCTAGTTGGCAGCTGCTTTGGGCCCCACAACAATGATGGGCCCAGGGCAGCTGCTCCTTTTGCCCCGCCTTGAAGATGGCCCTGTGCAAAGCATCACACTCACCTCCTCCATAATCCAGCCACCCTGTCCTCATTGTAATTTTTTTTAAAGCGCATCTATGTGTAGCACTGGTAGATTTTTAATCTACTACTGATAGATAAATTTAGTGGGTTACTTGTTAGGTGAAGTTAGATTTGCCTCTGTTCCAGCTTGGCTGAGTTGCGTGTAGTTCCACACTGTGCCGGTGGGTGTCGTTGTCCCCATGGGCCGGTGTTGGAAATGCAACGTGTTGAAGCGTATGAGTGCTCCTCTGTCCCAGAGACAACTCGGTGGAGGTGGTCCTCCGTGTTGCATTCTCGGAGAGGGTATTTATGGGACAGACGCCATGTTTAGGGGTCTTTTTTCCATCCACCTGCTGGCCCTCCTGGCCGACAGGTATGCATAGAGAACACCACCTTGTGGTCCTCCGTCTCTGAGGCCCACGTTGCTGCAGCGTGCGGGTGGGCCCAGAAGCTTGTCTGGGGCCTACCACAGCGGCAGAGGAATGGTCCTGGGCTGTCTATCCTGAGAGAAGAAGCTGGACAACTGAGGAGATCCCAGGGGAGGACCCGTCATGGAAGGATCATGCAGAGTGCTAGTCTGGAGAGGGGCCTCATGACTCAGTTGGAGGACGTATCCTGAAGTAATCTTACTGCATAGTACTGCCGGGTTGGCTTAAAGGTTCAAGTGCTGTGTCTAATATTCATCGTAAACCATTACATCCTGTGGCAGAGGATCGTACCGATTTTGTTCCAAACAAGTCTGTGGCAGAGACTTTTGTTCGTGCTACGTACTGGCTGCTAGGCAAGTGAGAGAGGCCTATCCAGGCGGGCAAAGATTGAATCCCACAAGGGGAGTGCATTCAACTACAAATGTTCAATTCCTAACAATGTACTAAAGAATACTACAAAAAGGTATTTGAGCTTCCCTGCAACTTTCCTTCTACCTCTTTCCTACTACTTCCTATATTACTTGTTCATTAAAGCATTGGAAAAGATACTCAAGTGTTTGGTGCTTGCATTGTCCAGAGGTAAACTCAACGGGACCCTAGACCCGGTGCCGGTGAAACAGAGGTGGCGAGAGTGAAGGTAACAGCCTGCTTTAAACCAGCAGCTTCCCTGAGAGTTATTGCTACATATGTGTATCGCTAGCCCCATGAGGGCCAGTTAATAAATCTGTACCCCACTGGTTGCCCCAACCTTGCAAGTCCTCTGACACCCTGGGTTCAGACATTTTGGTAATGACCAAGACAATTAGAAACCCATACACAATTCAAGTGAAACAGTGGAAGTTTGTTTACTGAGGCATTAAAAGCATTAAGATTCAACAACATGCGTTTCTCACTTGCTGAAGTTTTACTATGACTAGTAATAGTGATGGGAAAAGACACACAAGATTAAGACTATGTTTAGGTTGAAACATATGGGAACAAGCAGAAGGGCAGAGGAATGACCCTTTCTCATGTCAAACCACTCCCTTCTGTACCTCCACACCACAGATCCAGAAAAACATATAACACTGTACTTAATTCAACACAAACAGTTTAACCTTTAAGGCTAGAATCAAAGTAGGATCCTTGTCCTAACCATCCGACGTGTGACATCTGACATGGTGATTACAGCAGCAGTAAAATAAATTTATGCCACTCTGGGATTGTTTTGCTTGGTCAAAGGACAAATCGTACTATCTCAAAGTCATAGCAAAATCTTATCTTTTTCATGCAAGTCGAATGGAAGTAAGACCGAAGTAGGACCGGTGTAGGACAGATGTAGCAGGGTAAAGTAGGATGACAGTCTTATAACAGTCGTGTCGTACCAGTGCGAATCCAGCCTAAGGCCCCTTTCACACTTATATGACTTGTCCCACAATTTTGTACTGCAAAATCGCATGACAAGTCATTCTCCGTGATTTTCAATGACTACCATTCATATTGGCACGACTTTAAGTCGTGCCGACTTCAAAGTAGTCCCTGCACTACTTTGGTCCAACTTCCTTGCGAGTTGTATTACATAGACCTCAATGTTAAACCCTCAAGTAGCATGCAAATCGTACCTGAATAATATAGACACGATTTCAGTACGACTTTGTAAGCACAAGCTGTAAGCACAAGCAGCTTTGTAAACCCCAACCCTATAAAGTCGTACAAAGTAGTACTGATCCCAAATCGCGGCAAAATCGCGCAAAATCACTGCAAAGTCGCGGCTGCGAAATCCCGGTAAAATCGTGCGACTTTGAAGTCACACAAGTGTGAAAGGGGCCTTAGTCCTTAACCTGCTCACATAATAAATAGAGTCCTAGGTGAAAGTAGTGTGGATTCACACTGGTATGACACGACTGTCATCCTACTTTGCCCTGCAACATCGGTCCTACTTCCATCTGACTTGAATGAACAAGATAAGATTTTGCTCCGACTTTGAGATAGTACGACTTGTCTTTTGACCAATCACAACAATCCCAGTGTGACATAAATTCCTTTTACTGCTGCTGTAATTACCATATCGGATGTCATAAGTCGAATGGTTAGGAAAAGGATCCGACTTTGATCCGACTTCAATGATATTGATTCGGCTGAAGTAGGATCAAAGTCGGACCAAAGTAGTGCAGGGAGCATTTTCAAAGTCGGACCACCTTGTGTCTGACCAGTTAAGACGGCTCTCATAGGGAAAGACTGATTTACACACGTCATGCTGGAGATATCCTAATAAGCAAAGTGAAGTAAATTAGGCTGATGTGTCCTGGCAAGCAGGTAATGCAAAGTATGCCTGTGGTATCCAGAAACAAGATGAAACTGTTGCCGCTTGGCAGGGAACGAGTTGTAACACAGAGTTCTACAGGCGTAGGCAAAGAGAAAGATAACGTTGTCTGCATGCAGTGTCCCTTGTCTTGAGAGGGTGGTCAAGTGCCTGCTCACCGATCCCTGTGGTTATGTAGTGTTTAAGAAAGATGTGAAGGTTCTGCAGCAAACTCCCACAAGATCCTGGCTCAAGGGGATTTGGTCACAATATATGGGCATATAGTGCTAAGCCCACTTTCTGCATCAAAGTACCCCATTATCAGTGGCTCCTACACTATTAATAGAATGAAAGATCCTTCTTCTCAACCATGGAAGACAAATTCCTCTTTATAGGAGAACTGAAAGGACCCCTTTATGACCATATAGTGTGACCAAATCCCCATATTTTTAAATGTTGCAGGATTTAAATGTAGTTTTTGTATGTGTGCGCTATAATCTATTTTGTTCTGTTTGCGGTCTTATAGCAGCACCATCTTGAATGTAAACGCATTTTTAGGGTGTGCCCCCCAAGTCTGTTGTTTGTAACAAAGAAAGATTCCAGAAATAATTTGCCATAAGCTAGAGCCTGTGTTCAGACAATAAAACCTCAGAAACCCTGCGTTCCCTCCATCCTCCTTCCCTTCCTCTATTCCATCTGCTAAATAAAAATGTGCATCTTTAAAAGTGACTGGTGGCCATTTTTAATATAAGAAAGAACCAACCCTGAGATGAATGTTCTTGGGTCCTTATTGGCAGGTAAGTGTGGCCTGGTATTCTGCCTTATGTTAATTCTTATGAAATCCAGGAATAATAACTTTACAATAACATGAGGTTTACATCTGTAGTGCATGGAGAGGTTCACAGTATGTCCACTGTATCATTCACTAAGTACCAGGCTTCAGAAACCCAAAAAGCCTTTTTTCTATTGGATTGCATAGAATGGGAAAATATTAGATTGACTCCTTTCATTCGGAAAGGAGATCTACATGATGGTAACACGTGAATTCTAAACATTCTTCACTCAACTAGGAAAAACTTTTTTCTGGAGTTTTTTACATTCAGACTATTTTTTTCAGTTTTTCCACACACTAATGCCCCGTACACAACTCGGTGGAGGTGGTCCTCTGAGTTGCATTCTCGGAGAGGGTATTTATGGGACAGACGCCATGTTTAGGGGTCTTTTTTCCGTCCACCTGCTGGCCCTCCTGGCCGACAGATATGCATTGAGAATACCACCTTGTGGTCCTCCGTCTCTGAGGCCCACTTTGCTGCAGCGTGTGGGTGGGCCCAGAAGCCTGCCTGGGGCCTACCACAGCGGCAGAGGAATGGTCCTGGGCTGTCTATCCTGAGTGAAGAAGCTGGACAACCGAGGAGATCCCAGGGGAGGACCCGTCATGGAAGGATCATGCAGAGTGCTGGTCTGGAGAGTGGCCTCGTGACTCAGTTGGAGGACGTATCCTGAAGTAATCTTACTGCATAGTACTGCCGGGTTGGCTTAAAGGTTCAAGTGCTGTGTCTGATATTCATCGTAAACCATTACATCCTGTGGCAGAGGATCGTACCGGTTTTGTTCCAAACAAGTCTGTGGCAGAGACTTTTGTTCGTGCTACGTACTGGCTGCTAGGCAAGTGAGAGAGGCCTATCCAGGCGGGCAAAGATTGAATCCCACAAGGGGAGTGCATTCAACTACAAATGTTCAATTCCTAACAATGTACTAAAGAATACCACAAAAAGGTATTTGAGCTTCCCTGCAACTTTCCTTCTACCTCTTTCCCGCTACTTCCTATATTACTTGTTCATTAAAGCATTGGAAAAGATACTCAAGTGTTTGGTGCCTACATTGTCCAGAGGTAAACTCAACGGGACCCTAGACCCGGTGCCGGTGAAACAGAGGTGGCGAGAGTGAAGGTAACAGCCCGCTTTAAACCAGCAGCTCCACCGTGAGTTATTGCTACATATGTGTATCGCTAGCCCCATGAGGGCCAGTTAATAAATCTGTACCCCACTGGTTGCCCCAACCTTGCAAGTCCTTTGACACCCTGGGTTCAGACATTTTGGTAATGACCAAGACAATTAGAAACACATACACAATTCAAGTGAAACAGTGGAACTTTGTTTACTGAGGCATTAAAAGCATTAAGATTCAACAACATGCGTTTCTCACTTGCTGAAGTTTTACTATGACTAGTAATACTGATGGGAAAAGACACACAAGATTAAGACTATGTTTAGGTTGAAACATATGGGAACAAGCAGAAGGGCAGACCCTTTCTCATGTCAAACCACTCCCTTCTGTACCTCCACACCACAGATCCAGAAAAAGATATAACACTGTACTTAATTCAACACAAACAGTTTAACCTTTAAGGCTGGAATCAAAGTAGGATCCTTGTCCTAACCATCCGACTTGTGACATCTGACATGGTGATTACAGCAGCAGTAAAATGAATTTATGCCACTCTGGGATTGTTTTGCTTGGTCAAAGGACAAATCGTACTATCTCAAAGTCAGAGCAAAATATTATCTTTTTCATGCAAGTCGAATGGAAGAGATGTAGACAGATGTAGCAGGGTAAAGTAGGATGACAGTCGTACAACAGTCGTGTCGTACCAGTGCGAATCCAGCCTAAGGCCCCTTTCACACTTATACGACTTGTCCCACAATTTTGTACTACAAAATCGCATGACAAGTCATTCTCCGTGATTTTCAATGACTATCATTCATATTGGCATGACTTTAAGTCGTGCCGACTTCAAACTAGTCCCTGCACTACTTTGGTCCAACTTCCATGCTAGTTGTACTCCATAGACCTCAATGTTAAACCCTCAAGTAGCATGCAAATCGTACCTGAATAATATAGACACGATTTCAGTACGACTTTGTAAGCACAAGCTGTAAGCACAAGCAGCTTTGTAAACCCCAACCCTATAAAGTCGTACAAAGTAGTACTGATCCCAAATCGCGGCAAAATCGTGCGACTTTGAAGTCGCACAAGTGTGAAAGGGGCCTTAGTCCTTAACCTGCTCACATAATAAATAGAGTCCTAGGTGAAAGTAGTGTGGATTCACACTGGTATGACACGACTGTTGTACGACTGTCATCCTACTTTGCCCTGCAACATCGGTCCTACTTCCATCTGACTTGAATGAACAAGATAAGATTTTGCTCCGACTTTGAGATAGTACGACTTGTCTTTTGACCAATCACAACAATCCCAGTGTGACATAAATTCCTTTTACTGCTGCTGTAATTTCCATGTTGGATGTCATAAGTCGAATGGTTAGGAAAAGGATCCGACTTTGATCCGACTTCAATGATATTGATTCGGCTGAAGTAGGATCAAAGTCGAACCAAAGTAGTGCAGTGAGCATTTTCAAAGTCGGACCAACTTGTGTCTGACCAGTTAAGACGGCTCTCATAGGGAAAGATTGATTTGCACATGTCATGCTGGAGATATCCTAATAAGCAAAGTGAAGTAAATTAGGCTGATGTGTCCTGGCAAGCAAGTAATGCAAAGTGTGCCTGTGGTATCCAGAAACAAGATGAAACTGTTGCCGCTTGGCAGGGAGCGAGTGTAACACAGAGTTCTACAGGTGTAGGCAAAGAGAAAGACAACGTTGTCTGCATGCAGTGTCCCTTGTCTTGAGAGGGTGGGCAAGTGCCTGCTCACCGATCCCTGTGGTTATGTAGTGTTTAAGAAAGATGTGAAGGTTCTGCAGCAAACTCCCACAAGATCCTGGCTCAAGGGGATTTGGTCACAATATATGGGCATATAGTGCTAAGCCCACTTTCTGCATCAAAGTACCCCATTATCAGTGGGTCCTACACTATTAATAGAATGAAAGATCCTTCTTCTCAACCATGGGAGACAAATTCCTCTTTATAGGAGAACTGAAAGGACTCCTTTATGACCATATAATGTGACCAAATCCCCATTTTTTTAAATGTTCAGGTGTTGCAGGATTTAAATGTAGTTTTTGTATGTGTGCGCTATAATCTATTTTGTTCTGTTTGCGGTCTTATAGCAGCACCATCTTGAATGTAAACGCATTTTTAGGGTGTGCCCCCCAAGTCTGTTGTTTGTAACAAAGAAAGATTCCAGAAATAATTTGCCATAAGCTAGAGCCTGTGTTCAGACAATAAAACCTCAGAAACCCTGCGTTCCCTCCATCCTCCTTCCCTTCCTCTATTCCATCTGCTAAATAAAAATGTGCATCTTTAAAAGTGACTGGTGGCCATTTTTAATATAAGAAAGAACCAACCTTGAGATGAATGTTCTTGAGTCCTTATTGGCAGGTAAGTGTGGCTTGGTATTCTGCCTTATGTTAATTCTTATGAAATCCAGGAATAATAACTTTACAATAACATGAGGTTTACATCTGTAGTGCATGGAGAGGTTCACAGTATGTCCACTGTATCATTCACTAAGTACCAGGCTTCAGAAACCCAAAAATCCTTTTTTCTATTGGATTGGATAGATCGGGAAAATATTAGATTGACTCCTTTCATTTGGACAGGAATTCTACATGATGGTAACACGTGAATTCTAAACTTTCTTCACTCAACTAGGAAAAACTTTTTTCTGGAGTTTTTTACATTCAGACTATTTTTTTCAGTTTTTCCACACACTAACATGCACAGTTTAAGCCTGAAGGTTAGTTTAATCCCCTAAACGTTAAATATTTTCAGGAAGGTGGAACCCCCATGAGGGCCACTTAAAGATGCCATACCCCATTGATTGCCCTGACTTTACAAGTCTCCTGACACCTCTGACACCCTGGGTTCAGACATTTCAGTCAAAAACAATATGGATACAGACACAGATTAGTTCAAAGTAAACCAGATGCATTTTACTAGAATGTTGCAGTAAATATGATCAAAAGAAATGGATCAGATAAAAGAAATGTGGTTAGTATCATACACTTTATATGAACATGTAAATGAATGATCAATCGTAATTCTCTTAGAAACAGTAAATTAACAACTTTGACCGATTACAGTCTACGGCTGCAGGTCAGAAAAGGGTAGGAGAATGACCAATACTGAGGTCCCTTTTTTCCTCCTGATGCCACGGCCCCTTAGCACAATTACTTAATTACTTAATGTAACCTGGCACATTACTCCCAAATTAAACAACCTAAGTCTCTAGGTGTAAGAGAGTTCCTAGGTGATATGGGGGCCAATTAGATGCCCAAATGTTCCTGTCCTTTGAAGGGGGGTAACAAAGGAGTCCTTTTTTTGAGCAAGTATCTTGAATCTTCAGCTACCTCCAATGATGAGGCCAAAAGTAGTGGTGAGATAATGACATTCAGTAGCACGCATGTATGTCAGATGTCTTCTTATAGAGCTCTAATGGATAAGGCAAAGTAAAGGTGTCTGCATGCAGTGTCCTTAGGTGCGAAGAGGGTGGGCAAATGCCCGCTCACCAGTCTGAATGATACCATGCTCAGGGGAGGAAGTGGAGATCCTGCAGCAGGTTTCTGCAGATACTGTACTCGGGGACGATGCTTGGCCACACTCACTTTGAGGCCGCAACTCAGCTGGATCTGAAAGGCAGGTGCCAATGACAATCCTCTGACTGTCAGCAGATGTGTCCGGAAGCTCTCTCCCCTTGCTGCCTAGGCCACAGCTCCAACTCACTCTGGCCGATCGTCTGGATTGCGGCTCCCAGGTGAAGGCTGTAGTCCCAAGAGGCCGACTTGTCCTCTCCTCAGGCTATTTATCTCCTCTCCCAGCATTCTGTATTCTCCCTACATACGGCTGGAACTTGTAGTCCGCAATGGTCCGGCTCCAATGGAAACTGGGCTTCCTGGACTACATGTCCCAAGATCCTTTGCTCTTTTGTCACAAATTCTCACTTGCTCTGCATTCAGGATGTGGTAAACAGGACCTGCACTGAACACTAGAGGAAACAGTCTCCTTGTGGAAACTGATGCAAGTGTCCCCTGTCACAACAGGTAATTTGGCCAGCTCTTGGCTACACCTACAAAATAAAATGGTAGTATTTTCAATTTTCTTTATGGCGCATGATATTAGCAAATGCATGTTGTCAGTAGAGAATACACTTAAGTTAATTTTAGACACAATACATTACCCTTTTTTTGTCAAGCCTTAAAATTGCACTCACCTGTTTAAAGGCGAAAAACTTCAGCACCCAAAATTGTCCATAGAGGGTGCTTTAAAAGCCCTTACAGGTTGTCAGTTTAGAGTTAACCATGAAAATGGCCCTAGAATTATTGCTCTCACGTATACATTTTCAAATGTTGGTGCTCCCCCTCTATACATTTATGTTCTTATGTGTGTGTAAATGGGAGCAGGGGGTTTAAAAAATTGTGCGTTTTTTTATTTATTATATTTTTTCTCTTGTTTTTAACACTTAACTTTATTTCTATAACATAGAGGGCAATAACACCCTGCCAGCAGCCCCACCTGCTGCCAGCTGTGGACAATCTACAATCAAAGCAGCCCATAAATAGCAGCACTTCCTATCTCTCAGTGCCCGCTTGTTTGGACTAGCTTCCTGGGTGTTTTGACTGCTTTTTGACTCTGAATACCGTATTTGAACTTCTGCCTGAATTCCTGACTACTCTCTAGCCTGCTGATTTTGTACTTTACCACCAGCTCGTGTATGACCTTTGCTTGCCTGACTAATCTGGATTTCGATCGTGTACCGCTTTGCCTGATCTGTTGCCGTCCTGATCTGCCTGACTAAGTTTTCGCCTGAATCCTCAGCATACAAGCTCCACTTCAGACACTACCTATCACAGGTACCTTACATTACAAATGGGCCACAATGGCAGTGGACCCTGCTGAGATTGTTAAGGCGATTTCACGTCAGGGACAATTGATTGGAGCTCATGAACAGCATCTTTCTTCCCTGGATGCCAAGTTAGATGAACTTTGTACTATGCTTAAATCTTGCTTGCCTGGTCCTTCTGCAATGGTCCAGACTCTTGCTCCAATCCAACCCACCTCTTCTGTACCACCCAAGCTTCCCCTGCCTGAAAAATTTGGTGGTGATATTGAGTACTGCAGAGGTTTTTTAAATGTTTGCTGTTTGCATTTCCGCAAGAACCCTGGGACTTTTAACACTGCCAAAGTGACTTTTGTCGTTTCCTTGTTAAAGGGTAAGGCCCTGGCCTGGGTCTCTCCTTAACTGGAACGCAATGATCCTGTGCTGCTAGATGCTGACAAATTTCTGGCTTCTCTCCAGACTGTATTTGGCAAGCCAGATAGATCTTCTGCAGCTGTGTACTCGCTTTTGGACATACAACAAGGTACCAGGTCTGTGGCACAATATGCTATTGAGTTCCGTACCCTGGCTGCTGAGACTAATTGGGACTCTAGGGCATTACGTGCAGCCTTCCAAAAAGGTCTTACAGATCGCATCAAGGATGAATTAGTCTAAAAGGATTCCCCAGAAGACCTTGAGAAATTCATAGAGCTGCGTGTTCGTCTGGATGTCCGGTATCATGAAAGGTGCCAAGCGAGACTTAGAACTCGCAAGTTTCCTAGGCCAGTTTACCGTTTGGCCCCTAACTTCCAAGCACCACCTCAGCCAGGACCTGAAATCTCAATTGAACCCCAGGCACCTGTGGAACCCATGGAAGTAAGCCGTCTCCACCTAACTGAGTCGGAGAAACAAAGGAGGCGTGCATTGGGCCTATGCCTGTACTGTGGACTTAAAGGACATTTGTTATCTGTCTGCCCTTCCCATCCAGTAAAAGGCAGGGTCTAACCAGTGTTGGAGGAGCTGGGTTAGACCTTATAGGTATAACCTCCAAGACCAAGATTATCGCTCCTGCAATTATCCATTTACCCTCTAAACTTGTCTCCTGTGAGGCTTTTGTAGATTCTTGAGCTGCTGGCATATTCTTGGACTACACTTTTGCTAAAGAAAATAAAATCCCATTTGTTCCAAAATCTATTCCCCTGAACATCATGACCCTGAATGGACAACCCTTGGGAGATGGCATTGTAAAATTTTAGACTATGACTATCACCCTTCAGGTAGGTGTACTCCACAAAGAGGAAGCTGTCTTGTCTCTTATTGATTCCCCACTTCTGCCCGTTATCCTTGGTTGCCCATGGTTACAACAACATAACCCTTCTTTTGATTGGGAAAATGGAGAACTAACCTCTTGGGGGTCGTTCTGTCATCTAAACTGTTTGTCTCAACCGAAAAGACTTTCTGGTTGTCTGTTGGCTTCCATGACCATGCCACCTACCTTGCCTTGTGAATACCATGAGTTTGCAGATGTATTTTGCAAGCAAAAGGCAGAGGTTTTACCTCCACATCGTTCTTTTGATTGCAAAATTAATTTGATTCCTGGAACACCTCTTCCCAAAGGAAGGACCTATCCCCTGTCTTTGCCTGAACAAAAATCCATGGAGGAATACGCGAAAGACAACTTGGAAAGAGGTTTTATCCGACCCTCTTCTTCTCCAGTAGGGGCAGGTTTTGTCTTCGACCATGCATAGACTATTGAGGGTTAAATCAAATCACCCTAAAAGACTGCTACCCTTTGTCTCTCATTCTAGAACTGTTTCATGTACTTAAGGGACCTGTTATCCTCTCTAAGCTGGACCTACGAGGGGCTTATAATCTGATTCAAATTAAAGACGGGGACAGGTGGAAGACAGCATTCAACACTCGTAATGGACATTTTGAATATCTGGTTATGCCATTTGGGTTGTGTAACGCCCCTGCTGTCTTCCAACGTTTCATGAATGACATGTTTCACAATTTCAGCAACAGTTTTGTGATCATATACTTGGACGACATTTTAATCTTTTCCAGGACTCATCTAGAGCACATCTCACATGTAAAGCAGGTATTACAACGACTGAGAGAAAACCATCTTTACCCAAAGATTGAGAAATGCAGTTTCCATCAAAGCCGTATTCCTTTTCTTGGATACATTATAAGTGCTGTCGGTTTCCAAATGGAACCTCAAAAACGTTCCGCTGTCTTGCAATGGCCCCAACTGACCACTTTAAGAGGGCTCCAAAGCTTTCTAGTGTTCGCAAATTACTACAGACGCTTCATCAAATGTTTTGCCTCCATTGCAGCCCCCTTACTGCTATAACTAAGAAAAGTACAAATTCCAAGGTGTGGTCCTCAGAAGCAGAATCGCCTTTCCAGCAATTAAAAGACATGTTCAGCAAGGCTCCAATTCTTCAGCATCCAAATCCTGATCTCCAGCATAGGCGTGCGCAGGGGGTGTGCCAGGTGTGCCTGGGCACACCCCAATCCGGGGGTTGACAACTGGTACAGGTGCCTGTACTGATCGGCAGGTGATGGGTAGACCATAATCCTTCTTTGCCTACACCCGGAACCTGGACAGGAGAAGCAATGGAAGGGCAACACTTACTGTATCTGATCTGTATTTTCCTCCTGTAGCCACTGAAAGTCGGCTTCTCCTTCTCTCTCCCCTGCCGGCATTCAGCAGCTGGAGGAGGAAAATACAGTGGATCTGTGCCAGTATATGCCGTCGCCCCAACTGTCCGTGTTCCTCTTTTTTTATTCAATACCAATCACTCATTGTGTTTATTCATAACTGAGGCATAGTAAACAGTTTGATATGCTTCAGTTGGTGAATGAATAGGAAGCCACTCAGCACAGAGCACTTCCAATTCATTCACTGTCCACAGTGCAGCTGAGACTGCAGAGGAAGGGACTGGGGAATCTCTGTCCTCAGTCCCTTTCTCTGTCTCAAAAGTGAGGCGCGCGCACCTCCTGGGCTGCCTGGAAGGCTGCGCCGTCATATGACGGCGACCCAGGATAACAGCTGCACCGTCCCGCCGTCATATGACGGCGGGCGGGCAGCAAGTGGTTAAATAAAGGAATTGTCAAAAACTGTCTCTTGTCATTTTTAACATTTTTGACACTTTTTTTGTGAAACGGTAAGGGTACTCTTGTACCCCATTACCATTTCACACGGGGGGGGGTGGGATCTGGGGATCCCCTTGTTAAAGAAGGCTTCCAGATTTTCCGATAAGCCCCTCGCCCGCAGACCCCCACAACCACCGGCCAAGGGTTGTGGGGATGAGTCCCTTATCAACATGGGGACAAGGTGCTTTGGGGGGCCGCTACCCCAAAGCACCCTACCAATGTTGAGGGCATGTGGCCTGGTATGGTTCAGGAGGGGGGGCTTTCCCATCCCCCCCTTTTTTCCTGCCAGGTTGCGTGCTCAGATAAGGGTCTGGTTTAGATTTTTGAGGGGACCCCACACCATTTTTTTTTTAATTTTTTAATTTTGGGGCGGGGTTCCCCTTAAGATCCATACCAGACCTGAAGGGTCTGGTATGGATATTGAGGGGGACCCCCACGCCATTTTTTTTAAAAACTTTGGTTCGGAGTTCCCCTGTGGGGAAATCCCATGCCGTTTTTATCAATGAACTTTTATGTGTATTGTCGGACCGACAATTCATTAATAGCCGCAAGTAGTTTTAAATGACTTTTTTTCCTTTGAAATGTCATTTTGCTGTCAGACTGTTCTAAACACGGGAAACATGCGCCCCTTTACAGGCATACTATAGACACCCCCCAGGTACGAAATTTAAAGGAATATTACACTTTTATTGTTTCACTTTAAGCATTATTAAAATCACTGCTCCCGAAAAAACGTCCGTTTTTAAAACTTTTTTTTGCATTGATACATGTCCCCTGGGGCAGGACCCAGGACCCTAAACACTTTTTATGACAATAACTTGCATATAAGCCTTTAAAATTAGCACTTTTGATTATTCATGTTGGAGTCCTATAGACTTTAACGGTGTTTGCGTGTTCAAACAAATTTTTTGCCTGTTCGCATGTTCTGGTGAGAACCGAACAGGGGGGTGTTCGGCTTATCCCTAGTGGTGGCAGGAGATCAGCATGCCGTGTTGTTTTGGTTGTTAAAACGACCCTTATCAGGACTCCAGCCAGTCTGGCGACAAGAGGCCAATCTGAAGTGCAGCATGCTAGTTATGTACCAGATGTCTGGACAAGTTCTAACTAACTACAGCCATGGTCTCTTTAGTGGTGGTCTTCTGGTGCATCAGGTGGGTGTATTCTTTCCGACTGTGCCAAGTTGTGGGCGGGGCCACTTCGCCCTGCACGTTTGGGTACTTTTCACCATGCACGCGCTCACCAATGCCTGGGACCAGGCAGGGACCGCTTTCATGCGAGAATCAAACATTATGGCAGTTCAGACTTTGAGATGAGCCTCATACAGTATGCAGTCAAAATTACACAGAGTCCCCCTGTAAAAGTGCTGTCCTGTGTCAATACACACCTTGGCATGGTAGATGTTACAGAGAAACGCCAGGACCGTTGATGCAACTTTTACTTAAACGCTTGGCAATACAACGTGAACAAAAACAATTGAGTAACCCCCATCTCTATTAGGCTGCCCAGGCATACCTTAATAAGGTAATAGTCTATGCTTGGTGGTCTTAGGGACTGGTAGATCTCCGGGCTCCTGGTGCCTTCAATGGACAGCAGGGCGCAGCAGCCCTCCTCATGGCATTTCTCCTTGAGCGGGCCAAAGCTCTGGAACCCAGCCTCCCCCCTTATTTATATCACAGAGGAAATAGGCTGGGTCCAAAAATCCCGGGAACAGAGGTTCAGAACATTAACCCCTTCCCCAGCCTGGACCAGCCTCTGCCTAACTAATATGCTATAGGCAACCTGCCTACAGATACAGTATATTTGAAAAAAATGTTGGGATTTGCTTTAGCAATGTGTTTCTTGAATTCTATTTACCCGCCGATTACTCCCTCTCATTTTATGCTGCATTCCTTGCAAATCTAGAATGCAGAGGGTGTCTCTTCTACTTTGTACTTTTAAAAGGCCTGTTTTCCTGATTTATATGCTTCTTGCTAAATACTTCAGGCTTTCTACTTTCCACAAAGGGGTCATTTTACAGGCCTCATTAAATGAGATAGGCAGTCAAAGCACCATGACTGATCAATTTTCAAATATATACTGTACATATACTATAGTTTGTAGAATCTATAACTTTCACGTAGTCTAATGCCGCGTACACACGGTCAGACTTTTCGGCTACAAAAGTCCGACAGCCCGTCCGACAGACTTTCAACAGACTTTCGACAGACTTTTGGCGGACTGCATCATACACACCATTTTATTTATATTGCCTACAGTTACACTTTAACCACTTCCCGCCCTCAATATAGCAGAATGACGTGCGCAAAGTGGGTAAGTTATCCTGACTGGATGTTATATGACTTCCAGCAGGATAAGCCGTGATCGCGTGCCTGCGGGGTGTCTGACACACCACATTACTGATCTCGGTAAAGAGCCTCTGACATAGGCTCTTTACCGTGTGATCAGCTGTGTCCAATCACAGATGATCACAGCGTAAACAGGAACAGCCGTTTATCGGATTTTCCTCCACTCGCACTGACAGACCCGCGTAGAGGAGAGCCGATCGGCTGCTCTCTCTCCTGACTGGGGGGGTGTACGCTGATTGATTATCAGTGCAACCCCCCTGAGAATGCCCACCCATGCCCACCAGGGATGCCCACCCAGGACCACCAGGTATGCCCACCCATGACCACCAGGGTTGCCAATCAGTGCCCATTAGAGGTGCCAATCAGTGCCCATCAGTAATGCCTGCCAGTGCCTCCTCATCAGTGCTGCCTATCAGAGCCATCTATCAGTGCCCATCAGTGCAACCAATCAGTGCCACCTATCAGTGCCACCTATCATTGCACATCAGTGATGCCTATAAGTGCCCACCAGTGCCATCTATAAGTGCCCATCAGTGCAGCCTTTCAATGCCCATCAGTGTCGCCAATCAGTGCCCATTAGTGCCACCTATAAGTGCCCATCAGTGCAGCAAATTAATGCCCATCAGTGCTGCATACCAGTGCCACCTATCAGTTGTCATCAGTGCTGCCTATCAGTGCCCATCAGTGCTGCTTATTAGTGCCTCATCTTCAGTGCCCATCAGTGCCACCTCATTAGTGCAACATCATCAGTGCCACCTTATCAGTGCCCGTCAGTGCAGCCTCATCAGTGTCCATCAGTGAAGGAGAAAACTTACTTATTTACAAAACTTTATAACAGAAACAAAGAAAAACGTATTCTTTTCAAAATTTTCTGTCTTTTTTTATTTGTTTAGCAAAAAATAAAAACCCCAGTGGTGATCAAATATCACCAAAAGAAAGCTCTATTTGTGGGAACAAAATTATACAAATTTTGTTTAGGTACAGTGTTGCATGACCACGCAATTGTCATTTAAAATGCGACAGCACTGAAAGCTGGAAATTGGCCTGGGCAGGAAGGGGGGAAGTGCCCTGTATTGAAGTGGTTAAACCCCATCTCCAGGCAAAAAAAAGTTTCCCCGTGCAGTGAGGCTGTGCCCACACTGCACAGGTTAACTGCTCATTTTGGTCTAGGGGCGAGGAGAAAGAAGACATCTTTACCTAATCCTCGGATCCTCCCAGCACAAGACCGCTTTGTCAATCCCTCACTCCAGCGCTCTTGACTGTGGACTGTTCCTGACGTCATCAAGTCCAGAGCAGGCTCCATAGGCTAGGAACAGTCCACCCCTGGACCATCGGGGAGCCCAGTTTTCTGGTGGAGCGAAGGATTGGGTGAGTATAAGCTTTCTGCTTACCCCTAGACAAAACAAGCAGTTGACCCGCGCAGTGCGATCACAGCCCAATTGCATGAGAAATGTATTTTTTGCCCGGAATTGGTCTCTAAAGCATTTTATCATACCAACTGAACATTAGAGAAGCGTGAGATAGATTATTATCAACACAACATCAGGAACTATTACTATTACTACATAATAATTTAGATTTACATAAGTTACCCAAATGTCAGCTTGTCCTTTGATACTGGCAGCTATGACAAGGGAAAAGAAAATTAAGTATTGATAGTAATAATATCCTGGGAGATTTTAAAACAATTTTCATCATATAATCAGATTCAGTCTTATATTCCCTTAAGTCTAATTACCTGAAGTGTATAAAACACCTGTCAGCTACGCTTTGCTGTGGTGCCCACATGCAAGTGATTGCGTATGTGATATCTGCTTGTAATGAAGTCTTGCCTGATAGCTGTTGGTATCTGAAAAAACAAGAGACAAAAGTGCCTCAATTTGGGTGTCACTGGTGCTCTCCACCCATCCGAAGCCAATTTCCCCATCGATCAAATGAACTATCAGTCTTCACACAAGTGACTACCATAGACCACCATTTAAACTTTAAAGCTTCTCTAAGGGCAGGCAACTCACATCACATACATGGAAGTCTGTTATCCATGAAAAGTCTGGTTGTCCATTTCTTTGTTTGTCTTCTCTCCAACTTTCTTATTTTTGCTCACAGTGAATAACTTAAGATGATCTTCAGCTTTGATACCAACAAAGATCAAAATATTGCAACACTCAATTCCTTCTTTTGTTATATAGTCAATTTAGTATTCTTTATACAGAAGGTCTCTTGTATATAATGCCAAAAACCATACAACAACTCCTCTTTTCCAAGACACAGACAGAATGAAGAAGGTGTTGCCTTGTGTGTAACACTAATAGAATAAAAAAGGTCTTGTGTTGTGTGAAACACTGATATCTTATGGACTCCTTACATGTGCAATTTTAACTAAAGAAGGTCTTCTCCAACGTGTAGAGGTCTTTGATTTGCACTAAAGGACTACACCTATAAATAATGGGTCCCTAGAAGGATATCGTTTATGGAGCTTCAAAGTAGAAAAGAAATATGATGATCTTCTTCTGTGTACATTATTAGCAGGTGACAGAAGGTATAGCATACTTAATTTTGAAAAGGCACCTACATGGCCTACAGAGTGGAGATGTTTTTCAGCTACAATCTTATGACCGGGTTGTTCAGTACTATGTGCCTGCTGTTTAATAAGTCTTGGGTGTTTTATATAGTTCTTATGGATGTGTTGAACTGTCTGGAGCCTATGCATGGTTGCCACTTGCCAGTTGTTCCTATCAATGGGTACCTGAAGCAGCCAGGAGATCTGGTGATTGGAGGAACTTTCCCAGTTCATGTGGACAGAAGCTACACTGAAAACACATTTACCAGTAAGCCAGAGGACCTCAAATGCAAGCTGTAAGTCTTAACTTTTATAACTAAAAAAAGTATTGCTGTGTGAAACATAAAAAAATACAATAAATATGAAGCCACTAGTGGGACATGTTTCTCCTTTTAGTTGAATGTACAGTATCTGCTTATGATTGGCTAAGTACATTTACAGCATCCTGACGGGATAGCTCAGGTAGGCTTGGACTATGATCCAAACATGCCTGAGCTCATCTCTAGAAGCAACATAAGAAAACACACATCATTTTTATTATATCCTGCCTACCTTTAGTGTTAAAGGGTTAGCTCACCATTAAAATAAAATTCAAAGTAGCACCCAGAGTGATCCATGTCATCATGCATATAAGCCAGAATCCAAACTTTCTTCCCAATACTGCACATGTGCAGATTTGTGGACGAGAGGAAGTGCTTATTTCACCCTCCTTCCTGTGATGATGGAGATGTGCTTAACATGATACCGTCCATCCTAGCTTAATGGAAAGATGGCTAAAATCGCTCTGGATGCAACTTCTTTGGCCAGGATTTGCGGAGGGTACACTTGGCCTTGTTGTTGTTCAGTCGTTTAGTCGCGTCCGACTCTTCGTGAACTCATGGACCATAGAGTGTCAGGCTTTTCTGTTCACCACCACCTCCCGTTGCTTGATTAACTTCATGTTCATTGTTTCGATGATGCTATCTATCCATCTTGTTTTCTGTCATCCTCTTTTCTTTTTTACTTCCATGTTTCTCAGCATCAGGATCTTTTCCAATAAGTCCTCTGTTTGCATTAGGTGGCCAAAATATTTGAGTTTCAGCTTCAGGATCTGTCCTTCCAGTGATAATTCAGGGTTGATTTCCTTCAAAATATAGAAAAAAGATCTTGCGAGCCACAACGGACCAATGCCTATAAAATAGAGATGATGATGATAACCAGCTGCAGACGCTGATCCTGTTTCATAACCATGCAATAGTGAAATAAATAAATAAATGCGTTGCGCTAGAAAAAAATAAAAATAAATATGTATCCAAAGTGTATAATTCAAATACAAAACTGTATGTGACAAATTCAAAAATAAACACCAATAAATAATTAGCAATAAACTCCTAAGTGACTAAAATAAAAATATGTGGCGCTATTCCATCAATCAGTACTGATTGATGGAATAGTGCCACATATTTTTATTTTAGTTGTTTTTTTTGGGGAACTGAGTGAACCTATCTATGTTGGCGGCTCTCCATCGGGTATTTTACCATCAGTTTTATTAATCCCTTACTCATATTGTGGTTTTGCGCACTGGTTCTTACATATTCAAACTCCTAAGTGACAATCCATGATAAAAAATTAATTATTAAAGTGCAATGTGCATATATAATATCGCTGAAACCAAAGTGCATACATAGAATGTGGAAGTGCACAGTACTTCTGCATATACATCAAAGATATAAATAAAAGTTCATATGTGATAAGTGTAAATTATCAAATATATAACACAGTGTCCATCAGTGGTGTCATCCAGCATGCTCATCCAATATGTATTGCTGCAAAACCATGCTCCGGTGCACTCCAGTGACCTCCCAAAAGCTTATGCGCTCACCTCAGAGCGTGTGACACAGTAGCTAGCTGTGTCCAAACACGCTTTGGAGCCACCCCTGGGCTCTATAATGAAGTGCAGGTGCCGATCTCCAGCTGGTTCAGTCAGTACCGCTCCAAGCCATAAATAAGAAAAACTCAATAGTGTAATAACGTAAGGATTTATTTAAAAAACACACTCCCCACATCGGGGTACTCCCATTCCACAAGTGCTTAAGTGCACCACTCTATTTCAGGCTTTCAAATGATAAAAACCGCTGGTATGGCGTGTAGTATGGTATGCTCCTCTCCTCGATTCAACATAGGGATCCCCCTGATGAAGACACGTGATCCCTGTGTCGAACACACGGAGAGGAGGGGCCAGGACGGAGCTGACAGCACAGAGTTGAATCGAGGAGAGGAGCATACCATACTACACGCCATACCAGCGGTTTTTATCATTTGAAAGCCTGAAATAGAGTGGTGCACTTACGCACTTGTGGAATGGGAGTACCCCGATGTGGGGAGTTTGTTTTTTAAATAAATCCTTACGTTATTACACTGTTGAGTTTTTCTTATTTATGGCTTGGAGCGGTACTGACTGAACCAGCTGGAGATAGGCACCTGCACTTGATTATAGAGCCCAGGGGTGGCTCCAAAGCGTGTTTGGACACAGCTAGCTACTGTGTCACACGCTCTGAGGTGAGCGCATAAGCTTTCGGGGGGTCACTGTAGTGCATTGGAGCATGGTTTTGCAGCAACACATATTGGATGAGCATGCTGGATGACACCACTGATGGGCACTGTGTTATATATTTGATAATTTACACTTATCATATATGAACTTTTATTTATATCTTTGATGTATATGCAGAAGTACTGTGCACTTCCACATTCTATGTATGCACTTTGGTTTCAGCGATATTATATATGCACATTGCACTTTAATAATTCATTTTTTATCACGGATTGTCACTTAGGAGTTTATTGCTCATTATTTATTTATTGGTGTTTTTTTTTTAATTTGTCACATACAGTTTTGTATTTGAATTATACACTTTGGGTACATATTTTTTTTTTTTTTTTTTCTAGCGCAACGCATTTATTTATTGATTTCCTTCAAGATTGACTTGTTTAATCTTCTTGTCGTTCAAGAGATTTTCCGGAGTCTTCTCCAATACCATAGTTCTAAAGCATCAATACTTCGGCATTCAGCCTTCCTTATGGTCCAACTTTTACAGCCATAGGTTACTACTGCGACTACCATTGCTTTGACTATACGGGACGGTAGGGTGATATCTCTGCTTTTTATTATGTTGTCTAGGTTTACCATTGCTTTCCTCCCTCCGAGCATCTCTTAACCACTTGACCACTGGGCACTTAAACCCCCTTCCTAACCAGACCAATTTTCAGCTTTCGGTGCTCTCACACTTTGAATGACAATTACTCAGTCATGCAACACTGTACCCAAATGAATTTTTTGTCCTTTTTTTCACACAAATAGAGCTTTCTTTTGGTGGTATTTAATCACCGCTGGGTTCTTTATTTTTTGCGCTATAAAAGAAAAAAGACCGAAAATTCTGTAAAAAAATGCATTTTTCTTCGTTTCTGTTATAAAATTTTGCAAATTAGTAATTTTTTCTTCATATATTTTGGCCAAAATTTATACCGCTACATATCTTTGGTAAAAATAACCCAAATTAGTGAATATTATTTGGTCTTTGTGAAAGTTATAGAGTCCACACGCTATGGTGCCAATCTCTGAAAATTGATCACACCTGAAGTACTGACGGCCTATCTCATTTCTTGAGACCCTAACATGCCAGAAAAGTACAAATACCCCCCAAATGACCCCTTTTTGGAAAGAAGACATTCCAAGGTATTTAGAAAGATGCATGATGAGTTTTTTGAAGTTGTCATTTTTTCCCACAATTCTTTGCAAAATCAAGATTTTTTTTTTCTTTTTTTTTTTTTTCACAAAATTGTCATATTAGCAGGTTATTTCTCACACACCGCATATGCATACCACAAATTACACCCCAAAACACATTCTGCTATTACTCCCGAGTTGGGCGATACCACATGTGTGAGACTTTTACACAGCGTGGCCACATACAGAGGCCCAACATGCAGGGAGCACCTTCAGGTGTTCTGGAGCACCCAGGCCAATTCTGACATTTCTCTCCTACATGTAAAAATCATCATTTATTTGCTAGAAAATTACATACAAACCCAAAACATTATATATATTTTTTTAGCAAAGACCCTAGAGAATACAATGGCGGTCGTTGCAACTTTTTATCTCGCACTGTATTTGCGCAGCAATTTTTCGAACACGTTTTGTTTGAAAAAAAAACAGTTTTGTGCTTTCAAAAAAAACAAAACAGTAAAGTTAGCCCAATGTTTTTACATAATGTGAATAATGAAGTTATGCCGAGTAAATAGATACCTAACATGTCACCCTTCAAAATTGCACACGCTCGTGGAATGGCGCCAAACTTCGCTACTTAAAAATCCCCATAGGGGACGCTTTAAAAAATTTTACTGGTTACATGTTGTGAGTTACAGAGGAGGTCTAGGGCCAAAATTATTGCTCTCGCTCTACCGATCGCAGCGATACCTCACATGTACCTCACATGTGTGGTTTGAACACCATTTTCATATGTGGGCATATGCGTTCGCTTCTGACTGCGAGCACACGGGGACACGGGGAATTTTTTTTTTTATTTATTTTTTTTTTATTGTTCATTTTACTTTATTTATTTTAGTTGTAGGCTTTTTTCCAAAAAATAAATTTTTTGATCACTTTTATTTCTATTACAAGGAATGTAAACATCCCCTGTAATAGGAATATGGCATGACAGGTCCTCTTTACAGTGAGATATGGGGTCAATAAGACCCCACATCTCACCTCTAGGCTGGGAAGCCTGAAATAAAAAAAAAAAATGATCCTGGCTTCGATCGCAGCGGTGAGTCGGTAGAAGCACCTGAGGGCGGCGATAGGGGGGGGGCGTCCCCTCTGGCCTCCCGTAAGAATGATCAAGCAGTGGAACAGCCGCTATGATCGTTTTTATGGTGTAGGGAATCGCCGGCTGAAAAAGATGATATCTGAATGATGCCTGTAGCTGCACCCATCATTCAGATATCCCCGCACAAAGTCAAGGACGTCGTATGACGACATACCAAAAATGACCCCCCAAAATAGATTCTCCTGCTCCTCCTGAGTACGGCGATACCACATGTATGAGACTTCCACAGCCTGGCCACATACAGAGGCCAAGTACAGCCGAGCATGGCCGAGTATGGCTGAGCATGGCAAAGTATGGCGGAGTATGGCGGGGCATGGCGGGGTATGGCGGGGCATGGCGGAGTATGGCGGGGCATGGTGGGGTATGGTGGAGTATGGCGGGGCATGGCGGAGTATGGCGGGGTATGGCGGGGTATGGCGGAGTATGGCGGAGTATGGCGGAGTATGGTGGGGCATGGTGGGGTATGGTGGAGTATGGCGGGGCATGGCGGGGCATGGCGGGGCATGGCGGAGTATGGCGGGGCATGGTGGGGTATGGCGGGGTATGGCGGAGTATGGCGGAGTATGGCACAGGGTTGCACAGGATCATTGCAGAGTATTGCACAGGGTTGCACAGTATTGCACAGGGTTGCAGAGTATTGCACAGGGTTGCAGAGTATTGCACAGGGTTGCACAGGGTTGCAGAGTATTGCACAGGGTTGCAGAGTATTGCACAGGGTTGCAGAGTATTGCACAGGGTTGCACAGGGTTGCAGAGTATTGCACAGGGTTGCAGAGTATTGCACAGGGTTGCAGAGTATTGCACAGGGTTGCAGGGTATTTCACAGGGTTGCACAGGGTTACAGAGTATTTCACAGGGTTGCACAGGGTTGCAGAGTATTGCACAGGGTTGCACAGGGTTGCAGAGTATTGCACAGGGTTGCACAGGGTTGCAGAGTATTGCACAGGGTTGCACAGGGTTGCAGAGTATTGCACAGGGTTGCACAGGGTTGCAGAGTATTGCACAGGGTTGCACAGGGTTGCAGAGTATTGCACAGGGTTGCACAGGGTTGCAGAGTATTGCACAGGGTTGCACAGGGTTGCAGAGTATTGCACAGGGTTGCACAGGGTTGCAGAGTATTTCACAGGGTTGCACAGGGTCATTGCAGAGCATAGGGGGGGGGGGGGATGGCTGAGCGTGGAGGGATGGATGGATGTGACTGGACATGTCACTGAGCTGCGCTGTGGGCACTACACATCCAGCCCACAGCGCGGCTCACATCCGATCTCTCCCCCTCTGTACCGATCGGTACAGAGAGGGGAGGGAGGAACCGGCGTCATGACATGACGCCGGTTTGTTTACATGTGATCGCTCCATCATTTGACGGAGCGATCACATGGTAAACGGCCGCGAACAGCGGCCGTTTACCGTGATCCGTGATGCGCCGGGTCCTCTGGACCCGGCGGTCACGGATGTTCCCGTGTGCGCGCCCCAGGGGGCGCGCGGGAGCAGTTTTCTGGAATTACGTCATATGACGTGATCCCAGAGTTATCCAGCCGCCCTGCAGCCGTCATTTGGCTATAGGGCGGTTGGCAAGTGGTTAATTTCATGGCTACAGTCACCGTCTGTCATAATCTTATAGGAAGATAAAATCTGTCACTATTTTCATTTCTTCTCCTTCTCTATGCCAATGAGTGATGTGACCTGTTGCCATGATCTTAGTTTTCTTCATGTTCAATTTCAGACCAGCTTTTGCGCTCTTCGATTCCACTACTATTAGTTCTTCTTCACTTTCTGCCATTAGTGTGGTATCATCTGAATATCTCAGATTGCTTACTATTTCTCCCAGGGATCTTAATTCCAGCTTGTGATTCCTCGATCCTGGCATTTCACACGATGTACTCTGCATATAAGTTAAATAAGTAAGGTGACAATATACATCCTTGCTGCACTCCTTTCTCAATTTCAAACCAGTCAGTTGTTCCATGTCCTGTTCTAACTGTTGCTTCTTGACTTGCTTACAGCTATTCCAGAAGACAGGTGAGGTGGTCTGGTATTCACATTTCTTTCAGTTTTGCCACATTTTGTTGTGATCCACACAATAGAAGGCTTTACTGTATACAATAATGCAGAAGTAGACATTATTCTGGAACTCCCTTGCTTTCTACATGATCCAGTGAATGTTGGCAATTTGATCTATAGTTCCTCAACGAAATCCAGCTTGTTCTTGTGGTAGCTCTAGGTTCACATGCTGCTAAAGCCTGGCTTGTAGAATTTTCAGCATAACCTTGCCAGCGTGTGAGATAAATGCGATTGTACGGTAGTTTTAACATTCTTTAGCGCTGCCCTTCTTTGGTATCGGAATGTAGACAGACCTCTTCCTGTTCTGTGGCCATTGTTGAGTTTTCCAAATGTGTTGGCATATTGAGTGCCGCACTTTAATAGCATCATCTTGGCCTATAGGTATGTAATCTAAACAAAGTTCATCTTTACTGCACCATGATTTTTAACCTACTGGGGATACTTGACTGTGCTGTAAATTTTATTTTACTGATGAACTACCCTTTGAAAACAATTAGTCATTGCAAAACATTTATTATGTAAGTGCATCTCGTTCAAGGACTGGAAGGACCTTTTTTCCTAAGCACATACAATTTTATGCTATAAAAACTTCCAGTGTCCCATGTGTTGTATATGATAGTCACATGTTCAGAAATGGTACACTGAAATCATGGCTGTGCATAGGTTAGAGCAGTGTTTCTTAATTCCAGTCCTCAAGGCGTACCAACAGGTCATGTTTTCAGCATTTCCCTCAGATGAAGCAGCTGTGGTAATTACTAAGGCAGTGAAACTGATCAAAACACCTGTGCAAAATAATGGAAATCCTGAAAACATGACCTGTTGGTGCGCCTTGAGGACTGGAATTGAGAAACACTGGGTTAGAGGAGGCTGGACATTGACTAACTAACCCTTTTTGTTATACGCTTTATGAAATATATAAAGAGCATCATTTGTTTTTCAATTCACTAGCCTTGAACGTGATCAATACCAGAGGATGCAAGCCATGATTTACGCCATAGAGGAGATTAACAAGAATCCAGACCTTCTTCCCAATATCACCCTGGGCTACCAAATCTTCGACACTTGTCCTATAATCAGACGAGCAATAGAAGGAACTTTGTGGATGTTATCTGGCGGAAAAGAAAGCATTCCAAATTATCGTTGTGAACAAATAGGCACTTTTGCTGGTATCGTTGGTGACTCTGCGTCTACGCGCTCCATTGCAATGGCACACATTTTAGGTCTTTATAGATATCCACAGGTACAAAATAATACTTTTCTTACAACTTTCAAATTGGACATTTTCACTTAGGGGTGTACTCACTTTTGTTGCAAGCAGTTTAGACTTTAATGGCTGTGTGTTGATTTATTTTGAGGGGACAGCAAATTTACACTGTTATACAAGCTGTACTTTCACTACTTTACATTGTAACAAAGTGCCATTTCTTCAGTGTTGTCACATGAAAAGATATAATAAAATATTTACAAAAATATGAGGGGTGTACTCACTTTTGTAAGATAATGTACATACAAGCAGTAGGGAGAAACAAATTGCCACAGACAAAAGTTTCCTTGTTTATCCAATAGGTCTAATATGATTCCTGTCATTTTTTTAATCCACAGATAAGCTACTTCTCAACCAACCCAACTCTCAGCAACAGAAAAATATTTCCTTCTTTCTTTCGTACCATACCTAGTGATGTATTTCAGTCCCGAGGTCTTGCTAACTTAATCCTGTATTTTGGTTGGTCATGGGTTGGCTTTCTAGCAAACGATAATGACTATGGTCAACTAAGTCTCCAAGCGATCAAGCGAGAATTAATCAATGCTGGTGCATGTGTAGCTTTCATAGAAACAATTATGACCGGCCAGGCCAACAGGAATGCTCCACACATTGTCAAAGTTATCAAGGGGTCAACAGCCAAAGTTGTGGTAGTGTTGTCCTCCAACCCAGAATTTTTACCAGTTGTAGAGGAGTTAGCAAAACAGAATGTGACTGATAGAATTTGGATAGCCAGTGAAGCATGGTCAACCTCTGCTCTTCTTTCTAAAGAAAAGTATCAGCATGTCTTGGTGGGCACTGTTGGGTTTGCTGTCCATGGAGGACAGTTGCCAGGATTTGCGCAGTATATTTACAGCTTAAACCCATCAAAAGCGCCAAATAATTCTTTTATAATTGAGTTTTGGGAGGAAATTTTTTCATGCAAATGGACTTACCACCTGAATTCAGATGACAGGACAAGTAACAAAACAGCACATGACTGCACTGGAGAAGAAAATCTAGGGAAGTCAATGCTGAAAGTTGATTTTGGAATAACCTCCAATGTCTATACTGCAGTTTATGCGTTTGCATGGGCCTTAGACAGTCTACTTCACTGCCAGCCAGGAAAAGGCCCATTTCATAATGAATGCGCAAACATTTTGTCATTTGACCCTTGGCAAGTACGTTACTTGTATTTTTCACAAAGTCATTTGAATATATGTTTTGCTTGTTTTGCCTTAAATTCATCTCTTCCTAATGTTCTTTTCCAGCTTCTCCATTACATTAAAACAACAAGGTTTCAAACTAAAGACAAGACAAACATATTTTTTGATGACAAAGGGGATCCTCCTGCCTTTTATGATATTGTGAACTGGCAGATAAGTTCTACTGGGTCCTTGGAGCAAGTTATAGTAGGAAGATATGACTCCAGCTCCACAGATGGGAACACCATGAGTCTAAACCATGCTGGCATTGTATGGGTTAATAACAAAACAATGGTAAGATTGCACCAGATTTAAAAAAAACTCATGCTATGTAGATGCATCTTCTTTAGGAAGCTTATCATTTATTGTTTCTCTGTCTATATAGTTTAATAAATACAAAGAATCCTGTATATCCCTGCCCTCGACTGACTTCTAATATGCTGGCACCACCACAGACAGTTTGGTCAAATACCAGCTCGTGTTCTTGTGTTATTCCTGTCTGTTCCTGTGCAATGAGATTTTGCAGGCCATTCACAATATGAAGAAAGTAGTGCATGCGCTACTTCTAAAAATAGCACGGCACCAAAGCGCATGGTACTGCAGTAGCATGTAATTTAGTGCCTGCAATCACACTGCATTTGCTATCTGCATTTGGGGTGCCATTAGCCTAATGCCCCGTACACACGATCCGATTATCGGACGAATGATCGGCCGTTTTTTTTTTTGCATGCTGATCTCACGTCGAATCTGATGAGTTTACTAAAGTCACGAAAATTCCCGTACGACAGCATAAAAATTCGGAAGTGATGTCATGTGTTGTAATGCATTTGTATTGCATTTTCGAACGATAGGTGTACTGATGAAACGAAAATCGTACCATCTGGCATCGTACTGAAAAAATTTCCAAGCATGTCCGATAATAAAATAATATCGGATGAACTGTCCTGATCAGCTCTCGAAAGCTCTGTACTAACGATCCGATTATCGTACGATCGATTCGAATGCAGCATTTTTCGTGCGATTTTCGGATCGTGTGTACGGGGCATGACACCCACAGCAGATTACAAAGGCAGTGTGTTTTGAGTGTGGTGCTGGAAACACTCACAGAATGCGATAACCAGACAGTGTAGGATTGTGGACAGTGTGTTTGTGTCACCTCGGTCACCTTGCATCACCTTTTTCCACATACACATGGTAAAGAGTGCACCAAGGAATTGAGACTGAAAAGCAGATAAGTCCTATTACAGGGGAAAGACATCCGGGGGGAAGTATTATTAGACACTGGAAAGCTTGTCACATTGGTTTATGCCAGTCTGGTGGACCTTGCCAAGCTTGGCACAGACCACATGGGAGTGCTTTGTATACATGGCAATGCGAAAGACTACCCTACTGGAGTGCTGTCAGTGGAAACACCTTGTGGAGCTGTAAAGCATGTAATGTGTACGGTTAGGAACGTGTTACATGGTGTAATACCATATTGTGATTTTCCTTTCTTTTGGTAACTGTGGGAAGAAGGAAAAACAGGTAAGAAGTGCTGAAAATGTGTATGAAGTAAATGGTATTACGAAGTGCCAAAAATAACACATATACGGTTGGCCAGGTAAGATTTTGGGACTACAGGGTTGCAGATGCTCAGGGCTCCCTCCCTTTCTTTCTTTTTTTCTTTCTTTTTTTTCTTTCTTTCTTTTCTTTTCTCTCCTTGTCTCTCTCTCTTTCTGTTGCTTTCTCTTCTATGGAAGCCTGCTGCTGAGTGGCAGAGAACACTAAAAAGATATGAGTGCTGCTAGTTTGTTTTGGGGAACCAATTAGGGGGGTATCCTGTTAGTCATGAACTGAGCTGTTTTGCTAGTGGCTCAGACAAGCAGATTTATTTTCTATGCTATACAAATCCCAGCAGGAATTATACTGTGCTTGTTTGCTTGTTTGCTGTCATGTTGAATAAAAGTGCAGGACAAACTTACTTGGATTGTTCCTAGATGTCCCTGTCATACGCATACTGTAATTCACCACTGAAAATACCAGTTAATCGTGTCCAGTGGCGACTCTAGGACAATATATAGGGGGGGCACATAAGATACCACAGTAAAAACTGGGTGGGGGGCACTAATAATTGTCACCACTAACTCATACCACTGAAAAAACGAAATAATTATATATGAATAAGATTACAAATTACGAGAGTAATGCAGTGTGCAATGATACCTTTTTATTGTACTAATCTAACACACACAAAAAAGCTTTCTAGAGTCTTCCTTTCTTCAGACCTGAAAAAAGAGAGGACAACTCCCAAAAGCTTTTCTTTATAGTTTAAGGCAATTTCAGCAAACACCAGAGCTGTGTAAATAATTCCCTATGTTAAATATCCAACAAAGAGACATCCCCATATAGCAAAGAGACATCCCAATCCAGCAAAGAGACATCCCCATCCAGCAAAGAGACAGTCCCATATATTCAGCAAAGAGAAGGCCCAATCCAGCAAAGAGACATCCCCATATAGCAAAGAGACAACCCAATCCAGCAAAAAGACATCTGCAAATATACAGCAAAGAGACTGAGGGATAATTGGGGGGATATTGTACTGTGAGCTAACTGGTCTGGAGACAGGTCTGACCTGGGGGGGGATGATTGCACTGGGGGTCCGCCAGTACACCCCCCAAGATCAGTTTGCTTCCAGTATATACCCCCAGATCAGTTAGCTCCCAGTACAATATCCCTCCAGATCAGTTAGCTCCCAGTACAATATCCCCCCAGATCAGTTAGCTCCCAGTACAATATCCCCCCAGATCAGTTAGCCCCCAGTACAATATCCTCCAGGTCAATTTGCACAATATCCCCCTCCTGAGCCATGGGAGCTCATTCTTATTTCATGTGGGCGACATACAGGAAACAGAGAAGTGCACACCAATGACATCTCCTGGAAACCTCTGTGCCAAAAGTTGACCTGCTTTAAGACATCCTTTCCATGTCCCTGTGTACAGTCCTTATGAACCTGTTAGTTTGGGGCAGAGAATTTGCCACTGTGTAATTGATATTATAGTATGATTGCCTTAATTATTGTAATGTCACAATAACCAGTGTGTGCGACATGTGAAGGCACTAGCTGTGACCTTTACCGCTCAATACATTCATATAGGGATACATGAATGGGATCTTGAATGTCCTGATATAGAAAATGTCACTGTAGACACACAACACAAGCAACTTTCCAGCACTATTTCTTCAGAGTACTACCCATACAGCAATTAAATGACAACCCGGTACTTCTTAGAGTCTCAGCCTCCTGTGAGGTCTTTGGGACAGGTAGTAAAAGTAATTTTTCTGAACGCAGAGAAAGATAGCATGCCTGTAAGCAGGTGCAATGAGCTAGTCTGCCACTAGGTGATTGTGTCCAAAGATAGTGTGTATTAGGGAAATATATAAGAGGGTGTTAGGCCCCCCCTTTGGACAAGGCCTTCCTGTAGTGATGTCATGGATGTAGTCATTGCTCATATAAAAGCCAGGATAGGAGGAGCTCTAAGCTCTCGGGGCATGCTTAAAGCACCTCACACTTATGCAGATGCAGTCAATAGGGATGAACCGAACACCGCCCGGTTCGGGTCACACCAGAACCTGCAAACAGAACGAAAGTTTGCGTGAACTTTAGAACCCCGTTAAAGTCTATGGGACTCGAACGTTTGAAAACAAAAGTGCTAATTTTAAAGGCTAATATGCAAGTTATTGTCCTAAAAAGGGTTTGGGGACCCGGGTCCTGCCCCAGGGGACATATATCAATGCAAAAAAATGTTTTAAAAATGGCTGTTTTTTCGGGAGCAGTGATTTTAATGATGCTTAAAGTGAAAAAAAAGTGAAATATTCCTTTAAATATCGTACCTGGGGGTGTCTATAGTATGCCTGTAAAGTGGTCATTTAAAAGTGCTTGCGTGCTTGCGGCTTTAATGTAATGTCGGGTCCCGGCAATATGGATGAAAATTATTGAGACAAATGGCATGGGTACCCCCCCCCCCCAGTCCATTACCAGGCTCTTTGGGTCTTGTATGGATATTAAGGGGAACCCCACACCCAAATTAAAAAATGGAAAAGCGTGGGGCCCCTAGGCCCTATCTACTCTAAACAGCAGTATACAGGCGGTGGAAACAAGATAGGGACTGTAGGTTTGTTGTTAAGTAGAATCTGTTTGTAATTTTGAACTGGTACATTTTTAAAGTGTAGCTCCAGCCAAAAAATATATTTTTAAGCTTTTTGGAAAACTTAGGGAAGGGTTATCACCCCTGTAACATTTGTTTTGCTGTCTGTGCACCTCTTCAAAAGATTTCACCTCACTTTCTGTCCCAATGACAAATGTTTTTTGAAAATTTGGGGTTTTTAGTGAAACAAGGATTGGTGATAAAGCATCAGTGGAGAGGAGACACGTTTTTCCCATATTAACTCTTAAAGGAGAGAATTTCCCTTCCTAGGGGTAGATTTCATCTCACTTCCTATTGTCTCCTTCCATTTGCAAGTAGGAGTCGTTTGTAAGTTGGATGTTTGAAAGTAGGGGCCTGCCCTATATACTCTGCAGAAATTGGGGCCTTAGGTGTTGGTTTTACCACAACACTGTAAGCCCCCACAGTTATACTTGGTGGGCGCTGGAACGGGCCCTGCTGTGAAATATTATATCAAGGATTGTAATTACATGCACCTGTTGAACAGAGGCAGAAAAACTGGGCCTTTGGTGGTGGTGGTGTTGCCACAACACTGTAAGCCCTCATAGTTACTCTTGGTTGGCGCAGGAATGGGCCCTGCTGTGAACTATTAGATCAAGATATGTAATTACATGTCCCTGTTGAACAGGAGCAGAAAAATTGGGCCTTAGGCACTGGTGCCACAACACTGCAACCCCTCACAGATACTCTAGTTGGAGTGCAGGAATGTATTGCATCAAAAATTGTAATTATACGCCCCTGTTAAACAGGGGCTGAAAAATTGGGCCTTAGCCACTGGTAGCGGTGCCCAGAACCAAAAATGTTCTTACAAGCTATCAGCATGAAAATTGAGGAGGAAGAGGATTGTCACTCAGCATAACAGGATAGTCACTCAACATCAGCATAGGCAGTCTTGAAGGGATCTCACATGAAAAAAAAAATTATTCGGTTACATCAGCATCAGGTGCTTGGTAGCTGGTGATCCAAATAGGAAACAGAGAAGCTGCGCTAAAAAATTTAAACCCAAAAAAGTGATTATTTTCAGTATGAACTAAAAATGAAAAAATATGTGAAAAAATGTGAGAATTAAAAAATGAATGGACCGCCCCAAATACACAAAAATTCTGTCATGTGCTAATTAAAGTTAAAAGTAATAAAAGTTCAAATAGTTCAAATATTAACACTCAGTGACTTGACATACGAAGTCTATCCCCAACTGATGAATTGCATGCTTACCAGAACGTAAGCCAATTAAACAGGTGGCTTAACGCAGCCCAGGCCTTGATGCGAACCAGTCACAGTAGGATAAATCGATTTATGACTTGAACCACGGGTTAGCATTGATTCCACTTTTGAAATCATCCCAGAAAAAAATATAAATAACATAGCGTAATACTGACACAGAAAAATATATATAGATGTAGAATAGAGTACCACTCACATTGTGAAACAAAGAAAAGTGCATAAAAACCCAGTGATGAAAACTCCAATCACCAACACCACACAGAGAGCCTCCTTACCAGATGGCAGATTATAAGTGCAAAAAATCCCAACGGATATATGGAACATCAACCAGTGAGGATACCGATTATATTGCACCAACACCACACAGAGGGCCTCCTTACCAAATGGCAAGATCAAAAAGCAGATATCCTATCGAACAGATCGATCGCCAGCTGGATAAGATGAGGCTAATGGATGGATGGATAAAACTTGCAGCATTGAACCGGAGGCTCCATACCTCCTATGGTGTAGATGAGACCAGTCTCAAAAAGAATGGAATAATCCCAATAGCGTAATAACGTTCATAAAATTTATTAATAAAAAGAAATACACTTACAAACGAACTGTCAATTGTAGCTAAAAACGAAGCCGGCCGGCAACATAAAGATCACCCGTCCTCCTCAATGGGGCGAGGTGGTGACGTCAGCATGTACCTCCCAGACGCGTTTCGTCAAAAAAATGACGTTTTCAATGGGGAACGGGCAGCGTGCTGAACAACCACCATAAATAGACACACCAAGCCTCGCTCTGAGTCCCGCTAAGAGAGTTACAAAGCGCCATCTTGAGTGTGGGCGCAACCCTTAGATATCAGTGTATATTAGGAAGGGTTAGAGAGATATATCTCCATTTCAAATTAGGATAAAAATGTTATAATAATTATATATATATATATTGAAAAATATCTGTTAAATTATATGTAATCTATTAAGGCCAAAATAGATTATCCCAAACACAAAAAAATAATACCATTAGATGAACCATAAAGTGCATGGGGGAAAGATCTAATTGATGCATGACATCTATCATCAAATATCCGATTAGTAGCGACACATATATTCTATGTTATCATACCAATCAGAATAGATAACAATTGTAAATACATGATAATAAACTGTGAAAATTATGTCAATACATCAACGTATCATAATGAACAGTGAAAATTTGTATATAAATGGCCAATTAAGCCATAAATAATGTAAAATCAAAAAAATATATTTTGTATTTATAATAATAGGAGCTTATAAATAATATAATCTAAAGTATAAATAAAATTGATAATAATAATATGCTGATGATAATCGTTGGCCAGTGCCACAACACTGCAACCCCTCACAGATACTATAGTTGGAGCGCAGGAATGAGCCTGCAAAGCATTGCATCAAAAATTGTAATTACACGCCCCTGTTAAACAGGGGCAGAAAATTTGGGCCTTAGTGGTGGCGGTGCCCAGAAAGAAAAAATTCTCTTACAAGCTATCAGCATGAAAATTGAGGAGGAAGAGGATTGTCACTCAGCATAACAGGATAGTCACTCAGCATCAGCATAGGCAGTCTTAAAGGGACCACACATTAAAAAAAAAATTATTTGGTTACATCAGCATCAGATGCTTCGTAGCTGGTGATCCAAGACTGATTCATTTTTATGAAGGCCAGCCGATCGACTGATTCGGTGGACAGGCGCACCCTGTGTTCGGTTACAAAGCCTCCAGCAGCACTGAATGTGCGTTCCGAAAAAACGCTGGATGCAGGACAGGCCAGTAGCTCAATTGCATACTGTGCAAGCTCTGGCCAGTGATCCATCCTCAAGACCCAGTAACCCAGAGGATTTTCTGTGGGAAAGGTGTCCAAGTCTGATCTTGCCCCTAGGTATTCCTGCACCATGTGAATCAGACGCTGGCGATGGTTGCTGGAACCGATCATACCTTGGGGCTGCGGACTAAAAAATTGTCTGAACGCATCGGTCAGACGGCCACCTTTTCCATTGCTCCTTCTGTGACTGACTGAAGCCTCAGCAACACGTTGTCCAGGAGGACCAGGAAATTGTAACCTCCCAGGCTCTGGAAACGCGTTGCACAAACCTTTCTGCAAGGCCTCCCAAAGAAGTTTCATTCTCTGCTCCCTCTGCGGCGGCAAGATAAGGTCCGCAACCTTACCCTTGTAACATGGATCAAGGAGGGTTGCCAGCCAGTAATGATCCCTCCCCTTGATACCACAAATACGAAGATCCTTCCGCAGGCTTTGCAGGATCAGGGAGGCCATGCAGCGTAGGTTTGCTGAGGCATTCAGTCCAGAGTCCTCTGGGTCACTAAGGAAGACATGATCTGCAGCCACCTCCTCCCAGCCACGTACAAGTCCATGGGTTTCTTCGGACTGTAATTGATCCCTTGAAGACTGCTGCTGATGCTGAGATCCAGGCTCCACCTCCATGGTGACACAATCCTCCTCCTCGTCCTCTTCCTGTGTGATCGGCGGGCCCGACAGGAACACTGTCTGGATAAAGGGGGTCTTGAGAGGTAAGGAAGTCCTCCTCTTCCTCCCTCTGCTCTGCCTCAAGTGCCCTGTCCATTATTCCAAGCAGCGTGTGCTCCAACAGGTGGACAAGAGGGACAGTGTCACTGATGCATGCACTGTCACTGCTCACCATCCTCGTGGCCTCCTCAAATGGTGACAGGACAGTGCATGCATTCCTGATCAAAAAAAAAAACAAGCTCCCCTGACCCTGTTCTGGTGCCATAGTCACATAGGTACTCATTGATGGCCCACTGCTGCATGTGCAGCCGCTGCAGCATGCAACGTTGAGTTCCACCTGGTGGGCATGTCACAGATTAGGTGGTTCCTGGGCAGGTTAAATTCCTTTTGGAGGTCAGCCAGCTGAGCACTGGCATTATAAGACCTGTGGAAATGCACACAGACTTTCCTGGCCTGCCTCAGGACATCCTGTAAGCCCGGGTACCTGCCCAAGGACCGCTGCACCACCAAGTTAAGGACGTGAGCCAAACAGGGCACATGGATCAGTTGTCCCCGTCGGAGGGCGGAGAGGAGGTTGGTGCCATTGTCGCAAACTACCATACCTGGCTTAAGCTGGCATGGCGTCAACCACCTCTGAACCTGCCCCTGCATAGCTGACAGAATCTCTGCCCAAGTGTGGCTCCTGTCCCCCAAGCACACCAGCTCAAGCACCGCATGGCATCTTTTTGCCTGCGTGCTTGCGTAGCCCCTTGAACGCCTATGGAGCACTGCTGGTTCCGAGGACAAATCAGCACAGGAAGAGGCCATGGAGGAAGAAGAAGAGGAGGGGGTGGAGGAGAGAGGTGTGCCAGAATCACCACTAGTAGAATTTTGGAGGCGTGGTGGCGGAACAACCTCCAACACTACTGCACCCTGTCCTGCATCCTTCCCAGAAGAGTCACCCAGTGCGCGGTGAAAGATAGGTAACGTCCCTGTCCATGCCTGCTGGACCATGAGTCAGCAGTAAAATGCACCTTACCGCAGACCGCCCTGTCCAGCGAGGCCAAGACATTGCCTTCCACATGCCGGTAGAGAGCGGAATCGCCTTCTGTGAGTAAAAGTGGCATTTGGGAAACTGCCACTGAGGAACTGCACATTCCACAAACTCACGGAAGGGGGCAGAGTCTACCAACTGAAAAGGCAGCAGTTGAAGTGCTAGCAATTTAGCCAAGCTAGCATTCAAATGCTGGGCATGTGGATGGCTGGGAGCAAACTTCTTTTGGTGGTGCAACAGCTGGGGCAGGGAAATTTGCCTGGTACAATCTGATGTCGGTGTACCGATAGCAGATTGCCCGCAAGTACGTGGCTGTGACACACCTAATTCTACACCTTCATTCCTCTCAGTGCAGGTTTCAGAGTGTCCACGACCAGCACTGTTGCCTCTAGACACAGAGCCTGCTTGCCCTCTTTTATTGGCTTGTGACTGTCTGCCTCTCCTTGTTGGCCTTCCAGACATACTAACGGCCTGCAGTGAGATGTAGCTGCACAAAGCTGGGATGTATATATATATACTGATTATACTGCAGCTCAACTGCCTGCCTGTAGTATTATTAGTATGAGAACACCAGCAATTGTCTTCAGTTAGCTTTAGGTGCACACTGTGCAGAGGACAAAGTACACTAACTGTAAATACTGCAGCTGCCTGCATGTGGTATTAATAGGATCAGAACACCTGCGATTGTCTTCAGGTATCTTTAGGTGCACACTGTGCAGAGGACAAAGTACACTAACTGTAAATACTGCAGCTGCCTGCCTGTGGCATTAATAGGATCAGAACACCAGCAATTGTCTTCAGGTAGCTTTAGGTGCACACTGTGCAGAGGACACAGAACACTAACTGTAAATACTGCAGCTGCCTGCCTGTGGTATTAATAGGATCAGAACACCAGCAATTGTCTTCAGGTAGCTTTAGGTGCACACTGTGCAGAGGACACAGAACACTAACTGTAAATACTGCAGTTACCTGCCTGTGGTATTAATAGGATCAGAACACCAGTAATTGTCTTCAGGTAGCTTTAGGTGCACACTGTGCAGAAGACACAGTACACTAACTGTAAATACTGCAGCTGTCTGCCTGTGGTATTAATAGGATCAGAACACCAGCAATTGTCTTCAAGTAGCTTTAAGTGCACACTGTGCAGAGGACACAGTATACTAACTGTAAATGCTGCAGCTGCCTGCCTGTGGTACTAATAGGATCAGAAGAACACCAGCAATTTTCTTCAGGTAGCTTTAGGTGCACACTGTGCAGAGGACACAGTACACTAACTGTAAATACTGTAAATACTGTAAAAACACCTGCCTGCCTGTCAGTATATTAGGAAGAAAATAAGAGGAACGGATCTAGCTAAACTGAATACAGTATATATATATATATATATATACACACCATCTAGGATGCATATATATACACAATACACTGTAAATGCAGCTAACTGACTCGCCTGCCTACTCTATCTAACTTAAATCAAATGACACTGTCTCTCTGTCTATCTCTCTCTGCCTCCACAACACACTACACAAGGCCGCCACGCAGGCAGCCTTATATAGTGTGGGGCGTGTACTAAACCCCCTGAGCCATAATTGGCCAAAGCCACCCTGGCTTTGGCCAATTACAGCTCTCTGTACAGACGGCACTGTGATTGGCCAAGCATGTGGGTCATAGTGCATGCTTGGCCAATCATCAGCCAGCAATGCACTGCGATGCCGCAGTGAATTATGGGCCGCGATTGCCATTTGAATTTGGCGCGAACGACCCATAACGTTTGCAATTCGACGAACGGTCGAACAGGCGATGTTCGAGTCCAACATGGGTTCGACTCGAACTCGAAGCTCATCCCTAGCAGTCAACTACTGTAGAGGCCCTGCCTATAGAATAAGGCCTTTGGTGAGATAGTCCAATAACCCAAAAAAACAGCTATAGTCATCCTGTCTTATTAGGCATGGTGTAATTGGACTGGGATACAAAAGGCCTTTTAGGTCAGACCTAGAACTTCTAGTGACAACTGGATGAAGTGTATATAATCAAGAGATGCAGCTGCAGCAATCCTGTCTCTGGAACAAAAGGAAGGGAGTCATGAGCTGAATGCACCAAGCCCAATGAGTAAGTCAGAGCCCTCTGAGTGAGTACTGATGACCCTGGGGAGTGAGAGAGTAACTTCAGAGAGTTGGGTCCCAACACTGTAGTGCTCTCAAGGAGAAGAGAGGAGTATTAATGGAAGATGGCTTAATAATGAGGTGCAATGTGCTACGGACCATCCACTATATGTAATTAGCAAAGTATGCCAAGCAACACTGGATATTAGGTTTATGTTATGTATCAATTCTATCTTTAAAGAGCAACAGTACAGTGCAGAAACTATAACATTGTGTGGACATTCCTTTTTGTAAATATAAAGACTAATGGCCAGGGATGCCATGGGAATGTCTATAGCAAGGATGGGTACAATATGGCTGAGGCTCTTAGCTATAGCAGTGGGTTGTTTTCCTATTCAAGAGGAAGTGGGGCGGGAGCTTGAGCAATGTGTTGCCAACAGTCAGCCAATCAGAAGTCCTCTTACATGTCTGTGTTTTGTCCATGCAGATGATGCAAGTTTGCTCTAATGCCAGCCCCACCAGCTGCATTTACTTATGTTTTCTTTACTCGCCTGACATTCTGTTCAACTGCTTGGAAGGAAGAAAATACCTCCAGGTATGGAGGAGCATGTGAATCACTCCATGTGAAAGCTATGTCTGTGTAACACATCTCAACTGAAAGCAGGGCCATCTTTAATATTGATTGGGCCCTGGGCAAAAATTTTCTTGGGGCCCCCCCATGCAGTTTTGCTCTCCACCTGCTCTGAGACATACAATAAATAGCAGCTAGACTTAAAATTAGTTTACTGAATCAGATCAGACAGTGATTGCGATTGGTTGCCAGAGGTTACAGTGTATCATTACCGCTCACTGACTGGTTGCTAGAGATTACAGCACACATTTTGGTTTACTGATCAGTTGCTAGAGGTTACAGCACATAATTTCTGCTTGATGATTGGTTGCTAGAGATTACTGTACATCAATACTGCACACTGATTGGTTACTGCACATCATTACTGCTTACTAATTGGTTGCTAGAGCTTACAGCACATCATCTCCTCACTGGCTGCACACCATGGACTGGACCTTGCTCACCTGTGCACCCCAAACTGTAATTCCATCTCTGCCTACCTCTGCACACCACACACTACCCTCCCCCCCACTAATTTTCTTACCTTTGCAGAACAGGCTGATGGTAGGCTTAATGACCACAGTTGTAGGCAGGACTTTCAAGCCTGCCCCTTTATCTCCCCAGTGGGTAGCATTCAGTATAGGTGATGGTGGATATGACCTCAGGGGGGCATGATATACATATGAATACCACCTCTGTTTACATAGAATGCTGTCAGTCTGCCACTATTTACATATGAATGCCACTGCTAGTTAAATATCAATGCCGGTATTTACATGTAAACACAGGGTCTGTAGGTGAGTCATCTGTACACAACAAGACAGAGCTGGGCAGCATTAATAACAAAACTTAACACTGAGATGTTAGGACACAGCATGAGACTAAAATCTCAAGGGACGAGGGAATTTAAACTGGGAAAGTTGGCAAGTATGAGGTAGCTGCTTTGGGCCCCACAACAATGACAGGGCCCAGGGCAGCTGCCCCTTTTGCCCTGCCTTAAAGACGGCCCTGACTGAAAGCTTACACATGTGCTGCTGGCGAGGCCTAATTTAGTTGACCCTTTTGCTATGCCCTGCATCGGCAAAATATAGATTTACCTAAGCAATAAATAAAATAAAGTCCGGCTGTTGACCTGAACAGACTACACTTTGGAAGCTGCCAACAAAGCTGGATCCCACCTAGATAGCTACACATAGCACACTGACCTTCATATTGGAACATTAGCCACCAATATCAACTCTATATTGCTCATTGGTCATCCTTTCTTACTAAAATTACCACCTAATCTTAGTGTTCCTAAGATGCATGAAAGTAAAAAACATTCAGTCTTTAGAACCACATTAATTATGTTGCATGGTAGGATGTACCCACATGTTAGCAGTCATATTCTGCTGCATTTTTTAGGATCTGTTTTCTGATTCCTTTATGCATTATCTATTTATTTTCATTAAGGTTCCACCATCAAAATGCAGTTCTAGTTGTTCTCCAGGATTTATGAAGGTGGCTATTGCTGGAAAGCCCATCTGCTGTTTTCAGTGCGTACCATGCCCTCAGGGACAAATCTCTAATGAAACAGGTGCTTTATAAGATGATGTTTGATTATGTTAGTTTCCACACACAAACTGTGCTTTTTACATAACTGACACTTTCTTCTCTAGATGCTGTCAATTGCCTCCCTTGCCCCTGGGATATGTGGCCCAATCTCCAACAAGGTGCATGTTTGCCAAGGCCCATTGAGTTCCTCTCCTACAGTGAAGCACTTGGCATTAGCTTGGCTATCATTGCCATATTTTCCTCTGTTGTCCCACTTGGAATTTTGGGATTGTTCATCCATTATAGGACCACACCAATTGTGCGAGCCAACAACTGGTCTTTAAGTTGTCTTCTACTCATATCTTTGTGCCTCTGCTTCCTTTGCTCATTGGCGTTTATTGGATACCCGCAACTAGATAAGTGCCTTCTCCGCCAGGTTACATTTGGTTTGGCCTTTTCATTGTGTATCTCTTGTGTTCTAGCCAAAACTATTACAGTCGTCGTGGCCTTCAAAGCCACCAAGCCAGGAAGTCAGTTAAGAAAGTTTACTGGTATAAAAGTATGCAACTCACTCATAGTCCTTTGTTTACTAATTCAAGTATCCATCTGTGTGACTTGGCTTTCCTCTTCACCTCCTTTTCCAGAGTTTGACTCTAACACTCAGTCAAAGGTGATTATTTTGAGCTGCAATGAAGGTTCTCCAATAGCATTCTGGTTCATGTTAGGATACCTTGGTCTCCTAGCCACTATCAGTTTTATTGTTGCATTCTTGGCAAGAAGATTACCTGACAGCTTCAATGAGGCAAAGTTTATTACCTTTAGCATGTTGGCTTTCCTCAGTGTTTGGGCATCCTATATCCCAGCCTCTCTCAGCTCGCAAGGGAAGTATACTGTGGCCACAGAGATCTTTGCCATCTTATCTTCTACCTGGGCTCTTGTGGTTTGTATTTTCCTGCCAAAATGTTTCATCATATTGTTTCGACCAGATATGAACTCTAAAGGACTATTGATGAAGAAAAACTGTGGCTGAAAACCAAAAATGTATTCATATGTCTTATGCAGGACTACAGTTATGTAATCATAGAACTGTTTATGTTTAGCAAAGTATTTTGTACATTCATAACGTTTTGAAAGAATTGTTGTTTGTTTCACCATGTTCGTTCTCATACTGATTTCAGAATGGGAAGATCTGCCTTCATTACAACAACCTAAGCAAGGGGTGTCAAATTCTCTGACCTTCCTGGGCCACATTGGAAGAAGAGGAATTGTCTTGGGCAATAAGGATAGCTGATGAGCAGAAAAAGTCAAGCAGATCACAAGTTAACTATCACCGATAAAGATAATGGATCTGAGTAATAATTTTCCTTGAACAATCTTCCTTCATTCCCAACTTTTCCTTTTTTGGGGTTCTGTTTTCTTTTGCAATGTGAAGCCATGCTAGAATAAAAAAAATAATAGAAAAGGGGATTGGATTTCAACTATATATGTTCTGTGTGGGGAGGTAGAGGAGGGTTTGGGGGCAGGGTGCTTTGGAGGGTGCAACTTAAATCTCAGGGGTTGCAGCACACCCCTACATACATCCATGTGGCATTTACTTGCCTGGTGCTATTAGGAGTCCCTGCCTTCGCTGTTGCTGCTGCTGGTGCTATTACAAACGCGGAAGCCCTGGCATCCCTCCAGAGATGCCTGTGCCTGGACTCTCATTGTCGGCAGCCGCGGCTACTATGCTTGCACGGCAACCCCGGTGTCTCTCCATAGGTGCATTAGCCTAGCTTGTCTCTTTCGACCATGGTTGTTTTTATGCTTGCATGGTGTACCTACAGACATGCCCGGGCCACATGCTGAACTCTCTTGGGCTGCATATGGCCTGCGGGCCACAGAATGGACACCATGACCTAAGTAATCTCTATGTTGTAATAGAAAAACCCGCAGTGTCGGCATCCCGTTAGAAGTGGACGAGTCTTATAGAGTAGCTCACCAAATAAGATTCTTATCACAGAGGATGCCTGAAAATTTTATTTGCATCGAATTAGGGTAGACTTGTATGAAAAGCAGGGAGCCAATCACAAGTAGAGGGTAAGATTTTGGCAGGAAGTTCAGCATAATAAATTTGTACAGAAGGAGTTCCTACATTGCATGGAAATTACAATTTTTTGGAAAATTTTAAAAAATTAAAGCACATGTGCAGCCTAAAATGGAATTTGGATCATATGCAAAGTGTAATGCCCCGTACACACGATCAGACTTTCCGACAACAAAACCGTTGAATTTTGTTGTTGGCTCCAACTTGTCTTGCATACACACGGTCACACAAATGTTGGCCAACAATTACAAACGTAGTGACATAAAAGACGTACAGCGAGCCGATAAAAAGGAAGTTCAAAAGTCATGCAATATCTCCATTACGAACGCTAGTTTTACAAGACCAGGAGCTTCCGGCTTGTACTTGATTCATGCGTGAACTTTTGTGCGACGGACTTGTGTACACACGATTGGAAAGTCCGACAACAAAGTTTTGTTGGCGAAAAATTTGAGAACCTGCTAGCCAACATTTGTTGGCAGAAAGTCCGGCAACAAATGTTCGATGGAGCATACACACGGTCGAACTTTCAGCCAACAAGCTCACATCCAACATTTCCCATCGGAAAGTCAGATCGTGTGTACGGGGCATAACACTCACCAACCATCAGGTCCCCCATTGTATTTCCACATTGTATTTCAATAATTTCTAGCCTACTTCTATTAAATTGAATGATCTTGAACTTTGAACTTACTTTGTAGTTACTTTCGCAGTTACTTTCTTTAATTCTATGATATGTAGTCATTATGCCCTGTGAGTAGGCACTGCTCTGTCACACATTTCACAGAGCCTGCCTTTTAAACCTCAGAGGTGCTGGGAGGAGAAGTTTCAGGAGGTGGAGTCACTGCAGGGCTTGCAGCTTACAGGCAACAAGGTACCATGGGATATGTAGTCCTTTGAAACTGGACGTAAACAGCAGAGAAGAAGCTGTAAAATAAGCAGTTAATTCAGAAAGTTGCTGGAAGAGACGACCACCAGACAGGCAGCACTCACAACATGAAAGGAGATTTTTTCAAGTAACATTATGATTTAAGATTAAGATTATGATTTGCTATCGAAAACAGGCACATGCTTCACATTAAATTTTAATCTAAATATATATGTAAAAATAAATAAGTTCTTCACTGCAAAAATTGTTAAAACTTTTCAGGTGTGCCGTGAAAATTTTTAGATCTTTTTGATGCGCCACAAGACAACAAAGTTTGAGAAACACTGCTCTATGCAGTCTGCATAATAAAGATGTTTAAAGTATATGTGAACCCTTACCTTGTAAAACAACCCATTTTGTTCAAAATAAAAATGAAAGGCAAAACATTTGTGTGTGTGTATGTTTAGTGTATGCAGTATATATACTGTATAGCCTTATAAATACTTTTTTTTCTTTTTTAGTTATCATATAATCTCAGTTCTTGGGCTTGGAGAGGAGGGGGCGGAGAAACAGCAGGACACTGATCCTTGCGGTAAATGACTGTGCAGGGGAGGGGCGTGTCAGCACAAGTCTGATCATTGGAGGACAGGAAGGCTGTTCTCCCAGCAAAGCCATAATGGATGTCCTCTCATGCTTAGAGTGGTCAGTTTGACATAGGAAAGAAGAGTGACTGGCAGGGACACCAGGGATTTCACACAAAGGAAGAAATACAAAGAGAACAGGATACTTTTTAACACAATTACATGGTACAACAGGCACATATCAGGAATATGAAATGTTGGGGTATCATATTCTTTACGCGCATCTTTAAAAGTTACTTGTGCCCATTTTTATTTGACCCGGAGAAAAAAAACAATCTTGAGATGAATGTTCTTGAGTTCTTATTGGCAGGTAAGTGTGGCCTGTTATTCTGCTGGATGTCAAATCATATAGAATCCAGGAATAATTACAATACAGTAACATTAGGTTTACATCTGTATGTAGTTTATTGGGGCGGTTCATGGTAGATCAATGTTATCACTAAGCACTTGGCTTCATAGACCCAGAAAGTCCCCCCCTCTTGACTTCTCTTGTTTTGGATAGAATAGGAAAATATTAGATTTGACTCCTTTAATTTAGACAGGAATTCTCCATAATGGTAACACATGGGTTCTTCACTCAACTAAAAAAAAAAAGTAACTTAACTTCTCATTCAGACCCATATTTTTAGTTTTTGCACACATGTTAAATGCACAGTTTAGGTCTGAAGATGACTGTCCATGCCTCAGTCAATGACACAGGTAGTTAAGGACTTTTCACCTTCGTCTGACTTTCCTTATCTGTATACTTGTTCTGTGTAAGTAGCTCAGAAAGCATTGAAGTCAACATTGAGTATGGCCCACGAACCAAGCAAACATCTGAACGGAGGCAGATGTATTCTCCACAAGCTATGATTCTGGTTGCAGAGATCCATTGGGTCCAGCAAAATATACAGATATGCTGTAAGTAAACTTAACTACATTATTCTCCTTGCCTAATCCCAAAAGAAAGTGCTAACTACTGCACCATAAGATTATGACCCCCTTCTCTTGCATTTCCTCTCTTTCTTTTGGAAATGGACAGAACATCTTGGGGCCTTGTAGCATATACAAGAAAGTAGGTAATCTCAGTAGCTGAGAGATTTAGTTGACAGGGTAACCCTTGACTAACGTTTCTGTCTTCAAGAGCTTAGACAGCTGAAGAATCTTCAGCATCCAGCACACCTCCAAGAGTGTCAGAGGCCTGGTCTCAGCCAACTATGCAAGTAAAATAGTGGTCTTCATATGCAGTATATTTTGTGATGCATGCAAAGGACCTGATTTTTTTTAATTTTCACTTTAATTCATTAGCCTTGACCCTCAAAAATACCAGAGAATTCAAGCCATGATATATTTGCCATAGAAGAGATCAACAAGAACCCAGACCTCTTTCCCAATATCACCTGGGCTACCAGATCCTGTATACTTGTTTGACAATCAGATGGGTCACAGGTGGAACTTTGTGGATGTTATCTGGAGAAAAGGAAAGTTCTCCAAATTATTGATGTGGAAGAAAAGGAAATATTGTTGGTGATTCTGGGTCCACAGGCTCCATCATAATGTCCCAACTCTTGGGACTTTATAGATATCCACAGGTAAATGAAAATACTTTTCTTAAAATTAACCCGTAGACACCCCAATTCAGTTAAATTTATATTTCTGATGCCCAGATGTATTGTAAAATTTATATTTTTTTAAATTATTGTTCATTTTATTCATTTTTTTATGGTTTTTTTAAATTTGTATTTGTTTGGTTTAGAATTTTACTTTTTGTCTTTAAAAGGCCGTTTTAAAAAAAAGTACAAAATTGAAAAAAAATTTTTTTTTTATTTGTAAATGACTTTACAATGCTTTGTACCATAATCATACCTTTAGTTTAATTTAAAACATGACAAATTAAAGAATAAAATTTTGATTTTTATTTAACCACTTGCCTACTGGCCACTTATGCCCCTTTCCAGCCCAAGCTAATTTTCAGCTTTCGGCTCTGTCACACTTTAAATGACAATTGCGTAGTCATAGAACACTGTACCCATATGAAATTTTTATCATTTTTTTCACACAAATAGAGCTTACTTTTGGTGGTATTTAATCACCACTGGATTTTTTTTTGCTAAACAAAAGAAAAAATGCCAACAATTTTGAAAAAAAAAACAACATTTTTATAGTTTGTTATAAAATTTTGTAAACAGGTAATTTTTCTCCTTCACTGATGTACGCTAATGAGGTTGCACTGATGGGCACTGATGAGGCTGCACTGATAGGTGGCACTGATGGGCACTGACAGATGGCTCTGAAGAGCAAAGATAGTTGGCACTGATAGGCGGCACTGATAGGCACTGGTAGGCAGCACTGAAGGGCACTAATAGGTGGCACTGATAGGCGGCACTGATAGATAGCACTGATGGCCACTGATAGGCAGCACTGATGGCCACTGATAGGCAGCACTGATGGGCACTGATAGGCAGCACTGATGGGCACTGATGTGGCTGCACTGATAGGTGGCACTGATGGGCACTGATAGGTGACACTGATGGGCACTGATAGGTGGCACTGATAGGCGGCACTGATGGGCACTGATAGTCACTGGGAGAGCAGCAATGATGGGCACTGATAGGTGACACTGATGAGGAGGCACTGATTGACACTGATTAGCATCACTGATAAGCACTGATCGGCAGCACTAGGGGGCACTGATTAGCATCACTGATGAGCACTGATTGGCAACACTGGTGGGCACCTTTTTGACTGCTCTGATAATCAGGACACTGATAATCAAGGCCCTGATTATCAGTGTATATGTCCCTTTACCATAAGCCAGTTATCGGCTCTCCTCTCCTCACGCTGACAGTGTGAGGAAAGGAGTGCCCGACAACCAGCTTCTGTTTACATTGTGATCAGCTGTCATTGGACACAGCTGATCACGTGGTAAAGGGCTGCAGTGATTGGCCCTTTACCCCGATCTGTGATCAACTGAGTCCAAAGGATCACAGGCAGCACGATTACAGGAGGCCGTCATTTGAAATAAACCTACGATGTAGCCGTCATTTGCAGCCGTAGCCATATAGCGCAGACGGGAAGTGGTTAAAGTAACATTATTCTTTTATTAACACTAATCATGGAAGACAAACATTTTTCTGTTTTTGCAAAACAATATCGCCAAAAAGTCTTGCGGAGGAAGAGGAACTTCAGCTTGATTTTTTTTTTTAAGCCAGAAGCTACAAATACCGTAACTGCTAACCCCAGTGCCTGGGGTCCAACACTGTCTTCTTGCAGCCGGTTCTTCTTACCACTGCAGGTCACCAGCCCCGCCATCTTGGAACCGGGAGCAGGCTGTGGCTTTCCGAGGAGCCACAGCCAGCTTCCCACTGCACATGGATGGGCTTACGCTTTGTAAATGGTCTAGCAGCCTCCTGGCAGGTGTGACTTGTCCCAGAAGGCTCTGGTCCTTTCCTCCAATAGTGAGGATTGCAGAAGCGGGAGCGGATACTGATAAAAAAATTGTATTCGCTACCCCTGCAGGAAATGAGAACCAGTGGGACTTCACTGTTGACTGAAGTTTCACTTAAAACAATGACAAAGTTACTGTGGAATAAAAGGCCCGTAGCAGAAATGTAATAATTGTTCTGTGCAGGGGTGAGAGCTGAAATTGTTAAAGGTGAGCATTGGCACTAAATCTTCTTTATTTATTTCTGGGTTGGGCTCTGATTTAACATATATAATAATATCTATAGCATGAAAGCAACAGGATTTAGAAGAACAGAACGTTTTTTTTAAATGCTTTTCTGTAGTAGACATTAGATCACTCTATAAATGTATCCAGTCTACATATTTTAGCACTTTTACTGACTTTACTGTGTTTGTATTTGAAACTATCCAATCTAATAGGGTTCTTGTTGCTGTTATTATTTATCTGCAGATAAGTTACTTTTCAAGCAGCCCAGTTCTCAGCAACCGAAAAATTTTCCCTTCCTTTCGCACCATGCCTAGTGATGCATTTCAGTCCCAAGGACTTGCATAACTAATTTTTTATTTTGGTTGGCCATGGGTTAGGTTTCTAGCCAGTGATAGTGACTATGGACAAATGGGTCTCCAAGTGGCAAAGCGGGAATTAATTAAAGCTGGTGTTTGTGAAGCCTTTACAGAGACGATTGTGGTCGGTCAGCCCAACAAGAATGCTCCTCACATTGGTAAAGTTATCAAAAACTAAACAGCTAAGGTGGTGGTAGTGATATCTTCTAATGTGGATTTTTTTTCCTGTTGTAGAGTTAACAAAACAGAATGTGACTGGTAGAATTTGGATAGCCAGCAAATCATGGTCAACCTCTGCTCTTCTTTCTAAAGAAAAGTATCGGCAAGTCTTGGTGAGCACTGTTGGGTTTGCTATTCATGGATGGCAGATGCCAGGGTTCAAGGAGTACCTTTACAGCTTACACCCATCAAAAGCCCCAAATGATTCTTCTATGCTAGACTTTTGGGAGCAAATATTTTCTTGCAGGTGGACTAACCAGCTGAATTTTGATGGGACAAGTAACAAAACCGCACATAACTGCACTGGAGAAGAAAATCTGGGGAAGTCAATGCTGACAGTTGATTTTGGAATAACCTTTAATGTCTACACTTCAGTTTATGCGTTTGCACGGGCCTTACACAGTCTACTTAACTGTCAGCCAGGAAAAGGTCAATTTCTTAACAGATGTGCAAATATTTTGTCATTTGACCCTTGGCAATTAAGTTACTATTCATTGTCATTATATTACTTGATTATGTAGATTTTTTCTTGTCTAAACCAACACTTTTTATTATTGCTTTTCAGCTCCTTCATTATATTAAAAGAAAGTTTCAGACCAAAAACAAGATATCCCTATTTTTTGATAAAAAGGGGGATCCTCTTGCCCTTTATGATATTGTGAACTGGCAACCCAGCTCTACTGGCTCCTTGGAGCAGGATGTAGTAGGAAGTTATGACTCAAGCTCTGCGGATGGGAAAGTTATGAGTATAGACAGCGCTGCCCTTGTGTGGGCTGATAATAGTGCAAAGGTATGATTCCACCGAATTACAGTTTGCAGGACAGATACATAGATAGATATGGGAATTGTTTAGCCAATCAAAAGATTTAAAATAGACTGCAGACACGTTTGTGATGTCAACACCAAAATTGAAAGCCAAGTCCCTGACCCTTTCTGCAGTCGTAGAAAAGCTTGGCAAAGAGCAAAAACACAATGTGCAATTTGTACAATGGAGCAACAGCAGCACAGTGATCAGTAAATGTGATCCTAAAATCCAGGCTAATTAGATTTGAACCACATTATATACATTCAGATATCCCATATCAAATCCAGATTTCAGTAATATTTTTGGCAGTTCAGTTTCCGAAAAGGCTTAGTTCCATTAAAAATCCCAGAGTGTCCTTTCTTACTAATTTGTACCATCTAATCAGATTCCCAATGGTCCAAGTCCAATTATTTCAGTGTATAAAATCCATGTCTATTGGGCTTCTTTTCATATGTGTGGTGGTTGTGGTGATATGTGTGCTATCTCTCTGTAGAAGTTTATTCTTGAGATAATGATGAACATTATGTGACTTTGAAGGTCTACAATTCTCAATCTTTTCTCTGGACATTCAGGCCCCATTTGGACGTATTGCTTTGCAACACTGACAAAAAAGCTATTCTGTGTCATAAATATAACTTTTTTTTTGTTTTTGTGCTTTTTTTCATTCAAAACTCTGTAAGGCGAACTTACACAGGTCCCCCTCCTCGCCCCCCCAGTCCCACTGACATGGACCGCAGCAATCTCTGGTCCTAAGCCCCGGTATATCCACGCCAGGAGTCCGGAGCTTAGAAAACGGAAAATTGAATTCAAATACTTACCGTAATTCTCCTTTCCTGATGAGCTCCATGGCAGCACAGCTGGGTATATGCTCTGCCCCCTTATGCCTCTAGGACTTAACTCATACAGAACTCTGACAGAATTCAGAGAGTAGTGGTTAATGATTCTTACTCTGAATGGTATAAGGTTATCAGTGGTGTACCCCAAGGTTCAGTGCTGGGACCCTTACTTTTTAATATCTTTATAAATGATATTGGGTCTGGGATTCTGTCTTTGCAGATGACACCAAGCTATGCAGGGGAATACCATCCTAACAGGATGTCTCCAATTTACAAGCCGGCCTCAATGCACTGTCTAATTGGGCGACTATGTGGCAGATGAGGTTTAATGTTAAGAAATGTAAAGTTATGCACTTAGGGGCTAAGAATATGCATGCATCATACATACTAGGGGGAGTACAACTGGAGGAATCCGTGGTGGAGAAGGATCTGGGGGTTTTGGTAGATCATAAGCTCAATAATAGCATGCAATGCCAAGCTGCGGTTTCCAAAGCAAGAAAAGTCCTTTCTTGTATTAAGAATGGTATGGACTCCAGAGAGAGAGATATAATTTTGCCCCTGTTCAAATCATTAGTAAGACCTCGTCTGGCATATGCAGTTCAGTTTTGGGCACTAGTTCTCAAAAAGGATATCGGGGAACTGGAGAAAGTGCAGAGAAGGGCAACCAAACTGATAAGAGGCATGGAGGAGACACAAAAAAAAAAAAAAGAAAGTGCACCAAAAATAAGCCACGTCCATAAATCATTGAGGATACAAAATAAGGTAGTACTGGGTATTACCAGGGAGGCGGACTTTTTAGGCTAAGGAACAGTGGAGAAGATATAGCAGTATAAAAAATATAAATGTATTGAAAAATACAATATCTAAAAAACAATGATAATTGTAACATATAGCATCTATGATTATTGTGCAGTGAGCCCTTGTATGTCTACGCGTTTCACCATTAGGCTTCCTCAGGACACGGCCAAGGTTCACAGATGAGACAGAGAAGGGAATATGTCTCTCTATCTTAAATTGGAATGCAAAATCATACAAGTCACGGTAGCATGAGAAAGTTCAATCAGCAGTAAGAAAGTATATTAGATATAGCTAAATATCTCAGCAGGGGCATGTAAACAATATTCCTAATTAAGGGAGCAGCCATTAGAGGGAGGAGGGCCAACACCGGATGCACCACTTAGATCCTGGATTTAGTATCAATACAATCCCATCGCTGCATATTCAGGATACAAATAATCCAGCGTGCCCCTGGGAGACAGCAATACACTGCACAAGACATTCCCGGGACTTAGACGCCATTCTCGAATTTGTGGTGTCCCAGTAAATGTCCCGAGAAATCCGGTTCTTCGTAATTTCGCTGCCGCCGCCGCTGGAGGTCCGCGACATTGTCTCCGCCGGCCACCATTTTAAAGAAGTTCAGGAAGACAGCTGGGGGGGCTAGACGTATCTCCTGCATCGCTGCCCACCCTCCGCCCCCCTCCGCCTCACCCGCCTACCCCCCGCCCCGCTGCCAGTCTGATATGGAAAGGGGCGGGGGTTCTAGCCATGCGGCCGCTACACTAGGACACCTCTGAGGTAGGGGGGGGGCGCACCGCTGTGGGAATCTAATGTAAGGGGAGCTCCACTGGGGACACCTGATGCAAGGGGGGTTCCACTGGGGACACCTGATGCAAGGGGGGCTCCGCCGGGGACACCTGATGTGAGGGGGGGCTCCACTGGGGACACCTAATGTGAGGGGGGCTCCAATGGGGACACCTGATGTGAGGGGGGCTCCACTGGGGACTTCCTGATGTGAGGGGGGCTCTGCCGGGGACTCCTGATGTGAGGGGGGGCTCTGCTGGGGACACCTGATGTGAGGGGGCTCCACTGGGGACACCTGATGTGAGGGGGGCTCCACTGGGGACACCTGATGTGAGGGGGGCTCTGCCGGGGACACCTGATGTGAGGGGGGCTCTGCCGGGGACACCTGATGTGAGGGGGAGCTCCGCCGGGGACTCCTGATGTGAGGGGGGGCTCCGCCGGGGACTCCTGATGTGAGGGAGAGCTCCGCCGGGGACACCTGATGTGAGGGGGGGCTCTGCTGGGGACTCCTGGTGTGAGGGGGGCTCCGCCGGGGACTCCTGATGTGAGGGGGGCTCCGCCGGGGACTCCTGGTGTAAGGGGGGGCCCCGCCGGGGACTCCTGGTGTGAGGGGGGCTCCGCCGGGGACTCCTGATGTGAGGGGGGCTCCGCCAGGCACTCCTGAGGTGAGGGGGGCTCTGCAGGGGACACCTGATGTGAGGGGGAGCTCCACTGGGAACTCCTGATGTGAGGGGGGGCTCCGCCGGGGACTCCTGATGTGAGGGGGAGCTCCACAGGGGACACCTGATGTGAGGGGGGCTCCGCAGGGGACTCCTGGTGTGAGGGGGGCTCCGCCGGGGACTCCTGATGTGAGAGGGGGCTCCGCCGGGGACACCTGATGTGAGGGGGAGCTCCGCTGGGGACACCTGATGTGAGGGGGGCTCCGCCGGGGACTTCTGGTGTGAGGGGGGGCTCTGCCGGGGACTCCTGGTGTGAGGGGGGCTCCGCCGTGGACTCCTGGTGTGAGGGGGGCTCCACCAGGGACTTCTGGTGTGAGGGGGGCTCTGCCGGTGACTCCTGGTATGAGGGGGGCTCCGCCGGGGACTTCTGGTGTGAGGGGGGCTCCGCCGGGGACTCCTGGTGTGAGGGGGGCTCCGCCGGGGACTCCTGATGTGAGGAGGGGCTCCGCCGGGGACACCTGATGTGAGGGGGAGCTCCGCCGGGGACACCTGATGTGAGGGGGGCTCCGCCGGGGACTCCTGGTGTGAGGGGGGCTCCGCCGGGGACTCCTGATGTGAGGGGGGCTCCGCGGGGGACACCTGATGTGAGGGGGAGCTCCGCAGGGGACACCTGATGTGAGGGGGGGCTCCGCTGGGGACTCCTGGTGTGAGGGGGGCTCCACTGGGGACTCCTGGTGTGAGGGGGGCTCCGCCGAGGACTCCTGGTGTAAGGGAGGGCTCCGCCGGGGACTCCTGGTGTGAGGTGGGGCTCCGCCGGGGACTCCTGTGTGAGGGGGGCCCTGCCGGGGACTCCTGGTGTGAGGGGGGCTCCGCCGGGGACTCCTGGTGTGAGGGGGGGCTCTGCAGGGGACTCCTGGTGTGAGGGGGGCTCTGCCAGGGACATCTGATGTGAGGGGGGGCTCCACCGGGGACTCCTGGTGTGAGGGGGGCTCCGCCTGGGACTCCTGATGTGAGGGGGGCTCCGCCGGGGACACCTGATGTGAGGGGGAGCTCCGCTGGGGACTCCTGATGTGAGGGGGAGCTCCGCCGGGGACACCTGATGTGAGGGGGGGGCTCTGCCGGAGACTTCTGGTGTGAGGGGGGGCTCCTCCGGGAAATCTCCTGGTGTGAGGGGGGGCTCCGCCGGGGACTCCTGGTGTGAGGGGGGCTTCGCTGGGCACTCTTGGTGTGAGGGGGGCTCCGCCGGGGACTCCTGGTGTGAGGGGGGCTCTGCCGGGGACTCCTGGTGTGAGGGGGGGCTCCGTCGGGGACTCCTGGTGTGAGGGGGGCTCCGCCGGGGACTCCTGATGTGAGGAGGGGCTCCGCCGGGGACACCTGATGTGAGGGGGAGCTCCGGCGGGGACTCCTGATGTGGGGGGGGCTCCGCCGGGGACTCCTGATGTGAGGGGGAGCTCCGCCGGGGACACCTGATGTGAGGGGGGCTCCACCGGGGACTCCTGGTGTGAGGGGGGCTCCGCCGGGGACTCCTGATGTGAGGGGGGGCTCCGCCGGGGACACCTGATGTGAGGGGGGGCTCCGCCGGGGACTCCTGGTGTGAGGGGGGCTCCACCGGGGACTCCAGGTGTGAGGGGGGCTCCGCCGAGGACTCCTGGTGTAAGGGGGGGCTCCGCCGGGGACTCCTGGTGTGAGGTGGGGCTCCGCCGGGGACTCCTGTGTGAGGGGGGCCCTGCCGGGGACTCCTTGGGTGAGGGAGGCTCTGCCGGGGACTCCTGGTGTGAGGGGGGGCTCTGCAGGGGACTCCTGGTGTGAGGGGGGCTCTGCCAGGGACATCTGATGTGAGGGGGGGCTCCACCGGGGACTCCTGGTGTGAGGGGGGCTCTGCCTGGGACTCCTGATGTGAGGGGGGGCTCCGCCGGGGACACCTGATGTGAGGGGGAGCTCCGCTGGGGACTCCTGATGTGAGGGGGAGCTCCGCTGGGGACACCTGATGTGAGGGGGGGCTCTGCTGGAGACTCCTGGTGTGAGGGGGGGCTCCTCCGGGAAATCTCCTGGTGTGAGGGGGGCTCCGCCGGGGACTCCTGGTGTGAGGGGGGCTTCGCTGGGGACTCCTGGTGTGAGGGGGGCTCCGCCGGGGACTCCTGGTGTGAGGGGGGCTCTGCCGGGGACTCCTGGTGTGAGGGGGGGCTCCGTCGGGGACTCCTTGTGTGAGGGGGGCTCTTCCGGGGACTCCTGGTGTGAGGGGGGCTCCGCTGGGGACATCTGATGTAAGGGGGGCTCCGCTGGGGGCACCTGATGCAAGGACGGACTCTGCTGGGACACCTAATGCAAGGACGGACTCTGCTGGGACATCTGACGCAAGGACGGACGGCTGGTGGCAGGCGACGTGGCTAGTGACACGCTCAGGGATCCCACTGATTCTGCATTATGGTGAGTTGAATGATTTAATTTTATATTACAATGTAATAATAGAAATAATGCACTTCAATCATCCTGACACCATAACAACCATGGTGCCGGGATGATTGAAGTGCTAACACCGGGTGTTTGGAGTATCTTTATCTGCCGATTGTTAAACTTTCTAGAATACACATATTTTTATTGTGTAGGATCTGGGGCTGCTGTCCCGTCATTTCCCTCTCCCCCTCTCCCCCTCTCCCCCTATTCATCCCTCATTCATCTCAGACTCTAACCACACCCTCGTGAGCCACGCCCATTCAAGCCACACCCACTATGTCACGTAAACCACACCCATTTTTTGCCGCGACGCGCTTCGCGTCGCACTAGTATATTTTTCTAAACCACGCCTACAAACGAATGTCCCGCCCCCTAATTATTGTATGGCTCCGCCTACAGCCACAAAAGTGTCCCACATTTTTTTTTTTACAATGTTGGCAACTATGGAACTGTCACCTCCCCCTCTGGAAGAAAAGTACCAAGCTCTGTTAGTTCTCGAAAGATTTGCAGTAGTCTGGACTATTTATATAGGCAATAATGAATCTATTAAATTAGATAAATATATAAATACACAATTATAAATATATAAATATACAAAGTGTCTCTTCAGTATTGCAGCAGCGCTGTGCACCCCAATTGAACAGGGTCTCTTTCTTAATCTAATTCAGAAAGTTCAAACACGGATCTGAAAGCAGAGTCCCACCAATAAATAATCAAGATGTATTCTGTGAGGGTAGTAATCCTTTCACCAAGCGATACATCACGTGCTGGGGTCCCCAATGAAAACTCACTCACCAGAAATCAGATCAATAAAAGCCTTGATTAATAGTAGTAAATCTGCATCAATATCCAAAGCGACCACCAGATGTCAGTATTATTTCCAGTAGTTCCAATAGGATATGTAAAAGAAACAAAAATGCTCACATAGCGTGATACTGCTAAACATCTTTATTTGAACCATCCCAACATCCCCTTAAAACCATGCGTACCAAAATTTAATAAACATTAAGCAAAGATAACAAAGTGCACTGTGCCTGATTGCGTCCTCCAGTCGTGAAAACCTGTTAGGAGCACTCCTGACAGGTTTTCACGACTGGAGGACGCAATCAGGTACAGTGCACTTTGTTATCTTTGCTCAATGTTTATTAAATTTTGGTATGCATGGTTTTAATGGGGTGTTGGGATGGTTCAAATAAAGATGTTTAGCAGTATCACGCTATGTGAGCATTTTTGTTTCTTCTACATATCCTATTGGAACTACTGGGAATAATACTGACATCTGGTGGTCGCTTTGGATATTGATGCAGATTTACTACTATTAATCAAGGCTTTTATTGATCTGATTTCTGGTGAGTGAGTTTTCATTGGGGACCCCAGCACGTGGTGTATCGCTTGGTGAAAGGATTACTACCCTCACAGAATACATCTTGATTATTTATTGGTGGGACTCTGGCTATCAGATCCGTGTTTGAACTTTCTGAATTAGATTAAGAAAGAGACCCTGTTCAATTGGGGTGCACAGCGCTGCTGCAATACTGAAGAGACACTTTATATATTTATATATTTATAATTGTGTATTTATATATTTATCTAATTTAATTGATTCACTATTGCCTATATACATGTTCTACTATTTAAGCAGCTGCTGCTAGTCATATAATCATTTATGTGCCGCACATACACCGTTAGAATATTGTACTAAACGCAGAGCATTGTTGTTTTTTTGGGACGGGCATATACAACATACATTCAGTCTGGACTATTCATTGTCGTCCAGACTTGTCCTGGACAAATAGTTTGCCTCAAGATTCTTCTGACCAGGCACATAGGCCGCAGATACCTGCAGAAGATTGACTTTGGCAGATTCTAGAATTAGAGAAACCTCCTTCAGAAGGGAGAGATTGAGCCTTGTTTTCAGATGTAGGCCACAATCGTTGCGCTATCCAACTTTACCAGGACAGGTTTACCCCACAACATTGCAGACGATTTAGTTTCTTCAACAACAAGTTCAGGCCACTGGTCCAGAAATCTGACTTGAATGGGAGCGAGAGTTAAACTGAGCCTACCTGAGCTGCTGGAGCAAGGCAATTTCTATGGCTCAATCTGAGATGCGAAGGATGAAAGATCTCCAAATATGGCCTAAAATGCTTGCCTTAATGGACCACGTGTCAATTAACAAAGCTGTACCTATGTCCACAGAGGAGCCACATAGTGCCCCTAAGGCATGTATTTGGGAGGCACAATCACAAAATAACAGAAAGCATCCTGACATGGAACTCTTTACTGACTTCTTGGTTTATGCATTGGCTTCCCAGTTTTTCCTGGACTCCCAGCCAGAAATGCAGAAGCTAATCTCTCTGGAGTGAGCGTGGAAACTGACTCTTGAGTTTTTCGGTCTCCATTAACTCAGCAGACATTAATCTTGGGGCAGGAAGCCAAACTGACCACTATTACATTTAGGCTTGACCTTCTACGACCAAGAAAAATGCAGTGATAGCGTTTGTCCTTGCAGGCCACAACATCTTCTGATGGTAAGGACATGTATATGGCCAATCCCATAAGGGACACACACTGACCAGAGGGGTGATCCTAATCCCTGAACATCTTTCAGTTCAAAAGGGCTCACATCCTGCTGTGAAAACATACTCCAATCTTGTAGAACGAGCACTTGATCCATCCAATATAAGGGAATTGTCAAGCTGTCCTCTGGAGGTACTTCAAATACTTCCAAAGCTTCACTTCTATTTAAAGGTATTTCACCAACCTTACCAATCTGGACAAAGGTCGTCCTCATCTTCCTGTTCAGAAGAGACTGAAGAGGATTGATTGGCTTGAGAAGGCCCTGAATAGAAGACTGGACATTGCCAGAATAGATGGCCCTTGCAGAAGATGAATTCAGCAATTCCTTTAGAGTGTCTTGACCATATGCTTAATTGTGACAACTTGTTCACCATCATCCTAATCATAGCCTGCCTGAACAAAGTAGGAATCACATGTTCATTCACCTCTACATGGGAAGAAGCTGACAAGGGTTAATTTGCGGAGGTTCTGAGACTACTCATTGACACCATATATGCTCCCTTCACAGAGTGAGTGGAAACGACTCCTTTAGAGTGTATTGACCACATGTTTAATGAATGTGACAACCGGTTAGGTGTCGTCACCATCTTTATCCTTGGTTGCTTGAACAAGGCAACATTCTTGCAGTCATGCTAGTCTGTCTTCTCCTTGAAAGAATCGGAAGCAGATTGCTTGCTTGGGAAGGCTTGGAGACTGCTTGGTAACCCTTTCACAGGGTGAGTGGAAACAATCCTTTAGAGTGTATTGACCACAGGCTTAATGAATGTGACAACCTGTTATAGGGCGTACACACGGTCGGACTTTGTTCGGACATTCCGACAACAAAATCCTAGGATTTTTTCCGACGGATGTTGGCTCAAACTTGTTTTGCCTACACACGGTCGCACAAAGTTGTCGGAATTTCCGATCGACAACCACGCGGTCACGTACAACGAGACTAGAAAAGGCCGGTTCAGAACCAAGCGCGGCACCCTTTGGGCTCCTTTTGCTAATCTCGTGTTAGTAAAAGTTTGGTGAGAGATGATTCGCGCTTTTTCAGACTCGTGGCTTTCAGATCATTTTCTGCCGTTCAGTTTGTACTTGTGGGTTTGTATCTGCTCTTCAGTGCGTGCAAGCAAGTTCCGCGTGACTTTAGGTAGTCATTGTATTCTTGTTCGTTCGTTACTGGTTTTCAGGCCGCTCTTCACAGGCCTTGCTGTTCTTCAGTATGTTCTGTTACTTCGTTCTGAGCAGCCGACCGTTTTCTAGCCATGTTTCCTATGCGTACTCCTCGTAGAGTTCGTGCTGTGCGGGGGCTTGGTGTTGGGGTCCTGACCTTGACACAAGTCCAGTCCATGAACAGGGTGTTGGAGGAGTTCATGGACCAAGAATTGGTTGCTTCAGCGTGACCAGTTCTCTCATATGCCTTTGCTCCGTGAGATCCGAGAGAATAATCCTGATGATTTCAGGAAGTTTCTCCGGATGACGGACCCCGTGTTTCACCGTTTGTTGGCTTCGCTGACCCCCTATATCAGCAGGCAGGATACCTGCATGAGGCAAGCATCACTCCGGAGCAGAGATTGGTCGCTACCTTGCGGTATTTGGCCACAGGGAGAAGTCTGCAGGACTTGAAGTTCTCGACAGGCATCTCACCCCAGGCTCTGGGGATCATTGTCCCAGAGACCTGTTCTGCCATCATACAGGTCCTGCAGAAGGAGTATATGAAGGTAAGATTTTTATCCTTTTATATCACATTTTATTGTCTTTAATGTTTGATAATATATTGTATTTCTTTCCCAATTCCCTAATTACCATGCTTGTAATATGCTGTGAATGTCCCCTTTGTCCTCATGCATGCTGGATTTTTATGTAATTATTATTTAAGGTCCTTCATACATATTTGCCCTTCAATAACCTCCCCAGCATGGTGTCTCCTGCCCTATATTCACTTCATGTAGTCACTTAACAATGTATTTTATCAGCTCTATAGTAGTGCTTTACCCCAAACACCCCCTAAAATGTTTTGAAATGTTATTTTTTATTTAAATTCAGGCAGAGTGCCAGAGGGTTTTTTTTTTGTGGTGTCCCCAAATTTTTTGTAACCCTCCCTTCCCCAACTGCTAAGTCAGCTGATCCCAATTCTCTATCCTCAATCATCTATCTGCTGACTTTGCCAAACCCATACACACTATACCCATCTCTTTACTGGTCAGATTTATGGATGAATTCCCCAAAGCATGTAGTGCAAGGGCCTGCCTGTATACTTTCCAATGGTACTGTTTAAAGTTTTTGTATCCTATTATTATATTGATAGGTAATAGCAGAATGTTCAAATGTGCTCAAATGTGTACAGTGTGTATTTATATCTTTGTATTATGACACTTCTTACCTGTCCAGTGGTCTGCCAATAGTGTAACTAAGGAGGGTCTGTTCCAAGTAATACCCTGTATTTAGGCATTCATCTCTCAATGAAGTGAAGAGGGTTACCTGTCCAAGAGTTCCCCCCCTATAATGTTAGAAATGGCCCATGAGGGGGGGAGGGGGAATATGATAGGTGTACCTTATACTTTGTTGTTGTTAAATTCCCCTTAATAAATGCTATCTGGAGGTTGCCCCATAATGTTTGTGTCTAATCTGCTTGCCATGTTTCTGTGAAAAAATAGTAATGTTTCTTGTTTTTTCCTCAACAGTTTCCTTCAACGCCACAGGAATGGCAGACTGTGGCCTCCCACTTTGCCCAGCGGTGGGACTTTCCTAACTGCGGAGGGGCAATTGATGGGAAACACGTCCACATCGTCCCACCACCCAACTCGGGGTCGTACTATTATAATTACAAGGGGTTTAATAGTATAGTGATGTTGGCGGTGGTGTCGGCTAATTACGAGTTCTTGTATGTGGAGGTGGGGAAGAATGGCCAGATGTCCGATGGTGGAGTGATCGCCCAGACGGAGTTCTACAGGCGTCTCCAGAATGGCAGCTTGGACTTGCCACCTCCAGAGGACAATGTTGAAGGTCTCCCATTTGTGTTCATTGCTGATGAAGCATTTGGTCTGGGGGACCACCTGATGCGGCCATTCCCGATGAGGACCCTCACCCCGGAACAGAGGGTTTTTAATTACCAGCTGGCCAGAGCCCAAAGAGTGGTGGAGAACACATTTGGAATCCTGGCCAGCCGGTTCCGATTATTTCTGACACCCATCCATATGGCGGAGTATAAACTGAACCAAATAATACTTGCCTGCTGTGTTCTCCATAATTTTTTAAGAAAACATTCAGCCAACTATGCTAGCTCAGTTGGGCCTGAGGCCGGAATCCCAAATCCATCAACACTGACGGCGCTTGAAAGTGGCCGTCCTCGCTTGCCCTCCCTGAGTGCCCGTGATGTCCGGTTACGCTACCTGGAGTTCTTTGCGGGTAGGGGGGCTATCAATATGCCAGACAATCTGTGAAACCTTTTTCAAATAAAAAACAACCAAAAGAAATTCTTTGTGGACATTTACTGCTTGTGTTTGTTTTAGCTGACCCTGACAGAAATGTGTTGAGTGCAGAAAATGTCGTGATTGGGTAACCTTATAAAAAACAGTGTTGGCTGGTACTTCCTAAATGCAAAAACACATTTCACTACAAGTGCACTTGCAACTGCACTGAACCTGCACTTGTAGTGCAAAGTGTATTTGCCCTTAGGAAATAACCCCCATTTTTGCATAAAACAGCAATTACATCACCCCAAAAGTGTTGTAGTATTGAGACAATAATCCACACATTCTTGAGTAAGGCACTTTTTTATACCTGCACAATCACATGTGCATTTACGAAAGGTTTTTAAAACAAACCAACATGTTTGTTGTATAACAATTTTTGCAGTAGCATTATCAAAAATCGAAATATCCATTTCAGATAAAACAGGCCTGTGTAAAACCAACAAGAAAGCCAAAAAACTTGAACTTACAAAGTTCACATTAGGTAAAACCTGAAGGCTATATCAGACATCAGTATTTAGGAACTGGGTTTGATATAGCGTTCAGATGGGGGGAAATCACCCCTGGAAAAGCCAAATTAGGAAGATGCACACCAATTTACGAATGTCAACATGTGCTATCTGCCATCAGGGGGGATCAAGGGACGTGTTTTGGGGGAGCAAGCCCTTCCTCAACGCGACTTTATAATTGAGGAAGGGGTTGCACCCCCAAAACGCGTCCATTGATCTCCCGTGATGGCAGATAGCACATGTTGGCACACTGTGTGCATCCTCCAAATTTGGCTTTTCTAAACATTGAAAAAAGTTTTGGAAGATTGGACCACAATAAAACAGGTGATTTTGTGGGGTTTAAATTTGCCCCAAAACATCAATGATGTTATTATTTTTTTTAATAACATCATTGATTTTTTGCTGGATGTTTTGCAGTTCGGCATTACACCCCATCATCTCCCCGATCAGGATCTGGGCACTTTCAGAAGTAAAGCGTTCTCTATCCCTCACATCACGATCACCTAAAAAGAGATAAAGAACAAAAAAAAAGGTCTCAAAAATCTGCCACCATCCATCTCTTTTACCTGAGCCTGTGGTCGCAGACACTCACCTGTTGTGGTGCCAATCTCCACCACGTCTTCTTCTTCCTCCTGCTCAGCATCTTGTGTTTGCGGTATTTCCCCTTCTTCCAGAGGTGGTGGGTCTCTGTTCTCCTGGGATGAGGGGTGTCCTCCGAGTCTTTTCTCCCCTATGAAAAACAAAAATGGTATACTTAGCACACAGATATTTGATGGCAGAACTAGAAATAGGAAACATTGCTTGGAAGTGGGGTACAATTGTCTATTTTAGCCAAGTTCCAAGATGTATATTTTTTAGTGGCCTTTGTCAAGCTGCAATACTTTACCTGTTTGGTACGAGCTTCACAGATGTAGCCCCCCCTATAGTATACACTGGAGCACCTGTGTGCCCCCCCTAATAAAAATGGTGTTCTTGTGTCCCACACTAGTGCTCCAGTGTCCAGATGTGAAAACAGCTGCTCAGTGTCCTCTCCTTACACACAATCTAGTTGGCATTTCATTCTAGTAACAAACCCATCTACACAAACAAATATTTGGCATCCAAGTAGGCCCCAAAAAATGTGTGAAAATGCATATGGCCTAAACAATTTTTGTTCTAGAGGCCGAAAGAAAAATGTTTGATACGAACGAATAATGGGCCCATGAACATTAAAGTTGCCCTTTTAAACGTTACAATTAATAAAAGCATATGGAGCAGAACGAACGGAATAAAGACAGAAAGAAAAGGAACACAGCACAACTACTTACTTTTTTGCAGCACTCTCCGGATCTTTCGGTACTGCTCTGGCTCTCTCAACTTCAGGTCCGACCACCGCTTCCTGAGCTGATCTTTAGATCTTCGTACCCCGAAATTCCTCTCAAGACTCCTGACCACTTTCACCATGATCTTGGCCTTTCGGGTGTTGGGGTGGGGGTAAGGCCCATATTTTCCGTCATAGTCGGACTTCCTCATGATGTCGACCATCTCCAACATCTCCCCAAACTACATATTTGTGGCCTTAAAACGTCTCCTTCTGGATCGGGACGTGCCTGGATCCAGCCTTTCCTCCTCCTCCTCCTCGTTGCTAGAATTAGCATGCACCTGCTGTAACTCCGCCATCATGCTCTTCACCCACTGCGCCGAACAAAAAGGGGCGGGGAATAGACTAGAAAGAACGTCAGGGGCGGGCGAAGTTACGCGCATGCGCAGTGTGTATAAAGCGTAACACGCATGCGTATTACGTACGATCTGTGAGCGGAGGAAGGAGCATTGGACGCGCTGATCGTAAGAACGAAGGTAAGAGACAAACTTGTGCCTATACTGCTTCTAGATTGAGGCCTATATTGTAACAAGATTAGGAGAGTTTTGTCTGACATTAGGCTTTGTCTTCTGTTGTGTCTTGCAGTGAACATGGATATCATAATGAAAGACAATGACTTCATGTCAGTATTCGTAGAGATGCTAAGTGAGCTGCCCTGTCTGTGGGAGATTACCCACCCCCATTTCAAGAACCAAGCAAAGAGGAAGGCAGCACCGGAGCAATTGTGTGAAATTGTGAAGCAGGTGATCCCCACGGCAGACATCACTTATTTAAAGATTTTCATTGGTGGCCTGAGGAGCACTTATCTAAGGGAGCGCAAGAAAGTCCTGGATTCGCAGAGATCCGAAGCAGCAGATGACATCTATGTCCCCAGGATGTTGTACTACGACAGGCTGCACTTTCTGGCAGGCCAGACTGAACCCAGGCCATCCCTCTCCAGTCTTTTTTCCACGCTTCCTTCCCCCCCGGCTGAGGCTTCTGACGCCCAACCTGGGCCTTCCAGGCCACATGTGGAGGAGCCCAGATTGAGCCAGGTATAGCATTCCTCTAAATATTTCTGCTTGTCCAATCAATGATGTTAACTAGATGTTAGTTGGGAGTACTAATTTAGGATTGTGATTGATGATGCAAAACATTACAACTATGTCCCTTTTTCATACACAGGGAAGTCTCAGCCAGGAGGTGGCCGGGCCGAGCCGGCTGGCTGATATCAAGGTCCCTCCACCACCCTGAAAATAGAAAGTGGCAGTAGGAGGAGTACCCTAGAGAAGGCTGCTATAGCATTCTTTTGGAGGGCTACAGAGGTCCTGGGAGCACCCCACACCATGGAGGAGAACATTGCTGCCTTCATAGCCTATAAAATGCAGAGGATGGAGGAGGGCCAAAAAGTCATGTGTGAGGCCCTCATATCGGAAGCTCTGGAGAAAGGTATGAGGGGCCAAATTACACCTCACACACATCTTGGGGATGGTCCTCCTCCTCCTGCAGGTACTCCTCCTCCTCCCTCTCCTCCAGGTCCTCCCAGTCCTCCTCCAGGTCCCCCCAGTCCTTCTCCTCCTCCAGGTCCTACTCCTCCTCCTGCCACATCTCCAACTGCACAGCCCGGAAGGAAGCGTGGAAGGAAGACCAGACAGTGATTGCCCTGGGTTCAGTCTAGTCTGCCAAAAGATGCAGCCTCTTGTGGTACCACAGCCTGGGGACACAGATGTCATCTGCTGCTATCCGGATCTCTGCGAATCCCGGACCAGACTGCCCTCCCTTAGATATGGACTCCTCAGGCCACCAATTTTGATGTTGAAGAATTGATGTCTGCCGTGGGGGTCCCAGGCTTCACTAATTTCTGCTGTTGATCCAGTGTTGCCTTCCTCTTTGTTTGGTTCTGATCCCTTAATAAAGGATTTTTGTTTTGAATTATACTCTCCTATGTGTTTTACTTCAAAAAGGACAGTTGGTTTGTGAGGATTCAGGTACATTTCAAATATACAATGTGAAATGAACAAGGGACACCAACAACAAACAATCTCCTTGAGATTAAATAATACAAGATATCAATGGTGTTGGGGTAACTTGACACACAAAACACACACAAAAATATTCGGGAGTAAAAATAAAAATAACATTGAACAAAGATCAGCCTTGGAAAAAATCCAAACATTAAAGAAAAAAAAAGGCTGAAAATCCAAAAAATAAAAAATAAAAAAAATATAAAACTGTCAGATGTGACAACTAATAACAATATATTCAGGGAATCCCACTAAAAAAAACACAAATAAAAGTTTGTGAGAAGTGTTTGTGAATATGAGCAGCAAAACTACTTAATTCTTGTCACATTATAAAGAAGAAGAGAGTGCGCTGTATTAAACCATTTTTAACATTGCAGCGTGACGAAAGTGCTGTATCCATTGCGAACACTAAGTTTACCAGAACAAGCTGTCCCGTGTCTGAATTTCTTCTGAGCATGCATGGCACTTTGTGCGTCGGAACAGGCCACACACGGTCGGAATTGACGCGATCGGATTTTGTTGTCGAAAAATTTTATCTCCTGCTCTCCAACTTTGTGTGTCGGAAAATCCGATGGAAAATATCCGATGGCGCCCACACAGGGTCGGAATTTCTGACAACCTGCTTCGATCGGACATTGTCCATCGGAAAATCCGACCGTGTGTACGGGGCATTAGGTGTCGTCAGCCTTATTCTTGGTTGCTTGAACAAAGCAGAATTATGCACTCATGTCCATCCGGAAATTCAGAAAATGGGTTGTTTCACCTGGTATGGCTAGGCAGCTTCTCATTGCCAGAGCAGATAACCCTGTCAAAGGGTGAGCAGAAACCACTCCTTTAGAGTGTATTGACAATGTGTTTATTGAATGTGACATTCTATTAGCTGTCATCCTTATCCCTGACTGCTTGAGCCAGTGGAATACATACTGTCATGCCCATCTGTGTATTCCTATAGAGTCTGAAGAGGGATGTTTTGCTTGGGAAAGCTATGAGACTGCTCCTTGTCAGAGATTTTAACCCCTTCACAGGGTAAGTGGGAATAACTCCTTTGAGTGTATTGGCCACTTGTTTAATAAATAAGCCAACCTGTTAGGTATAGGGTTGCCACCTCATCCCTTTAAACCTGAAGACATATGAATTACACAGGTTCTGAGGCTAATTTAATGCAGGTAAGGCACCAAGTGAGTTTAATTACCACCTTAATCACCCACAGAACCTGTGTAATTAATATGTGTTTGGGTTTAAAGGGATTAGGTGGCAACTCTAGTTAGGTATCATCATCCTCATCTCTGGTTGCTTAATCAAAGCAAGATTCACACAGTCATGTTCATCCACATCTTCCCCTTTGGATAGTCTGAAGAGGCTGAATTGCCTGGGAAGGCTATTAGACTGTGTCACGGAACTTCCCACACTCCGCTTGAGTGCTTCCGTCATATACCACTTCTTCCCAGTCTGTATACAGATATCAGATATTCCAACCTCTCTGAGCACAAAACAAGGCGACACTTGCTTGTTGCTAACATGAACTCACTTTATTCAGAACCAGAATACAGTCTGATATACAGGAGAAGATGAGGTTCCACCCTCCTGCTCATATTACTCTAACAATACAAACGTAACCTAATTAACCTAATTAACATGAGCTAATTAACTAATCCTTTATACAGCCTAGGTGACTGAGATGTGACCTTTTGCCCAGACTGAGTTAATTATCACAGGACATTTTCTCACAATAGCAGCAGCTCCAATAGGAGTCATCCCATCTCCTACATTGTATAGAGGACAATGTGATCAGCTCATTCAATTAACATAAACACAGGTAGTTGGAGTTGATGACACCAGCATCTCCTCACAGGATGTGTCCCAACAGTATGAATCAGTCTTATCAGCAGGGGGCTGCTGGAGGAATCCCCCCTCCCTCTTCAGGGACACAAATCCCAAATGACCACAGCAAGGAGTCCCCAAAAGAATCAAACAACATACAATATATACATATATACACGACTGAGTCCGATTAGTACAGTTCAGACTGGATTTCTAATTCACCTCACAAAGAGTATTGTTCCATTGAAAATCCAGGGCCCATAATCAAAAGGCAAGAGGCTAGCATTCAGTCCTCTCCAGCAGCCTCTGTCCCGGCTAGGTCTGTCACAGACTGGTCATTGCCAGAACATATAACCATATAAAAGCAAGACTCATACAGCCATGTTCATCCACATCTTCTTTATTGAAGAGCCTGAAGAGGGCTGTTTTGCTCTGAGACTGGTAATTACCAATAGATAACCTTTCCACAGGGTTTTGCTTGCCATTTAACAAACCAGCCCATAAAAATAATTAAATGCAGTAAAATAGTTTGCTTAGTAAAAAACCCTAAAGGGTTAACCACTTCTAGAGGGATAAAGCCTCCATCTACATCCCTGATTCACCAGGTGGTTAATGAGCTAAACCTTGCCCTGCCAGGAATCAGAACATAATTAAAAGGTTTGTTAAGAACAGTAATAAAAAGGTATTTTTCAAGAGAATTACAATAATATTCTGCATTGTACACAAACCAAGGGAATTGTAGACATCATAAACATGCTTCTCCCTTTTGTGAAAAAATGGAGAGCACATAGAAATATAAAAGGATATCCCATATCTCAACAGGCCATAGCTGGCTCCAGTAGTCATTCACAGGTGACTCCTCTACATTCTCTGGAAATGCTGGTCTTTTGAGGGGGTTGGCACAATGGCACAATAGTAAAGCTAACACGAGAAGCCACCAGCAGGTTATTGCCATGTGTGAACAGACAAAGTATTACTTTGTGTACATGTTATGCAGAGTACTCCTTGTGGAGGAGCTCAGGCTATGCATAGAGGCTGCAGGCAACCACAAGGCACCACAATACCCAGCAATGCAGCATTCATTTGGATACAAAGCATTTTTCAAATTTAGCTCACCCATCCTCCGTCATCCGACCGTAAACACCAGCACAGCGCAGGTGTGCGTGTATAGGGGAGACTCTGCCAACACCGCTACCCACTTTCCATGGACCCAGCGGACCCCAGACAAGGCTGTTGGCCATGATAAAAGCTGCCCTGAGAACCAACAGCGGGGCTCCCTGGATTATGGGTCATTTAGCTGAGACACCAGGGACCGCGTCCAGTCTAATCCACACATGGACAGCCGACCAGCCAGATAGAGGAGCACACCTCGGTCCTGCACATAGGAGGAAAAATGAAGAATGCTGAGGCTGTAGGTGGGCTCAAATTTATATGAGTTAAGTCCTGGAGGCATGGGGGGGGGCCTATACCCAGCTGTGCTGACATGAGGCCGTCAGGAAATCCCCTGCGCTGAATGTCCACAACGTCCCTCATCAGGAGGGACATTTTCGAGCATTCTAATTGGTCAGCGCCGTCACATGAGCGGCGCCAACCAATTATAACTCGCATAGTCCTGTCAGCTATGGAGAAGATGCGTGGCTGCAGAGAGGATTTCTAAGTCCTGGGCTCCTGGCGCAGATATACCGGGGCTTAGAACCAGAGATAGCCACAAGTCCAGGTCAGCGGGACCGGGGGGGGGGGGGGCGAGGAGAGGGACCTGTGTAAGTTCACCTTACAGATTTTTCTGCAAAGGTGAACTTACACTGTAAAGGCAATTAATATGTACTGAATACCACCATCAAACTCACTGAATTCTTATAACTTTGACAGACAGCTGAAGCTTGTGTTTATGGCATCTTGGAAAAAGCAAGTCTTCCAAATGAGGTAGTCCTCTTGTTCTTCAGACTAATGCATAGAATGCATTAAGGTGAAAAACCTTGCGTTTTTAGAACCCCTTTAAGATTTGACAATACAAAAAGAGTATTACAAATCATAACATTAAAATTTAGGGCAAAAGTATATATCCATACATATACACATATTATAGAAGGAACATTAAAGTGGTATTAAAGCTTTGGGTTTTTTTTGGTTTTTTAATAACAAACATGTCATACTTACCTGCTCTGTGCAGTGGTTTTGCACAGAGCAGCTCCGATCCTCTTCTTTACGAGTTCCCGCTGGCGCTCCTGGCTCCTCCCCCTTGAGCAGTGCCCCAGAGAAAGTCGCGTGCCCTGGGGACACTACTGTGAGCTCGCTCCCGAGCTGCTGCTCTATGCATCCATAAGACAAATAGGGCCATGGCTCGGCCCTGCCCCGCCCCCCCATTCTCTCTTCACTGGCTGTGATTGACAGCAGAGGAGCCTATGAGCTCCTGCTGCTGTCGCAGCCAGTGAGGAGGAGGGAGTGTCTCGGGACAGCCAAGGCTATCGTGAACATCACTGGATCAGAGGGAACTCAGAAAAGAATTGGGGGGGGGGGGGCGCTGCACACAGAAGGTTTTTTACCTTTGTGCATATAATGCATGAAGGTAAAAAACCTTCAGCCTTTAGAACCACTTTAAAATGGAACTAAAGGCAAAACCTAACTAACTCTAAACCTACTCCCACCCAAATTCTAAGCATAATCTATCTTACCCTGTAAAGAAAAGATCACTATACTTACCTGTTCTGCAGGACTCCGGTCCCAGGTTGAGCTGTCAGTGGCGGCTTCGCTGTGTAGGAGAGGCAGCCGATAATGGAAGCTCCATGGTAAGTCTATGGATGAGGTCACTTCCCAAGCATTTCCCAACTGTTGTTGGCTTTCTCCTGCACACAGAAGGTGCCACTGGAGACCGGAGACTGGCTTCCGAATAGGTAAGTATAGCAATCTTATATAGCTCGAGGGTTGCTGTGGATTACATCTTCTCCTTGTCTCTGGTCTTGCTTACCATCCAGGCAATAGCAAAAGAGTGCCTCGGGCAGAGCCTTCACCCTATTTATTTACAACACAGGGTGGAGGGCAGAGCCCAGAAATGGAAACTGTAAAGCTGTAATCCCCTCCCTTCTAGGCAGCCTAGGCAACTAGCTAACTTCCTACAAATGCTTGTAAGCACCTGCTTACCTGCCTGACCTCACACACAGCAAGCTTTGTTGAAAGGGGACACGTTTAGGGTTGATTTACTAAAACTGGACAGTGCGAAATCTAGTGCAGCTGTGCATGGTAGCAAATGAGCTTCTAACTTCAGCTTGTTCATTTAAGATTTGACAAAACAAAATGGCAGCTGATTGGTTACTATGCAGAGCTGCACCAGATTTTGCACTCTCCAGTTTTAGTAAATCAAACCCAGAGTGAGGTGATAATCTACTATCAGACTTCAGTTGGCCTTTGGCTCTCTGCATCAGCACTGGAAAATTAATGGAGTTAATGGAAGGCAATGTTTAAATTATATTTTTTTAATATTCAACTTTAACATTAAATAAATATTTTTTATGGAGATTTACCTCTACTACAAAGCTTTTATATCTTAAATATCCTATTTCATTTTTATTTGTGCCTTGACCTCACCATCCCAATTAGCAACATTTTTCCTTTCCTCCCAGAGGTCCAGGCTGGAGATTAATGACTATGCCTTAAGTGTTTCCCCTGTTCCTCTTGAGATAAACATGTTATATGTACATTAATTGATGCAATGTGCCTCCCTGGGCAGTTCACTATATAAAAAAGCCAGCGCTGTGTACTAATCTGCAATGAGAGATGGAGAGCTGTGGACTCTGCAGTATTCTCTGTCTAAAAAGTCATTAATTACCTTCCGATGCTCTCTCCTTGATCCTTCTATCTATCCTACCCTAGTATTCTTTCGTTTGTGTATTTCCTCTTTCTTTTTTTCCCCCCAGCCCCTTATTGCTTTCTAAGTTTTCGTTGGTATTCTCCTTCCCTCCTTTCTTCCTTTTCTTATTCAATACCTTATTATTTATCTTAATCCATTTCTCGTTTCCTTCCTTCCTTCCTTCCTTCCTTCCTTCCTTCCTTCCTTCCTTCCTTCCTTCCTTCCTTCCTTCCTTCCTTCCTTCCTTCCTTCCTTCCTTCCTTCCTTCCTTCCCGTTCCTTTCCTTTCCTTTCCTTTCCTTTCCTTTCCTTTCCTTTCCTTTCCTTTCCTTTCCTTTCCTTTCCCTCCCTATCTTCCTTCCTTCTCCTAATCCAACCCTACATTTTTGTTCTTCCTATCTACCTTCCTCCATTCTTTCCTCATCTATCTAATCCTGTTATACCCCCACAGCTCTCTCTCTCTCTCTCTCTCTCTCTTTCTATGGTTTTCACTCCTCATCTTGTCTCTCTCTCTTTCTCCCTCTGTCTCTCTCCTTCTATCTCACTCTTCCTTCCATCCCCTGTCTCTCTCCCTTTGTCCTCTCCTGTTGTTTTCTTTTCCCTTTTCCCTCCTGTTTCTTGTTTCCTTTTCCCCCTCTTTATTTTTTTAATCTAGCGCCTTCCTACATTGCAAATCCAACTCCTCTTTCACAATAATGTTGGCCCCTGTTGTCCTGAGGCACATGGTGTTATTGTGCCAGTTTCTGTCCTGTCACAGACTGTCTTTTGCCCTGCTCTTCACCTGGCTCCTGTTCCCCTGTGCTGCTGGAAAGCTGTGTGGACTTCTGGGAAGTGATATCACAGCTCTTTATCGGACTGGTGACATCATTGTCGGTGGTGTCTTTCCCGTCCATGTATACAGGACGTACCATGAACTCACCTACAGAAATCCACCACCTCCAGTGACCTGCAACACGTGAGTAAATGTCCTCATTACAACCCCTATATCATTATCATGTCATACATATGTCTAAGAACATTACTGGGTCCTCAGAACAACTGCTGGCCAATGCCATAAGCAAGGCCTTTCTGAAAGATGGTGCTGAGCCAGATATCGGGTAAAACTTATCATCTGGTGGAAAAAAGACACGTGGGCTTCTGGAAAGTGATATCACAGGTCTTTACTGGATTAATGACATCACTGTCAGTGGTACCTTTCCCACCCATGTAAAGGACCAGTGACATCCCTGTCAGTGGTACCTTTGTGGTACCTTTGCGTAAATAGAACATACAATGATCTGTCCTACAGAATCCCACCACCTCCTGTGACCTACAACACGTGAGTAAATGTCCTCATTGCAACCCCTATATCATTATCATGTCAAACATGACCCTTAATTCAAAGGACATTACTGGGTCCGAACAACAGTTGTCCATTACTATGCAGAGCTGCACCAGATTTTGCACTCTCCAGTTTTAGTAAATCAAACCCAGAGTGAGGTGATAATCTACTATCAGACTTCAGTTGACCTCTGACTCTCTCATGTCATACATATGTCTAAGAACATTACTGGGTCCTCAGAACAACTGCTGCCCAATGTCATAAGCAAGGCCTTTCTGAAAGATGGTGCTGAGCCAGATATTGGGTAAAACTTATCATCTGGTGGAAAGAAGACACGTGGGTTGCTGGCAAGTGATATCACAGGTCTTTACTGGATCAGTTACATCCCTGTCAGTGGTACCTTTGTGGTACCTTTGCGTAAATAGAACATACAATGATCTGTCCTACAGAATCCCACCACCTCCTGTGACCTGCAACACGTGAGTAAATGTCCTCATTGCAACCCCTATATCATTATCATGTCAAACATGACCCTTAATTCAAAGGACATTACTGGGTCCGAACAACAGTTGTCCAATGCCATAACTAAGGCCACTCTGAAAGAAAGCTTTGTGACAAAAGTTGGGCTAAGCTTCACATCTGGAATGCTTTAAATGTTCATTGCTTCCCTACACCCCACCAGAATGTTCCCAATGTGGGTGGAATTTTCCCCAAATAATGAAGTGCACTGCATGCTCTCCTGTAAAAATACAAAGATTTGAAGGTTTAAAGCAACCAGTTCAGATAGAGAAATTTATGACACTAAGCTAACCTTGTAAAGTATAAAAAAATCCTCCAATCTCACAGATTTGTACTATACTGTGTGTACATAATAAAATCTACAACACTTGGGTAGATGCATGCGGCTGAGTGCTGGAGTGGGAGGCTAAACTGAAAAGGCAGTTCACATTCGCATTTTTGTTCTGCATGGTGAGGTGGGACTGAGCTAATACTATTTCTCCAAGATTAAGGCTATATAACACGCTTAGTCTTGGGAAGAGATGGGGCTGGTGCTGGCTCCCCTCCCCCTTTCCCCCTTCCCCATTTCCTCTACCCTTCTTGCCCGCCCCCCTCCCCTCCTCTGTTTCCGGTCGAGGGGGATAGGGACTAGCCCTCATCGAACTGATTAGGCTCTTTAACCTTTGCTTTATTATATTTCCTATGTGATTACCTCCGGTTCTATAACCCACCTCTCAAAACATAAGATGTAATCTGAATTTTCAATTATATTGTACATCACCAGTGGATGATATGAAGCATATGTGGATATACTACTAAAGAATTGTATCTGTGTATATATAACAGGATCCTATGTATAATACCTGTTTATTATGTACTGTCTTGCTGTTCAATAAAAAACTTTTTCTGTTAAAAAAAAAAATCTACAACACTTAAAAGAAGCCTCTCATGGCCCGAGCATTTGAGGAAATAGATGAAAGCATCCTTTGCCACCACAACTCCTACAGGCCCAAATAGTAGTAATACCCAAACCTGGTAAAGACCACTCCTGATGCAGCAACTATAGGCCCATATCCCTCTTAAATGTCGACCTTAAATTATTTTCCAAAATAATAGCTACTCGACTAGCCCCCTACTCCCAACCCAAGTTCATAGTGATCAAGTAGGATTCATACCAGGCCGTGAAGCTAGGGATAACACCACAAAAACTCTTCATCTTATAACATACGCTCGACACCACAACATCCCCACATGCTTACTAGCATGCGATGCCGAGAAGGCTTTTGAGTTGGCCTTTTCTACAAGCTTCACTGCTTCAGATAGGTTTGGGCCCGAGGTTATTACACAAAATCATGTCACTCTACTCCAACCCTTCGGCTAAGGTGACTGCCAACGGGGGAATCCTGGAAACCTTTCCAGATTAGAAACGGTACGAGACAAGGTTGCCAGTTATCGCCGCTATTGTTTGCACTTACTGTGGAACATCTGGCCCAGGCCATTCAAAGTAATGACTCCATACACGGTATCCCCACCCCCTCAGCCCACCAAAAGTTATCACTTTATGCAGATGACTTACTCCTATATGTCAATCAACCGCAGATCACCATCCCCGCACTACTACAGGAGCTTGACCGCTTTGGAGCGCAAAGCAATTTTAAATTGAATATTACTAAAACTGAACCCCTAAACACCTCCCTTAATCCCACTACGGAATCCCTGATATGGAAACAATTCCCATTCCGTTGGCAACCACGCTCCATTAAATACTTAGGGACAGAGACGTACAGGACATATACACCCTGAACTACAGTCCCTTGCTGACCAAAATCCGACAATCCTTAGAATCCTGGCTTCATCTCAAGCTTTCATGGTGGGGACGGATGAATATCCTCAAAATGGACATTCTCCCGAAATTACTCTATTTATTCCAAACATTGCCCATCCTCCTCCCCAAAGCTTTCTTCCTCACGCTTCACTCCCTGGCGGTCAAGTTCATCTGGCAACACCACCCCCCCAGACTTAAACACAAAATACTATGTGCCCCCAAAATTCGAGGAGGCATCGGTCTCCCGGACTTGCAATTATATCACACAGCGGCCATAATCTCCAGACTTTTGGAGTGGCTCCCATGACCCTTAACCAAACCATCCACGATCATCGAAGCGGATATGACACAAGTAGACCTTAGAGCCCTTTTATTGGGACACAATGCTACATACCGAGCAATTGACGGAATATCCCCTATAGCGGCGCTAATCACATGGTATGGCAAGCAACTCATCTTTGCCCTATCCACAGACCCTAGTCCTCTCTCATCCCTATTTGATAACCCAGCTCTCCCGACCTATAGAGCTCAAGGACAATCTGACCCATATACGAGAGAGCAATGACCTACAGCCAGGCAGTTTGTTCACTCCTCCACGGGCCAATTCCACCCACAACAGGACACCCAATCCTTCCCCTCGATTGACTGTCTCTCTATGTTATCCCTGACACAACATAGTAAAATGCTTCACCTCTCCGGACAGGTCCACAGACCACTCACGACATTTGAAGATATGTGAAGTCTCTCTCAGACCCCAAAGACCCGCTATCCCTGATCTACAAAGATATACAATCCCATACATATGACTCACTTCCCAATTTTACTCAAAAATGGTCCAGGGACTTGGGTCTGGAGATAACTTCGGAACAATGGTTCACTTCATTCACACTTACACACAAGTTGTCCATATCCGGGTTCTCACAAGAAAAAAACTACAAATTATTATCACAATGTTCCAGTCACGGTGAACAAGATGTACCCAGATACGTCCGACATGTGCTGGCGCTGTCACGGAGGAAGAGGCTCCTATATCCACATCTGGTGGAAGTGCGACTGAGTTTATCCTTTTTGGGACAAGGTATTTGGTATCTATAATGACTTACATGATGTATCTTTGGTACCCTCACCTAAGATGGCCCTTTTATCCATATTACCATGCTCTACCAGCTCTCAAAAGAAGAGCCTTCTCAGGTTCTTCTTGTCCGTAGCACACCATACCATCTCCCAAATTTGGAAAACTGAAACCATCCCCCCTATGACAAGATGAATAGACACCCTTAATGACACTATGCTTATGGAAGAGATACAAGCAAAAGTGGGAGACACCTGGGAAAAACATGAACTACTATGGTACCCATGGATTCACCATTCCTCCTCAGACCTCCTCTTCAATAGACTAGGGAATACCAGCTGGGGAATACCAGACATTGGGAGGTTTCATCTTTGCAGAAAGGGCCCACCAAGTCCCATGGGGGCCAACTACAGAGCTGAGCTCCTATCTTTTTGCATTCTCCACCCAAACCCCTCCCACCCTGTGACCACTCGCTACCAATATACTTTAAGGGAGGGCACCAACTGATTGCATTGACATGTTCTGTACATCCTTCTGTAACAATACCTCCTACTCCACTGAAGGCTCTCTAAGATGGTACATGTGTTGCTTGGCCAATTAGAAGCTCCAGTGCATACTGTGAAAGTCCATGGGATCCTTACTTCTTAAAAATGTACTCATCAGCCCTGGGCCTAAATGTAGTCATTAATCATGTGGTTCATGCACTACCCGTGAGTGGTTCTGGGGCAGACCCTGTCACTGCTGCTCCTCTTTATTAAGGTTTAGAGTATCAGAGGCAAGTTGGTCATCGTGGGGATCCTGCCACCATGCATGTAGCAAAGAGGTTCTTAAGCAGCACCTCCTCAAAGTGTTGCATTTTGTACTGCTTCTGAGATGGTGGCAGTAATTTGACCATTTTACCCTTTTATCTGGGATCTAACAGTGTGCCTCCATTATTTGTCATTTTAACTCTGCTGACCACATTGAATGTCAGGCATGGCCAGCTCTGAAAATAACCCTGCATGCATAAGGCAGCCTTATGCATACAGGGTTATTTTCAGAGCTGGCCATGAGGAGTATAGCCTACACATAGCCTTACTGCATAGCCTGTGACTAGCAACAAAATCCAAAAAAATTAATTTTCCTCCTGTGTGTCTGATGGCTGTCTGTTCTTCTTGGTGGGAAATGTCACAGGGGGTATAGGGTCAGTGTCAACAGATTTTTATGTTTAACATGCCTCAACAGCCCCCTTAATGGGGCCCCTTTCCACCCCCCAGGCCCCATAGCAGTCACATGGGCTGTTATGGCTAGGGTTAGGCCACTGATGTCATCTGTTTGTGTATTGTAGAATTTCTCCATCCCAAACACTACTGCCAGCAGTTCCATCTCAATCTGAGCATATCCCTGTTCTGTACTCGTTAGAGCTCTGCTTGCAAAAGTGATAGCTTGCAAAGACTGTAAAACATCTTCTTTGCAGCACACGTACCCCTTGGATGAGCCACCAGAACTTTCTTCAATGTTCACTGACAGTAGCTTCTACATAGATCTACAGGACACAGTTTAGCAGCGAAGTCTTCACCCCTGTTGCTCCAGTCCAGACAATCACCTTCCTGTTCTAATTCCCCTGGCTATAGCCTCCAGAAAGGCACATAAAGCTTCAGGCCCTGGGCTTGGGCCTTTCTGTAACACAGCACACCCTCCCCAGGTAACAGGCCTTGGAGGACAGGAACACACAGCAACATACACTCTCCCCAGACAGAGCAAGAACTTTCCAAGGTTACTCGTAAATATTTATACTTTTCCCCGGCATACACCATTGGCCATAAATCTCCTAGTAGTTGGCCAGTGACAAATATTCATAACTCAGGTTATGGAATCCTCTTACACTATTGGCAGGAACACGCCAAAACAGCAGGCAGAAGCAAACAATAACAGTGAATTTAGATTAAACCTATAGAGACCACAACTGTCAGAGACTAGGGACACTATTGCATAGGGCAGGGTCCCTATCTATCTATCTATCTATCTATCTATCTATCTATCTATCTATCTATCTATCTATCTATCTATCTATCTATCTATCTATCTATCTATCTATCTATCTATCTATCTATCTATCTATCTATCTATCTACCTACCTATCTATCTATCTATCTATCTATCTATCTATCTATCTATCTATCTATCTATCTATCTATCTATCTATCTATCTATCTATCTATCTTTATATATACAGTGTGTATATATATATATATATATATATATATATATATATATATATATATATATATATATATATAAATGTATATGTCTGTGGTTAGCCTTTGAAATGTATAACATGTCAAGCTACTGATATCTATCAAGTTTATTTAATAGTAAAAATCACCGAAAGTTACTGTCAATCCCATTTGTCTCTCTTGCAGCTTTGTTCCCCTTACCTTCCAGTGGGTTCAGTCTCTTATCCTGGCAGTGGAAGAAATCAACAACTCAGCTTCCTTCCTCCCCAACCTGACCCTGGGAGTACATTTGTCTGACTCTTGTGCTTCTCCAGGACGAGCATTACAGGGAGCTATGGGCATCCTTACTGGGGGAGGTTACCGCTCTGTACCAAACTACCGATGCCTCAATGAGTCTACCCCACTAGGGGGAGTAATAGGGGACTCCAGCTCTGCTAGCTCATTGGCCATGGCCAGAGTGCTGGGATTGCATTGGTACCCCCAGGTATGTGCATAAGAATTACTCAGAGTGACTTTAATTACATTGAAAACTGGGAATTCTTTTGTTTCATTGAGCTACACTGTTCAGTAACATGTAAGTGTTCTCAGTGCCAACATTTGTCTAGGTCTTTCAACAAGCATGCATGTAACAGGTGTTGGAACCCTTGAAAGGCACATGCTTATTGTGAGTCAGTGAAAAAAAGGAGGCTCTGACTAGAAGTAGCAAACAGAAAAAGGTATGCCACATCCCTTAATAACACAAACAAGAGCAAAATGTTCCCCTGGGGTGGGATTTTGGAGGCATTACCACAAAAAGTATATTGATAGTAAGAAAAATATTTTATTACAAAAACAGAAATGTAACACACAATAATCAAAGTATATCATAGCACACATAAAAATACAAATATAGAATTGCATCGGGAGTGACATGCAGGTAACAACAGGAGGTGGTATATGTCACACACGACAATAAATGAAAAACCGACTGATATTATAAGATGGAGTGGGTCTCACTAAACCGACGCGTTTCGGAAAGTCCTTCGTCAGGGTTTGACGAGTGAGAGTTACCATCTATTGAATATTGTGAAAACAAAAACAAAAAAGTGTCAAAATGGTTAGTGTCATATACATGCATAAAGTAGTATGTCCCCCACACCCCAAGTGTGAGAGAGTACACACTTACCCAATGCAAAATAAGAAACGAACAATCAGCGCATAAAATCAGCTCTGCTGTGGTGTCCCAGGCCGCATGCATATGTTAAGAATCCAAGAGTAGGTAGGCAGAATACTATGAAGAGATCCGTATAGGGAGTGCTCTTCCCCTAAATGCTGAGAAGACGCCGCGTCCAAATAAGGCGCAGCGCCTATTCATAGGCTGTCTGTTTGACAGCTGTGGAGAACGGGAGGAGGCAACTCAGGGAACACACGGCGCCCAGCTGATTGTTATTACAATCAGCTGGGAGTGCCTCCACTGTGAATATATACCTTAGCCCATCCACTCTGATCTTGTGATCGGAGGTGGACGGTGCACCAGTGTTGCGCTCTTGGCTGCCATAGGTAATATACTTTGATGGATTGGGGGCATCTACTAGACTTTACTCTGGAGAACACTCTATTGCATGGTGTTCTCTATACATCTTTACTTGTCCATATATTTTACTTTGGAGCTTACCCTCTCTCCCTTTGTCTTCTAACAATAGGTTCTTACTCTTTGGCCAACCCACTAACTGGTACGGTGATATATGAGCCTCTCCTCCCTTCCCTACATTACACCTTGTAGGTGTCCCCCCCAGTTCCAAATTTCAGGTATGCTCCTGGCCTTTATTCTTTATACATGCAGATATACTTTTTTGGTGCTTCCTTTAGAATTTTGTTTTCTTCAGACTTCACCACATTTAGTAGTACTAGTTTTCCTATATGTTATTGGCCTTCTCTCATGATATGGTTCATACAATTCTAGGTCCGAAGATCCAGTTGGACCCCAGCCTGCGCACAGGCGCTGCGCCTTATTTGGACGCGGCGTCTTCTCAGCATTTAGGGGAAGAGCACTCCCTATACGGATCTCTTCATAGTATTCTGCCTACCTACTCTTGGATTCTTAACATATGCATGCGGCCTGGGACACCACAGCAGAGCTGATTTTATGCGCTGATTGTTCGTTTCTTATTTTGCATTGGGTAAGTGTGTACTCTCTCACACTTGGGGTGTGGGGGACATACTACTTTATGCATGTATATGACACTAACCATTTTGACACTTTTTTGTTTTTGTTTTCACAATATTCAATAGATGGTAACTCTCACTCGTCAAACCCTGACGAAGGACTTTCCGAAACGCGTCGGTTTAGTGAGACCCACTCCATCTTATAATATCAGTCGGTTTTTCATTTATTGTCGTGTGTGACATATACCACCTCCTGTTGTTACCTGCATGTCACTCCCGATGCAATTCTATATTTGTATTTTTATGTGTGCTATGATATACTTTGATTATTGTGTGTTACATTTCTGTTTTTGTAATAAAATATTTTTCTTACTATCAATATACTTTTTGTGGTAATGCCTCCAAAATCCCACCCCAGGGGAACATTTTGCTCTTGATTGTGAGTCAGTGGGTCAGGATGACAGCCCCCAAGCATGCACATTATATCGCCAACCAAAGCTCTTATGGGAACATGTTTTTAGAAAAACATGAATGCTGTCGTAGACAACCTCTCCTTCTCACCTTCTGAACCTGCACATTCTGAAACCCCTACAATGTAACTTTAAGCTCAATTGCTACAGAGAAAATATGGAGTCTGCCTCCTTCTAAAAATACTAGAAAGTTGTCTGTCTTACTAATTGACTTGCTTTAGTGCATATTGAGCCACTGACTCAAAACAATCATGCAACAAATAAAGTGAGAGCAAAGTCAGAAATCTTGAATCTCATTCCATAACTCCATAACTAAGGTTTCTATACATGGAAATCCCAGGACTTGAATAAGGGTGGATCCTTGTGTATTACTGCATTCGTCAGACAGATAATTTCATCAGACAGATCATCTCCAATATCATGGAAATCATGACTAAGTGGCCTAACTTTGCTTGCTTGTATATGTTTACTTCACATGTCATCCATGTTTTACATTCCCTTCATAAAATGAACATAGGTGGGACCAGTGATGTACCATGGGGTGCCTAACTCTTAACAGTTCATGTGACTGGGCTCTCCCTCTCCCAGGACCTTTTTTTCCATTCATTGGAGAAAATGGAGCTTTGAAGTCCCAAGCAAGTAGAACATACTGTATATCCCCATTTGTAAAATATATTGCTATGCTTTATAAATGTGCTGACATGTTTTTTTAAGCAGCAGTATGGCCAAGGTAAGGCCATACTGCTGCTTTATAAGTGAGTCCATCCAAAATCATCATATTGGGTCCCAGGAGCTTTATAAAACAAGATTTACAGTTCAAACAAATTTCACTTTGGGAGCGTGTTGTGCATTTTAAATGGTTTTGTTTATGTTGATTTAGGTCCCTGAGCAGGAATGGACTTAATAAAGTGAACCTGCACCCTATTTTAACTTTTTAAATTAGAAGCCAGGCATGACTGCTCTTGGGCATTTACTGCTATTACCTTTATTTGCCATGAAGGCCAATTCTACATCCCCCTCTGATTTAAAATGTAGGTTCACTCCATTGCTGAGGCTTGACTTTGTGCCTTGGTGGTTAGTAAGGAGATTCTCATTGAACAGATGGAAGACAGTTGGTGGAGCTTAGCCAGGAAGAACCTCCAGCTCAAGTAATAAAGTCATACTAAATCTGAGGACCACAGATCTATCTTTTCATGATAAAATAATAGTGGGTGTCTTGTGGTGTCTTCTGTTTAATGGGGTATTTCATTTTTAAACTTTTAAAATGCAGAACACTTTAAGTTCATACCAACTTACATCCATACACTGCCTCCCCTTTGTCTAACAGCCGTTAAATGTCTGGAGCCTAAGGAATTATGATGCTATACAGCATGTGCCAACACAATCTATAGTTCATTGGAGGGATGCTTAGTTCAAGTTAAACTCCATTGTTTGTGGAATTAGCCTCTTGTAGTCCATGTACAGCAGAGTTCATGGTGGGAGGAGAATAAGCTGCACAAGGAGTCAGCTGTGTTGCAGTGCTCATGTACTAACAAGAAACATGCTGATAGGAGGAGAGAGCAGAGTGACAAAGAGATGAACTCAACAATCTGCTCATTCTTTGGTTACAATCCAATGACTGGCTGGGGTAGGAACAAGAGCTGTAAGTGTTACCTAACTGCTGCAGTAAAAAATATGGTCTGCTGTCCGGTCAGACAGCTACCATTATTGTATTTTTTTGGGGAGGCCTCGGATGTCTTAATTCCTGTAGGGTCCATCTGTTCTGCTATATTCAGCTGTTTACTGGCCAGTGAAAGGCCATATACCAGCAGTGGTAACTGTTTCACAAGCCATATTGTATATTAAGCTTCAGCTTCTTATCTTGCTATTGTTTCTGTTTCTTTGCAGATCAGTTATTTCTCCACAAGTTCCCTTCTAAGTGACAGGACTCGGTTCCCATCATTCTTTAGGACTGTTCCCAGCGACACATTTCAGTCACGTGGGTTGGCTCAGCTAGTCTCTTTCTTTGGTTGGACATGGGTAGGACTGATAGCTGAGGACACTGACTATGGACAAGAAGGCATTCAAGCCACAAAGTTAGAGATCCTAAAATCTGGCGCTTGTGTTGCCTTTACAGGGTACATCCTCACTAGCCGACTTGATCGAAATGCCCCACTACTTTCAAAACTCATTGCACAGTCCAATGCTTCTGCCGTGGTTGTCTTTTCAAGCGGGTCAAACCTGCTCCCAGTGGTGGAGGAACTCTTGAAACAAAACATTACTGGGAAGACTTGGATAGCTAGTGAGTCATGGTCAACATCAGCCTTAGTCTCCAAGGAAAAGTACTGGACCGTTTTTCAAGGAACCATTGGGTTTGCACTGCACAGCGGTCAAATTCCAGGATTCAGAGATTTCCTCAATGCTACTGATCCCAAGAAGACCCCAGATGACATTTACCTGAAGGAATTTTGGGAAGGGAACTTTGGCTGCAAGTGGGAAACACCAGGGGCAATTCTCCTCAACAGCACCAAAAAATGCACAGGTCAAGAACCACTTGGAAACACTTTCAGTGGTGTTATTGTGCTGAGGGTCATTTACAGTGTTTATATTGCAGTTTATTCCTTGGCCTGGGCACTACATAATATCTTAAATCATAGGTTAAAAGCTTGTCCTGTACCACTGGAAAAATGTCAAGAACCATTGCCTTTTCATCCTTGGGAGGTATTATTTTTGTAAAGTTGTGGCTGTAATTTAGCTGACACACTTTGTTGTTTTTCCACTCTAAATGAACCCCAATGTGGTAATTATTACTTTAAGTCCAAAGGGCAGACTGGTGAGGCATAGAATTTGCTCTGAAAGGTGTTATCATCCCCTGCTATTGCTTTCACTGGTGCTGAGTGAGCTGGGCATCTTCTCAAGGTTCTATGGGAGCCAGAGCCCTTTCAAGTTCAGGAGGTGACATCACTTGCTTAATCATCGATTGCTAGAATTTCCAAACACTCGCGGGTCACTAAACGTCTAAGGTCTGAATAGTCATTGAACAGGGAGTACAGGAAGCAAAAATCTCTCTCAAATCAGATCTTTATGCTGCCTTATACTGTTTTAATACAATAAAGACGTGTGCATCCACTGCTGGATTGTGCCATTATTCGTTGTTTGGCCAAAATATAGTCTTCAGTGGCAAGCTGGACCTGTACCTAGTGTGGATTACTGGCACCCCACTACCACTTATTAAAAAAAAAAAGTTAGTTTAAAGATAGTTTAATTTTCACTTTGTTGGTTTTTTTATGTCATTGCTGTAGGGCATTTGTGTTCAGTGCTCCTTGAACAGAAGTCCCAAGAAAAAAAATTCATAGACTTTTTATGTTCTATATGTAGAAATTTCCAATAAACCAGGCATAATATGGGTTACCAAAGACCACAGAAGCACAAAACCTCTAGACATTGGCAAGTATGTAGTAGGACAGCTAGTGAGACTGGAAGGTTCCCTTGCCAGCCAATGAAGCATAATCAAATGCATCTAAAAAGATTCAATGGTGCTGATTTATTAAAGGCAAATAGACTGTTCACCTTACAAGGGAATTTCCCCCACAGCTTAGTGAACGAGGTGAAGCTCTGCTCACTTCCATCATCCAATCATGTGCAAGCAAACATTAGTTGTTGTTTTTTTTCCTTGCACGTGATTGGTTATTCTTTTCAAAGAGAAACTTCACCACATTCACTAACAACTAAGGAAAATTCCACTGCACAGTGCAACTTCCCCTCTAAAGTGAACTGCCTATTTGCCATTAGCAAATCAACCCCACAATGTTTGTCAATCAATACCATTCTGTACTACCAATAGATGTGACATGGTATAAATGTAACAAATGCTGCTGCTGCTGCTGCTAAAAAAAAAAATAGGAAAAATTCACTTAATATTGCTCGTTAGTTTTTTTTTTGTTTTTTTGGTACATTAGACTGGTCATACACAATTTGGTCAATCAATTCCTCCATTCATGTCTGAATACCCAAACAGTGAATGCATCTGATAGAATGAGGTCACTGTTCAGCCAATAGTTTTCCACCCAGCTCAGTAGATTTTTTGTCTTGTCCCTGCATTTGGGCTTTGTTGAGCACCGCAGCCCAATACAATTTATGTGAATGGGTCCTTAGTATCTACATGTACGCAAAATTTGCTAAGAAAGTCACTATGGGCTTTATCACTTCATCTTATATGTTACGTTTTAGTATTCAGTATGCCAGTTTTGATCATACCCAACCCAATTCCTGAATTATTTTTTTTTTTTCATCAAAACTGTGACTATTTTCTTGTGTATCTCTAACTAGATTTTTAAAATTAGTTCTGGATAGATTCTCTAGTTAGGGTTAGAATCTCTGTTAGGTTTTAGTTTCTGTCTCTGTGTCCCCACTGAAGAGAATCACCCTCCATTTCTTTTGGAAGCCATTGGCACTGGAACATAAAGTGATGGGATATCCCAAATTTTACAGTTCTCATAGAACAGAAATTAAGGGGAAACCTTCCGATGGAAACACCTGTACTAGTGACAATAAGTCGGTATTTCTCCTCTGTTTGTAGAGATTTCCTCATGCTGTCTATTGTGCCTCCAGGGATCTAACAATTCCTTACTCTACCTAAAACCAGAAAAAAAGTTTTGGTTATAGACACACTTTAAGTCAAGCCCCTTTGTGGTCCTAAAACTAGCACAGTCCTGCAGAATTAGGATGATTTGGAGGTATGGAATGAAAATAAGTTAGTGACATCAGTATTGCCCGTAACATTATGGAGGCACATCATCCTCCACTGTATTAATATGTACTTTTTTTATTTTCATCAGATTCTACATGCCATGAAATCGGTTCATTTTACAACAAAAGATGACAAAGAGATTTATTTTGACATGAATGGGAACATTCCAGCCGTGTATGACATTGTAAACTGGCAAAAAAGCACACAGGGAGGTGTACAACAGGTAAAAGTGGGAAGCTATAATGACAGTGACAGAGAAGGAAATAAATTCACACTGAACATCAGAGCTATCCAATGGACCAGGGGGCAAACGCAGGTAAAGACTGGACAGAACATGATCGAAATCTGTAGCTTAGAGTTTCAAGGGTTTGTGGTTTTTGTTTACCAAAGCGAGAACAGTGGTAGAAACATAATTAACCTCTGAACGCATGAAACAGAAATACCAGAGGTCAAGAAGGCAGCCTAACTCTTCTAGGGTAACTGTAGACAGAAAGTTTTTCTGAATAGGAATGTCTATGTTATAACTTCTAGGAAAATTATGTTATTATTAGCCTTCATGCATGGGCATGATTGGTGTATGGAGGCATCCAGTTGACACAACAAAGGTACCTACTGTCCATCCTTTGACATAAAACATTAACATTAACATAAAATTAGGCTTCTACCCTAAACTGTACCCCAACCTATAACAAATGTGAAATTTGGATGGGATGGCAAATTGTCTTCAGCCAGCATTTGTAGGTGAAAGAGAAACAGTTAAAACAACATGTATTCATATACACCTCCCTCCTTTTTGCTTTTGGTTCATGTCTTTCTTAGGTTCCATCCTCTGTCTGTAGCCACAGTTGTCCTCCTGGCTTCAGGAAAACCACCATACCAGGAAAGCCGTTGTGTTGCTTCCAGTGTGTACCCTGTCCACAGTCTGACATCTCTAATACGACAGGTAATCTTGATGTTATTACTGACACTGTTCCATTCATAATGCAGCTCGCCATTTCAATGATGACACATATAAAAGCCTACCATCATCACACTGTTTTCCTAATTCATAACGTTTTTCAGAATTCATTTCTAACATACTTTTTTATGATGTCACTATCATAAAAGAGTCTGGCAGCAGGCTCTTCAAGTGAGCAAAGATTTTCCTTGACACCCACCGGACAGGTAAATATTTAATCTTTTCTTTTCAGAGTGCCTCTTAAGCCTAGGATAGTGACAGGGTCTTATTAGAGCTCAGATCTAGCCATGACTTAAATTTTGTATTTTGGTAAGGGGAAGGGAAGGGTTAGCACATATGCCTAGTTTTAAATGCTGTCTTTATCTCCAGATTTTTTATTTGGTTTTCAATTCTTTCTTCATTTACAATGAAGACTTTGCACTTACTTCGTATTCTGTCTGACACCTTGACAGTATGTGATGGCGTATCTATATAATGTGCACATAGGCATATGATTCTAAAATACTTTTGAAGCCTTCCTCACTCTGTCAAGTATGTGTTTGCATTGAGAAGATTTCCCATATCTTGTTCAATTTGGGTTCTATCACCTGAACATGAACAGCTATAAGTAAGATCTAAGTAAACCTTGTTATAAGTAAACACTAAGAAGACCCCAAGGGATGGGCTTATTTGTAGATATAACCTCTATGACTAAGCACGTTCTTAGGGCAAAAAGTGTCAAGTGGGAAAGTTTAAAATGGAGATCCTTTGTGCATTTTTGGAACAATTATGCCGCGTACACACGGTCGGACTTTTCGACAACAAAGGTCCGACGGTGTTTCCGACAGACTTTCGATGGAGTTACAATGGACTTTCGACGGACTTGCCTACACACGATCACACCATAGTCCGACGGATTCGTATGTGATGACGTACGACCAGACTAAAATAAGGAAGTTGATAGCCAGTAGCCAACAGCTGCCCTAGTATCGGTTTTTGGCCGTCGGACTAGCATACAGACGAGCGGATTTTTCGACCAGACTCGAGTCCATCGGAAAGATTTGAAGCATGTTCCAAATCTAAAGTCCGTCAGATTTTGGACCGAAAAAGTCCGCTGCAGGTCTGATGAAGCCCACACACAGTCGAATTTTCTGCCGGACTCGGTCCGTCGGACCAGTCCGGTCGAAAAGTCCGCTCGTGTGTATGCGGCATTAGGTTTTACTTAAAACGCTTAGGTCATCGGTGTGTTGCCAGTTTCTTCCAGTTGAGGGAAAAATTCTGTCAGGTTTGTATTGCTCTGCACCTATTGGAAAGATTCAACTTCTCTCTTTGTCTTGGTAAAAACATAAAGTGATAGGATATCCAAAAAGTTACAGTTGTAATCAGAACAGAAGGTGAGGGTAAATCCTCAAAGGGAACAGCTATCTAAGAGATTTCCCACCACTTTGGAGAGATTTCTGTCACTTTCTGATGTCTCCAGAGCATGAAGTGAAGGGAATTCTCCCCAACAGGACAGTTGACAGGGATTCCCATGACCATCTGCTATTCTATACATAGAAATAAAAGCTGAAGATACACTTTAACCTAATCAGTCATGTAAAATTGATATTGTGACTGAAGTAAAAAACAGAATCGAAATTCAGGGACCAGTTGTTAAAAACACTCAGGATCTTAGAAAAGCATCTTTATAAGACTTTTTTGTGCATATATTTTTAATATTGCAATGATGTTCCTTCCTGTATTAGATTCAGTCGACTGCTTCAGATGTTCTTGGGATCAGTGGCCAAATGTTCAACAAACTGAGTGTCTTTTGAAAACTATTGAGTTTCTTTCCTTTGAAGAGCCATTGGGGGCAACACTGGTTGCCACAAGTATTACCTCTTCCACAATCCCATTTGCCCTCTTGGGACTTTTCATCCACTACAAGACTACCCCTATTGTCAGAGCCAATAACTATTTTTTAAGTTGTGTTCTTCTGCTGTCATTATCTCTCTGCTTCCTCTCTTCATTAATACTCATCGGCTATCCACAACCAGAAAAATGTCTTCTACGACAGGTGGCTTTTGGCATGGTTTTCTCATTATGTGTCTCCTGTGTCTTAGCAAAAACCATCACTGTCTTGATAGCCTTCAAAGCTACCAAACCTGACAGCAGTTTAAGAAAATGGACTGGGTCAAAGCTGGGCTTTACTGTTATCATTTGTTGTGTTTTTATACAACTGTGTTTTTGTATAACATGGTTGTCCAGTTCTCCACCATTTCCGCAAAATGATGTCAGCCAACCAGAAGTTATAATCACCAGCTGTAATGAAGGATCTCCAACAGCCTTCTGGTGTATGCTTGGGTACCTGGCTCTCCTGGCCTCTATCAGTTTGGTTCTTGCCTTCCTGGCTCGACAGCTCCCAGATAGCTTCAACGAGGCCAAATTCATAACCTTCAGTATGCTGGCCTTCCTGAGCGTCTGGGTGTCCTTTATTCCAGCGTACCTTAGCACCCGTGGCAAGTACTCGGTTGCCATGGAAATCTTTGCTATCTTGTCTTCCAGTTGGGCTTTGGTTATTTGTATCTTTGTGCCCAAGTGTTACATTATTCTATGCAGGCCGGAGCTGAACACCAAAGAAAGTCTGATGGGAAGAGGAAAAAAATGATTCACTAATGCACAATTGCATTTCAGAAGAATTAAAAAGTCATGTACAGTAATGTACTATATTGTGTAAGAGTACATTTTTTTGGTTTTCATGTGTTTAATAGGATTTTGTTATAAGATACAATGAGAATAACAAAGTTGAATTCAACATACAAAACGTGTGACTTACTCATTTTTAAAATGAAGTATACATATTTAAAACAAGCCATGTTACCCTACCCAACAAAAACGGAGTAAGAAAGAAGGGAAGCATCACAATTTTATGAAAATGAAATAATTTAAAGTGTATTTACAACAAAATCTAAAATTAAACATTGTAAAATAGAAAGCACTGCAGCTTTAAGGAGTACAGGGCAGTCTATTTTATTATTTTTTCTACTGGAAATACAGAAACATACAGTATAAGAGGGATGGCAGAAAAAAGACCAAGTGGTCCATCAAGTCCCATTTATTTATTTTTCATTTATAGTTTTTTTGTAATATAGATCTATGTTTGTCCCAAGCATGTTTGAATCCACTTACTGTTGACTGACTCACTACCTCTGCTGAAAGCCTATTCCAAGCATCAAATACCATTGCTGAATTCTTTAAACTCTAGGACCACTCATAATGAAGTCCATTTGAGATTAAACATTTTGGGCGGAACTAAGGGATGTGGCATAATCACACATTTGATCCACTAGTGGTGCACAACTCTGAGAAGGTTAAATGGATATTTCTTGGTGCTGGTGTTATGGTGCCCCCAGGTAAGGGGACCAAGTCATGATGTCTAAGTACCAGTTTGTCTTCTCTAGAGCTCCGGATAGGGTAAATGGGCTAGAAATAAGGATGGGCGAACGGTTTGGCCCGAGCATGAGTTCGGGCTGAACATTTGTCTGTTCGGCCGTTCGACAAATGCCTGAATCCCAGATGAACACCCTACAATGCACTGAGCAGTTCACAGTGCATTCTGTGCCCTGATTGAGCAAAGTTTTGCCCAATCAGGGCACAGTGTAAACTAGTTGTTAAGGGAAGCCGACCTCCGCGTCCTTAACAAATGAGGAATCATCAGCTGTCAATGGGTTTTCCTGCTGACAGCTGAGTAAAAAAATAAAGAGAAAACCCTGCCTGTGGTTGTCGGGGTCTGCAGGTGGGGGGCTTATCGGAATCTGGAAGCCCCCAGATCCCACCCCCCCCTAATGTGAATGGGTATCAGGTACATTGTACCCGTACACATTCACCAAAAAAGTCTCAAAAAGTAAGAAAAACAGGAAAAGTTTTTTGACAAATCCTTTATTAAAAAAGAAAAAAGTGTCAATCACAATGCCCGACGGACCCCAAAAATAGAAAAGAATGAAACCGCTTCTGCCTCCCGCTGACTGCTTGCCCTGCACTTTGACAGCTCTCAGGGGCAAGTGGCGAGGCCACCCGGTTACATCACCCCGTGGCATCGCCCCCTTCTGACGTCATGTCACGTCAAGCCCCCACCCGCAGACCCCGACAACCACAGCCCAGATGGGGACAAGGTGCTTTGGGGTGGGGGGGCACAGAGCCTCCCTGCTCCAAAGCACCCAATCCCCATGTTGAGAGCATGTGGCCTGATATGGTTCGGGAGGGGGCACTGCACTCGCTCAACCCCCTACTTTTCCTGACCTGCAGGGCTGCATGCTCGGATAAGGGTCTGCTATGGATTTTAGGGGGGACCGCTAGCCCCACATGAGGGCATGTGGCCTGGTATGACTTGATGGGCTGCATACTCTGATAAGTGTCTGGTATGGATCTTTTCTGGGGGACCGTTTTTTTTTGTTTTTTTTGGAGTGGGGTTCCCCTTAAAATCCATACTAGACCTGAAGGGCCTGGTATGGACTGGGGGGGGGTCCCTTGCCATTTTTTTCTTTATTTTTGAATAACCAATTGTAACCGCAAGTCATCTTAAATGAGATTTGACTCATTTTTTTTCTTTTCTTTTCTTTAGAAATGTCAGTTTTGCTGTAGCTTGTTCTGTATATGCTACAGATGTGCCACTTTACATTTCCCCTGTTCGGGAGTTCTGCTGCGAACCAAACAGGGGGGTATTTGGCCCATCCCTGGCTAGAAACCCTAGTGGTTCCAGGTTTTCTTTGCTGCAATCTGGCACCAGGTCTTGGCCTCCAAAATCACCCCACCCAGTGGCGGCTGGTGCTCAGAATTTTTGGGCGGGCGCAAACAAACTAAAAAATTCTGGAAAAAAACATCAATTGCAGCCTCACTGTGCCCATCATACGCAGCCAATGTGCCTATCAATTGCAGCCACTGTGCCCTCAAACGCAGCCACTGTGCCCATCAAATGCAGCCACTGTGCCCATCAAACGCTGCCACTGTGCCTATCAAATGCTGCCACTGTGCCTATCAAATGCCGCCACTGTGCCATCAAATCCCGCCACTGTGCCATTGAATGCCACCACTGTGACCCCCCCTCCCACTCGCTGTCTGCACGGCACTTACCCTGTCTCAGTGGGGCAGCGGGTGACGCGACAAGCGGTGTCCTCCATGTGTCTCCTCCTGTCCTATCCTCCCGTCGTCTCCTCCTGATAAGCGCCAATCATAGCGCCTGTCGTTTCAGCCAATCAGGTGACAGGTAACAGAACCAAGCACCTGATTGGCGGAGAGGCGGTTCAGTGTTAGGAAAGCGAATTTTCATGCGCCTTTCTAACACACCTGGGTGGACTGCGAGCGCCAGGCATGGCTCCAATCAGGTGCTTCAAAAACACCCCGCTGGTCTAATTCAGGTGCCCGGGGCCCAAAAAGGGATAAAAAGAGAAAAGGGCGCACCAGCCATGTGCATTATCTTTTGTAAAACATTTATTAAGTAAAATGATAAAGGAAATTACTCACAAGCAGTAGTGAATCATGTGCCATAAACCTTGGACATCAACTTGCAACAAGTGGTTAAAATGATGAACAAAGCCTTCCAAAGGTCTTTCAGAGGAATATATAACACTGCTCGCTTACGCGTTTCGAAGGGCTCGTCCCTTCTTCATCAGAGCTCAGCAGTGAACCCTCCTTCAGTAGGCCCTGTATATGTAGTGAATGCCAAAAAGGCACAATCAATGGATGGGGCAGGGCACATAGGGCTCCTCCCTTTCTGGGAAATCCTCCCTCCTACACTCTTCGCCTGTACAGGTGGATAGCCCATCATGGTTTAATTAGTTGATAAATAAATTGATGAATAGATTCATTCATTAATAGATATAGTAAAGAAACTGATGAGTGTCGCTGTGGTGTAATACAGTTGGAACCCAGCAGGGGCTAACCATAGGAGTGCATGATCAGCAGTGATAGATGTATACATGTATAAACACACATATATATAGTTGGGCGCAGAAAGGTGCAAAGTGGCATGGGATGGATGCATCTGTTTGGCAAGGAAGGAAGTATCATGTTAGTAGGCTGACATACATAGAGATGGACACTATACCTTTGGTGTCCAATTCAATCTGATCGCTGTGTAGCTGCAGTGTGTGTGAGAGAGCGGCCCGCCGGTCCTATCCGGATGTACAATCGGTGCTGGAACGCACGCCCCAAAAAGGGGCCTGGCACCTGAATAGGGGGTGGCAGCGGCGGCCATGGATAGATTCATGCTATGCATGAATCTATCCATTGGTCATAGAGGGGGTGGCTGGAGAGGGGGCGGTGCCCATGCGCGCTTATGGACGCACCGCCCCTGACCCCACCAATGGATTGTTGGAACAGAAGGGTTATGGTCAGAGACTGTTCTCAAGGCAGCAGAAAAGAGAATATTCAGATCCAGGAAGAGGTCATGGCAGGCAGCAGGCAGGAGAGTAGTCTGGTCCAACCAGAAGGAATGGTAGGCAGCAGGTGAGAGAGTAGTCAGGTTCGAGCAGAGGTCTAGGCAACAAGAAAATACTCAGGTCTAGGAAGAGATCATGGTGGGCAGCGGGCAAGAGAGTAGTCAGGTTCAAGCTGAAGGCATTACGGGTGGCATGTAGGCAAGTGCAGTCTACTTTCTCCACTGCAGTGATGCTCAACCACAATGACATTATAGGGACAGAGGAAGTCAAGAGAAAAATGGTTCCTCTATGGTTTCCCCGGGTCACTGAGGGAGCTATCCAGTTGGATGCTGCTGCCCCATGTGACTCTGGAGGCCATCTTGGGTCAGGCAGAGTCTATTTATGACCCTGGCTCCTGGTCTTGGTGCGCATTTCGGGGTAGTGTGAGTAGTGTAGGGAAAGAAAAAAATAGGCCTCAAAACAACTAAACTACATAAAATAGGTAAGGGATACCACCATCCAGGAATGATTGGAAAAAATATGGAGGCCAGTCCCCTACTGGTCCTCCATAAACAGAGGAAATATGGACTATCTCGTTACCAGTTTAGACAGTTTACACAAATAGATTTAAAAAAATTAAACTTTTACAAAAAAAATAGGATATCCCAATACATCGTAACATATTCAACAGATTCCAATGCAAAACAATGTTAAAAATATAAGGAAACTATACATAGATGTCACTAATACTTAATGTACCCCCTTAGTGCTTACAGGGGTATAGTGGGTCCTCACAGACCATGTATTCCTCAACATGTTTCGCTGGACTCTACTGCTTCATCAGGAGAGTATCTGAAATGAGTTATTCACACAGTAATCAAAATAAGACATGTAATATGTGTACACCATACTATACAAATGTTTGCCAGTACAATGGGGAAAAAACAAAGGGAGCACTGTCACTTACCAAGGAGCACCCCAGATGTAGCTATGGTTAAGGCACCACCAAAAAGTTCCCCTACGGCGGATGTGGGAGATATATACATGTGGATGGGTAACTAAGATAAAAAAGGTAAAATAAAGAAATATATAATAAAATAGGCCAGTGGCCAAAAAAAGTGGGGGGGGGGGGGAAGCGAGGAGGGGGGGGGAGGGGATAGGAGAGGCAAAAGAGAGATAAGGGGGGAAGGGGGAGAGGGAAAAATAAAAGGGGAGAAGGGGAAAGGGAGAAAGGAGGAAGGAATGGGAACGGGGGGGGGGGGGGGAAGGAAACGGGGAAGGAAACCGAGAAAGAAAGGAGGGGAAGGGAGGGGGGAAGGCGAAAAGGAAGGGAAAGAGAGGGGAGGAAGGGGAAGGGGGGTGTTTAGCAGGGGCGGGGGAAGAAAGAAGGGAATCTGGGAGGGGGGTAGAAGGGGGAGGAAAAGAGAAGAGGGGGGGGAGAAAAGGGAAGGGAAGGATAGCCATCTAGGTACCTGGGTAACTAACCTTACTAAACCGATTAAGTTAGCATACACCCGGAGGGGGCAGAAATAAAACTCCTAGTCCCTATGAGTAATTACCCTCAGCAGGACACCTAAGATCTGAGTTGGAGCCACAGGGCTGGAACATGAGGTCTATAAGATGTGGAAGAAGAGACACAGGTGAATGCATACTATGAGATACAAAGTGCTGGACCAGGCTCACATCAAAAGAGGAAACATGGGTAAATCCAGCCACAGAAAGAAAGGAAAGAGCGATATACATGTAGCCAAAGGCTTACATGGCTATTCATTCATGTGCGTGTCCCCCTCCTGGAGCAGGCATCCACTGCACTATATAGCAGGCAAGTGCCTGCTTATATAGTCCCCAACCTAGGGAGTCTAACACGTCATGCGTTGGCCGAGTTTGACGTTACCGGATCTGATTCCCCGCAGTGCGTGTGCACGAACAATCACGCACGTGCATGCGCACAAGTATTTCAATCCGAAGGGCTGGACAGCCCAAGCTACGACTTGCACAACTGAGGGGGCAGTCCTAGTGGACCTAGCATGACTCGCTCCTGCACCAGGGAGATCACACATCGCCAAGAGGAAGTGGGAGGCAGTGCAATACCGACACAGGGCCGCAAAATGATGAGTCCTTAAAGTGGCATTGCTCTCTTGGGGGGAAAAAAACCCCAGAAGATAAACAAAATGAAACAAAAAAAAGAAAAACAATATACAGACAATATATATAAAATGCAACCTGGTAGTGGTTCCTAAATCAAAGAACTACATCAACAAAATATATGAACAAAACATAAACCCAATTGCTAATTCCACCCAATGTGGACATACATTAGGCGTCAGCCCGGGTTCACTTGATGCCAAGTTCAGCTAGAAGATCAATGAAATCAAGACCCAGTGTGGTCAAGTAATGCTGTATCCGACTCACGAGTTAGTCGAAAAGAGGCACAACATGGCCACACCAGTTACAAAAACGATTTGTAGGAAATGACTTACTTGAGGCCCAGTGGAAAAGTTTTCCTGACACGAGGTAAAAATGTGATTGACAGCCTCATCTCTGTTCCTGATGGCTGTGTGAAGGGAGCAGGGGCATACTTACAGGGGTCGCAATTGTGCACTGATCGGCAGCACTGGGGGGCACTGATTAGCATCACTGATGAGCACTGATTGGCAACACTGGTGGGCACTGGTGGGCACTGATGGGCAGCACTGGTGGGCACAGTTTGGACTGCTCTGATAATCAGGACACTGATAATCAGGGCCCTCATTATCAGTGTATATGTCCCTTTGCCATAAGCCAGTTATTGTCTCTCCTCTCCTCACGCTGACAGTGTGAGGAAAGGAGTGCCCAATAGCCGCCTTCTGTTTACATTGTCATCAGCTGTCATTGGACACAGCTGATCACATGGTAAAGGGCTGCTGAGATTGGCCCTTTACCCCGATCTGTGATCAACTGAGTCCAAAGGATCACAGGCAGCGCGATTACGGGAGGCCGTCATTTGAAGTAAACCTACGATGTAGCCGTCATTTGCAGCCATAGCCGTATAGCGCAGACGGGAAGTGGTTAAAGTAACATTATTCTTTTATTAACACTAATCATGGAAGACAAACATTTTTCTGTTTTTGCAAAACAATATCGCCAAAAAGTCTTGCGGAGGAAGAGGAACTTCAGCTTGATTTTTTTTTTTAAGCCAGAAGCTACAAATACGGTAACTGCTAACCTTAAAAAAAAATCAGATACTTACCAGTGCCTGGGGTCCAACACTGTCTTCTTGCAGCCGGTTCTTCTTACCACTGCAGGTCACCAGCCCCTCCATCTTGGAACCGGGAGCAGGCTGTGGCTTTCCGAGGAGCCACAGCCAGCTTCCCACTGCACATGGGTGGGCTTACGCTTTGTAAATGGTCCAGCAGCCTCCTGGCAGGTGTGACTTGTCCCAGAAGGCTCTGGTCCTTTCCTCCAATGGTGAGGATTGCAGAAGTGGGAGCGGATACTGATAAAAAAATTGTACTCGCTACCCCTGCAGGAGATGAGAATCAGTGGGGCTTCACTGTTGAGTGAAGTTTCACTTTAAATAATGACAAAGTTACTTTGTAATAAAAGGCCCGTAGCAGAAATGTAATAATTGTTCTGTGCAGGGGTGAGAGCTGAAATGGTTAAAGGTGAGCATTGCCACTAAATCTTCTTTATTTATTTCTGGGTTGGGTTCTGCTTTAACATATATAATAATATCTATACCATGAAAGCAACAGGATTTATAAGAACAGAAAGTTTTTTTTAAATGCTTTTCTGTGGTAGACATTAGACCACTCCATAAATGTATCCAGTCTCTACATATGTTAGCACTTTTACTGACATAGAACGTAGGTAGGTGATACCAAAAATGATAAATAAATGATAACCAAAACTTTATACCAAAACTATAGACCAAACATTTGTTGTTTGTGAATATATGAAACTATCCAACCTAATAGGGTTCTTGTTGCTGTTATTATTTATCTGCAGATAAGTCACTTTGCAAGCAGCCCAGTTCTCAGCAACCGAAAATTCTTCCCTTCCTTTCACACCATACCTAGTGATGCATTTCAGTCCCAAGGACTTGCTAAACTAATTTTGTATTTTGGTTGGTCATGGGTTAGGTTTCTAGCCAGTGATAATGACTATGGACAAATGGGTCTCCAAGTGGCAAAGCAGGAATTAATTAAAGCTGGTGTTTGTGAAGCCTTCACAGAGATGATTGTGGTCGGTCAGCCCAACAAGAATGCTTCTCACATTGTTAAAGTTATCAAAAACTCAACAGCTAAGGTTGTGGTAGTGATGTCCTCTAATGTGGATTTTTTTTCCTGTTGTAGAAGAGTTAACAAAACAGAATGTGACAGGTAGAATTTGGATAGCCAGCGAATCATGGTCAACCTCTGCTCTTCTTTCTAAAGAAAAGTATCGGCAAGTCTTGGTGAGCACTGTTGGGTTTGCTATTCATGGAGGGCAGATGCCAGGGTTCAAGGAGTACCTTTACAGCTTACACCCATCAAAAGCCCAGAATGATTCTTCTATGCTAGACTTTTGGGAGCAAATATTTTCTTGCAGGTGGACTAACCAGCTGAATTTTGATGGGACAAGTAACAAAACCGCACATAACTGCACTGGAGAAGAAAATCTGGGGAAGTCAATGCTGACAGTTGATTTTGGAATAACCTTTAATGTCTACACTTCAGTTTATGCGTTTGCACGGGCCTTACACAGTCTACTTCACTGTCAGCCAGGAAAAGGTCAATTTCTTAACAGATGTGCAAATATTTTGTCATTTGACCCTTGGCAATTAAGTTACTATTCATTGTCATTATATTACTTGATTATGTAGATTTTTTCTTGTCTAAACCAACACTTTTTATTATTGCTTTTCAGCTCTTTCATTATATTAAAAGAATGTTTCAGACCAAAAACAAGACATCCCTATTTTTTGATAAAAAGGGGGATCCTCTTGCCCTTTATGATATTGTGAACTGGCAACCCAGCTCTACTGGCTCCTTGGAGCAGGTTGTAGTAGGAAGTTATGACTCAAGCTCTGCGGATGGGAAGGTTATGAGTATAGACAGCGCTGCCCTTGTGTGGGCTGATAATAGTGCAAAGGTATGATTCTACCGAATTACAGTTTGCAGGACAGATACATAGATAGATATGGGAATTGTTTAGCCAATCAAAAGATTTAAAATAGACTGCAGACACGTTTGTGATGTCAACACCAAAATTAAAAGCCAAGTCCCTGACCCTTTCTGCAGTCGTAGAAAAGCTTGGCAAAGAGCAAAAACACAATGTGCAGTTTGTACAATGGAGCAACAGCAGCACAGTGATCAGTAAATGTGATCCTAAAATCCAGGCTAATTAGATTTGAACCACATTATATACATTCAGATATCCCATATCAAATCCAGATTTCAGTAATATTTTTGGCAGTTCAGTTTCCGAAAAGGCTTAGTTCCATTAAAAATCCCAGAGTGTCCTTTCTTACTAATTTGTACCATCTAATCAGATTCCCAACGGTCCAAGTCCAATTATTTCAGTGTATAAAATCCATGTCTATTGGGCTTCTTTTCATATGTGTGGTGGTTGTGGTGATATGTGTGCTATCTCTCTGTAGAAGTTTATTCTTGAGATAATGATGAACATTATGTGACTTTGAAGGTCTACAATTCTCAATCTTTTCTCTGGACATTCAGGCCCCATTTGGACGTATTGCTTTGCAACACTGACAAAAAAGCTATTCTGTGTCATAAATATAACTTTTTTTTTGTTTTTGTGCTTTTTTTCATTCAAAACTCTGTAAGGCGAACTTACACAGGTCCCCCTCCTCTCCCCCTCAGTCCCACTGACATGGACCGCAGCAATCTCTGGTCCTAAGCCCCGGTATATCCACGCCAGGAGTCCGGAGCTTAGAAAACGGAAAATTGAATTCAAATACTTACCGTAATTCTCCTTTCCTGATGAGCTCCATGGCAGCACAGCTGGGTATATGCTCTGCCCCCTTATTCCTCTAGGACTTAACTCATACAGAACTCTGACAGAATTCAGAGAGTAGTGGTTAATGATTCTTACTCTGAATGGTATAAGGTTATCAGTAGTGTACCCCAAGGTTCAGTGCTGGGACCCTTACTTTTTAATATCTTTATAAATGATATTGGGTCTGGGATTCTGTCTTTGCAGATGACACCAAGCTATGCAGGGGAATAACATCCTAACAGGATGTCTCCAATTTACAAGCCGGCCTCAATGCACTGTCTAATTGGGCGACTATGTGGCAGATGAGGTTTAATGTTAAGAAATGTAAAGTTATGCACTTAGGGGCTAAGAATATGCATGCATCATACATACTAGGGGGAGTACAACTGGAGGAATCCGTGGTGGAGAAGGATCTGGGGGTTTTGGTAGATCATAAGCTCAATAATAGCATGCAATGCCAAGCTGCGGTTTCCAAAGCGAGAAAAGTCCTTTCTTGTATTAAGAATGGTATGGACTCCAGAGAGAGAGATATAATTTTGCCCCTGTTCAAATCATTAGTAAGACCTCGTCTGGCATATGCAGTTCAGTTTTGGGCACTAGTTCTCAAAAAGGATATCGGGGAACTGGAGAAAGTGCAGAGAAGGGCAACCAAACTGAGAAGAGGCATGGAGGAGACACAAAAAAAAAAAAAAAAAGAAAGTGCACCAAAAATAAGCCACGTCCATAAATCATTGAGGATACAAAATAAGGTAGTACTGGGTATTACCAGGGAGGCGGACTTTTTAGGCTAAGGAACAGTGGAGAAGATATAGCAGTATAAAAAATATAAATGTATTGAAAAATACAATATCTAAAAAACAATGATAATTGTAACATATAACATCTATGATTATTGTGCAGTGAGCCCTTGTATGTCTACGCGTTTCACCATTAAGCTTCCTCAGGACACGGCCAAGGTTCACAGATGAGACAGAGAAGGGAATATGTCTCTCTATCTTAAATTGGAATGCAAAATCATACAAGTCACGGTAGCATGAGAAAGTTCAATCAGCAGTAAGAAAGTATATTAGATATAGCTAAATATCTCAGCAGGGGCATGTAAACAATATTCCTAATTAAGGGAGCAGCCATTAGAGGGAGGAGGGCCAACACCGGATGCACCACTTAGATCCTGGATTTAGTATCAATACAATCCCATCGCTGCATATTCAGGATACAAATAATCCAGCGTGCCCCTGGGAGACAGCAATACACTGCACAAGACATTCCCGGGACTTAGACGCCATTCTCGAATTTGTGGTGTCCCAGTAAATGTCCCGAGAAATCCGGTTCTTCGTGATTTCGCTGCCGCCGCCGCTGGAGGTCCGCGACATTGTCTCCCTGCCGGCCGCCATTTTAAAGAAGTTCAGGAAGACAGCTGGGGGGGCTAGACGTATCTCCTGCATCGCTGCCCACCCTCCACCCCACTCCGCCTCACCCGCCTACCCCCCGCCCCGCTGCCAGTCTGATATGGAAAGGGGCGGGGGTTCTAGCCATGCGGCCGCTACACTAGGACACCTCTGAGGTAGGGGGGGCGCACCGCTGTGGGAATCTAATGTAAGGGGAGCTCCTCTGGGGACACCTGATGCAAGGGGGGTTCCACTGGGGACACCTGATGCAAGGGGGGCTCCGCCGGGGACACCTGATGTGAGGGGGGGCTCCACTTGGGACACCTAATGTGAGGGGGGCTCCAATGGGGACACCTGATGTGAGGGGGGCTCTGCCGGGGACACCTGATGTGAGGGGGAGCTCCGCCGGGGACTCCTGATGTGAGGGGGGCTCCGCTGGGGACTCCTGATGTGAGGGGGAGCTCCGCCGGGGACACCTGATGTGAGGAGGGGCTCCGCTGGGGACTCCTGGTGTGAGGGGGGCTCTCCGCCGGGGACTCCTGATGTGAGGGGGGCTCCGCCGGGGACTCCTGGTGTAAGGGGGGGCCCCGCCGGGGACTCCTGGTGTGAGGGGGGCTCCGCCGGGGACTCCTGATGTGAAGGGGGCTCCACCGGGCACTCCTGATGTGAGGGGGGCTCTGCAGGGGACACCTGATGTGAGGGGGAGCTCTGCTGGGGACTCCTGATGTGAGGGGGCTCCGCCGGGGACTCCTGATGTGAGAGGGGGCTCCGCCAGGGACACCTGATGTGAGGGGGAGCTCCGCTGGGGACACCTGATGTGAGGGGGGCTCCACCGGGGACTCCTGGTGTGAGGGGGGGCTCTGCCGGGGACTCCTGGTGTGAGGGGGGCTCCGCCGGGGACTCCTGGTGTGAGGGGGGCTCCGCCAGGGACTCCTGGTGTGAGGGGGGCTCTGCCGGTGACTCCTGGTATGAGGGGGGCTCTGCCGGGGACTCCTGGTGTGAGGGGGGCTCCGCCGGGGACTCCTGGTGTGAGGGGGGCTCCGCCGGGGACTCCTGATGTGAGGAGGGGCTCCGCCGGGGACACCTGATGTGAGGGGGAGCTCCGGTGGAGACTCCTGATGTGAGGGGGGGCTCCGCCGGGGACTCCTGATGTGAGGGGGAGCTCCGCCGGGGACACGTGATGTGAGGGGGGCTCCGCCGGGGACTCCTGGTGTGAGGGGGGCTCCGCCGGGGACTCCTGATGTGAGGGGGGGCTCCGCCGGGGACACCTGATGTGAGGGGGAGCTCCGCCGGGGACACCTAATGTGAGGGGGGGCTCCGCCGGGGACTCCTGGTGTGAGGGGGGCTCCACCGGGGACTCCTGGTGTGAGGGGGGCTCCGCCGAGGACTCCTGGTGTAAGGGGGGGCTCCGCCAGGGACTCCTGGTGTGAGGTGGGGCTCCGCCGGGGACTCCTGTGTGAGGGGGGCCCTGCCGGGGACTCCTGGTGTGAGGGGGCTCCGCCGGGGACTCCTGGTGTGAGGGGGGGCTCTGCAGGGGACTCCTGGTGTGAGGGGGGCTCTGCCAGGGACATCTGATGTGAGGGGGGGCTCCACCGGGGACTCCTGGTGTGAGGGGGGCTCCGCCTGGGACTCCTGATGTGAGGGGGGGCTCCGCCGGGGACACCTGATGTGAGGGGGAGCTCCGCTGGGGACTCCTGATGTGAGGGGGAGCTCCGCCGGGGACACCTGATGTGAGGGGGGGCTCTGCCAGAGACTCCTGGTGTGAGGGGGGCTCCTCCGGGAAATCTCCTGGTGTGAGGGGGGGCTCCGCCGGGGACTCCTGGTGTGAGGGGGGCTTCGCTGGGGACTCCTGGTGTGAGGGGGGCTCCGCCGGGGACTCCTGGTGTGAGGGAGGCTCTGCCGGGGACTCCTGGTGTGAGGGGGGGCTCCGTCGGGGACTCCTGGTGTGAGGGGGGCTCCGCCAGGGACTCCTGGTGTGAGGGGGGCTCCGCTGGGGACATCTGATGTAAGGGGGGCTCCGCTGGGGGCACCTGATGCAAGGACGGACTCTGCTGGGACACCTAATGCAAGGACGGACTCTGCTGGGACATCTGACGCAAGGACGGACGGCTGGTGGCAGGCGACGTGGCTAGTGACACGCTCAGGGATCCCACTGATTCTGCATTATGGTGAGCTGAATGATTTAATTTTATATTACAATGTAATAATAGAAATAATGCACTTCAATCATCCTGACACCATAACAACCATGGTGCCGGGATGATTGAAGTGCTAACACCGGGTGTTTGGAGTATCTTTATCTGCTGATTGTTAAACTTTCTAGAATACACATATTTTTATTGTGTAGGATCTGGGGCTGCTGTCCCGTCATTTCCCTCTCCCCCTCTCCCCCTCTCCCCCTTTCCCTATTCATCCCTCATTCATCTCAGACTCTAACCACACCCTCTTGAGCCACGCCCATTCAAGCCACACCCACTATGACGCGTAAACCACACCCATTTTTCGCCGCGACGCGCTTCGCGCCGCACTAGTATATTTTTCCTAAACCACGCCTACAAACGAATGTCCCGCCCCCTAATTATTGTATGGCTCTGCCTATAGCCACAAAAGTGTCCCACATTTTTTTTTTTACAATGTTGGCAACTATGGAACTGTCACCTCCCCCTCTGGAAGAAAAGTACCAAGCTCTGTTAGTTCTCGAAAGATTTGCAGTAGTCTGGACTATTTATATAGGCAATAATGAATCTATTAAATTAGATAAATATATAAATACACAATTATAAATATATAAATATAAAAAGTGTCTCTTCAGTATTGCAGCAGCGCTGTGCACCCCAATTGAACAGGGTCTCTTTCTTAATCTAATTCAGAAAGTTCAAACACGGATCTGAAAGCCAGAGTCCCACCAATAAATAATCAAGATGTATTCTGTGAGGGTAGTAATCCTTTCACCAAGCGATACATCACGTGCTGGGGTCCCCAATGAAAACTCACTCACCAGAAATCAGATCAATAAAAGCCTTGATTAATAGTAGTAAATCTGCATCAATATTCAAAGCGACCACCAGATGTCAGTATTATTTCCAGTAGTTCCAATAGGATATGTAAAAGAAACAAAAATGCTCACATAGCGTGATACTGCTAAACATCTTTATTTGAACCACCCCAACATCCCCTTTAAACCATGCGTACCAAAATTTAATAAACATTGAGCAAAGATAACAAAGTGCACTGTGCCTGATCGCGTCCTCCAGTCGTGAAAACCTGTTAGGAGCACTCCTGACAGGTTTTCACGACTGGAGGACGCAATCAGGTACAGTGCACTTTGTTATCTTTGCTCAATGTTTAATAAATTTTGGTATGCATGGTTTTAAGGGGATGTTGGGATGGTTCAAATAAAGATGTTTAGCAGTATCACGCTATGTGAACATTTTTGTTTCTTCTACATATCCTATTGGAACTACTGGGAATAATACTGACATCTGGTGGTCGCTTTGGATATTGATGCAGATTTACTACTATTAATCAAGGCTTTTATTGATCTGATTTCTGGTGAGTGAGTTTTCATTGGGGACCCCAGCACGTGGTGTATCGCTTGGTGAAAGGATTACTACCCTCACAGAATACATCTTTATTATTTATTGGTGGGACTCTGGCTATCAGATCCGTGTTTGAACTTTCTGAATTAGATTAAGAAAGAGACCCTGTTCAATTGGGGTGCACAGCGCTGCTGCAATACTGAAGAGACACTTTATATATTTATATATTTATAATTGTGTATTTATATATTTATCTAATTTAATTGATTCATTATTGCCTATATACATGTTCTACTATTTAAGCAGCTGCTGCTAGTCATATAATCATTTATGTGCCGCACATACACCGTTAGAATATTGTACTAAACGCAGAGCATTGTTGTTTTTTTGGGACGGGCATATACAACATACATTCAGTCTGGACTATTCATTGTCGTTCAGACTTGTCCTGGACAAATAGTTTGCCTGAAGATTCTTCTGACCAGGCACATAGGCCGCAGATACCTGCAGAAGATTGACTTTGGCAGATTCTAGAATTAGAGAAACCTCCTTCAGAAGGGAGAGATTGAGCCTTGTTTCCAGATGTAGGCCACAGTCGTTGCGCTATCCAACTTTACCAGGACAGGTTTACCCTGCAACATTGCAGACGATTTAGTTTCTTCAACAACAAGTTCTGGCCACTGGTCCAGAAATCTGACTTGAATGAGAGCGAGAGTTAAACTGAGCCTACCTGAGCTGCTGGAGCAAGGCAATTTCTATGGCTCAATCTGAGATGCGAAGAATGAAAGATCTCCAAATATGGCCTAAAATGCTTGCCTTAATGGACCACGTGTCAATTAACAAAGCTGTACCTATGTCCACAGAGGAGCCACATAGTGCCCCTAAGGCATGTATTTGGGAGGCACAATCACAAAATAACAGAAAGCATCCTGACATGGAACTCTTTACTGACTTCTTGGTTTATGCATTGGCTTCCCAGTTTTTCCTGGACTCCCAGTCAGAAATGCAGAAGCTAATCTCTCTGGAGTGAGCGTGGAAACTGACTCTTGAGTTTTTCGGTCTCCATTAACTCAGCAGACATTAATCTTGGGGCAGGAAGCCAAACTGACCACTATTACATTTAGGCTTGACCTTCTACGACCAAGAAAAATGCAGTGATAGCGTTTGTCCTTGCAGGCCACATCTTCTGATGGTAAGGACATGTATATGGCCAATCCCATAAGGGACACACACTGACCAGAGGGGTGATCCTAATCCCTGAACATCTTTCAGTTCAAAAGGGCATAACTTTCACATCCTGCTGTGAAAACATACTCCAATCTTGTAGAAGGAGCACTTGATCCATCCAACATAAGGGAATTGTCAAGCTGTCCTCTGGAGGTACTTCAAATACTTCCAAAGCTTCACTTCTATTTAAAGGTATTTCACCAACCTTACCAATCTGGACAAAGGTCGTCCTCATCTTCCTGTTCAGAAGAGACTGAAGAGGATTGATTGGCTTGAGAAGGCCCTGAATAGAAGACTGGACATTGCCAGAATAGATGGCCCTTGCAGAAGATGAATTCAGCAATTCCTTTAGAGTGTCTTCACCATATGCTTAATTGTGACAACTTGTTCACCATCATCCTAATCATAGCCTGCCTGGACAAAGTAGGAATCACATGTTCATTCACCTCTACATGGGAAGAAGCTGACAAGGGTTAATTTGCGGAGGTTCTGAGACTACTCATTGACACCATATATGCTCCCTTCACAGAGTGAGTGGAAACGACTCCTTTAGAGTGTATTGACCACATGTTTAATGAATGTGACAACCGGTTAGGTGTCGTCACCATCTTTATCCTTGGTTGCTTGAACAAGGCAACATTCTTGCAGTCATGCTAGTCTGTCTTCTCCTTGAAAGAATCGGAAGCAGATTGCTTGCTTGGGAAGGCTTGAAGACTGCTTGGTAACCCTTTCACAGGGTGAGTGGAAACAATCCTTTAGAGTGTATTGACCACAGGCTTAATGAATGTGACAACCTGTTATAGGGCATACACACGGTCGGACTTTGTTCGGACATTCCGACAACAAAATCCTAGGATTTTTTCCGACGGATGTTGGCTCAAACTTGTTTTGCCTACACACGGTCGCACAAAGTTGTCGGAATTTCCGATCGACAACCACGCGGTCACGTACACCACGTACAACGAGACTAGAAAAGGCCGGTTCAGAACCAAGCGCGGCACCCTTTGGGCTCCTTTTGCTAATCTCGTGTTAGTAAAAGTTTGGTGAGAGACGATTCGCGCTTTTTCAGACTCGTGGCTTTCAGATAATTTTCTGCCGTTCAGTTTGTGCTTGTGGGTTTGTATCTGCTCTTCAGTGCGTGCAAGCAAGTTCTACGTGACTTTAGGTAGTCATTGTATTCTTGTTCGTTCGTTACTGGTTTTCAGGTCGCTCTTCACAGGCCTTGCTGTTCTTCAGTATGTTCTGTTACTTCGTTCTGAGCAGCCGACCGTTTTCTAGCCATGTTTCGTATGCGTACTCCTCGTAGAGTTCGTGCTGTGCGGGGGCTTGGTGTTGGGGTCCTGACCTTGACACAAGTCCAGTCCATGAACAGGGTGGGGAGGAGTTCATGGACCAAGAATTGGTTGCTTCAGCGTGACCAGTTCTCTCATATGCCTTTGCTCCGTGAGATCCGAGAGAATAATCCTGATGATTTCAGGAAGTTTCTCCGGATGACGGACCCCGTGTTTCACCGTTTGTTGGCTTCGCTGACCCCCTATATCAGCAGGCAGGATACCTGCATGAGGCAAGCATCACTCTGGAGCAGAGATTGGTCGCTACCTTGCGGTATTTGGCCACAGGGAGAAGTCTGCAGGACTTGAAGTTCTCGACAGGCATCTCCCCCCAGGCTCTGGGGATCATTGTCCCAGAGACCTGTTCTGCCATCATACAGGTCCTGCAGAAGGAGTATATGAAGGTAAGATTTTTGTCCTTTTATATCACATTTTATTGTCTTTAATGTTTGATAATATATTGTATTTCTTTCCTCATTCCCTAATTACCATGCTTGTAATATGCTGTGAATGTCCCCTTTGTCCTCATGCATGCTGGATTTTTATGTAATTATTATTTAAGGTCCTTCATACATATTTGCCCTTCAATAACCTCCCCAGCATGGTGTCTCCTGCCCTATATTCACCTCATGTAGTCACTTAACAATGTATTTTATCAGCTCTATAGTAGTGCTTTACCCAAAACACCCCCTAAAATGTTTTGAAATGTTATTTTTTATTTAAATTCAGGCAGAGTGCCAGAGGGTTTTTTTTTTTTTGTGCTGTCCCCAAATTTTTTGTAACCCTCCCTTCCCCAACTGCTAAGTCAGCTGATCCCAATTCTCTATCCTCAATCATCTATCTGCTGACTTTGCCAAACCCATACACACTATACCCATCTCTTTACTGGTCAGATTTATGGATGAATTCCCCAAAGCATGTAGTGCAAGGGCCTGCCTGTATACTTTCCAATGGTACTGTTTAAAGTTTTTGTATCCTATTATTATCTTGATAGGTAATAGCAGAATGTTCAAATGTGCTCAAATGTGTACAGTGTGTATTTATATCTTTGTATTATGACACTTCTTGCCTGTCCAGTGGTCTGCCAATAGTGTAACTAAGGAGGGTCTGTTCCAAGTAATACCCTGTATTTAGGCATTCATCTCTCAATGAAGTGAAGAGGGTTACCTGTCCAAGAGTTCCCCCCCCTATAATGTTAGAAATGGCCCATGAGGGGGGAGGGGGAATATGATAGGTGTACCTTATACTTTGTTGTTGTTAAATTCCCCTTAATAAATGCTATCTGGAGGTTGCCCCATAATGTTTGTGTCTAATCTGCTTGCCATGTTTCTGTGAAAAAATAGTAATGTTTCTTGTTTTTTCCTCAACAGTTTCCTTCAACGCCACAGGAATGGCAGACTGTGGCCTCCCACTTTGCCCAGCGGTGGGACTTTCCTAACTGCGGGGGGGCAATTTATGGGAAACACGTCCACATCGTCCCACCACCCAACTCGGGGTCGTACTATTATAATTACAAGGGGTTTAATAGTATAGTGATGTTGGCGGTGGTGTCGGCTAATTACGAGTTCTTGTATGTGGACGTGGGGAAGAATGGCCAGATGTCCGATGGTGGAGTGATCGCCCAGACGGAGTTCTACAGGCGTCTCCAGAATGGCAGCTTGGACTTGCCACCTCCAGAGGACAATGTTGAAGGTCTCCCATTTGTGTTCATTGCTGAAGAAGCATTTGCGCTGGGGAACCACCTGATGCGGCCATTCCCGATGAGGACCCTCACCCCGGAACAGAGGGTTTTTAATTACCAGCTGGCCAGAGCCCGAAGAGTGGTGGAGAACACATTTGGAATCCTGGCCAGCCGGTTCCGATTATTTCTGACACCCATCCATATGGCGGAGTATAAACTGAACCATATAATACTTGCCTGCTGTGTTCTCCATAATTTTTTAAGAAAACATTCAGCCAACTATGCTAGCTCAGTTGGGCCTGAGGCCGGAATCCCAAATCCATCAACACTGACGGCGCTTGAAAGTGGCCGTCCTCGCTTGCCCTCCCTGAGTGCCCGTGATGTCCAGTTACGCTACCTGGAGTTCTTTGCGGGTAGGGGGGCTATCAATATGCCAGACAATCTGTGAAACCTTTTTCAAATAAAAAACAACCAAAAGAAATTCTTTGTGGACATTTACTGCTTGTGTTTGTTTTAGCTGACCCTGACAGAAATGTGTTTAGTGCAGAAAATGTCGTGATTGGGTAACCTTATAAAAAACAGTGTTGGCTGGTACTTCCTAAATGCAAAAACACATTTCACTACAAGTGCACTTGCAACTGCACTGAACCTGCACTTGTAGTGCAAAGTGTATTTGCCCTTAGGAAATAACCCCCATTTTTGCATAAAACAGCAATTACATCACCCCAAAAGTGTTGTAGTGTTGAGACAATAATCCACACATTCTTGAGTAAGGCACTTTTTTATACCTGCACAATCACATGTGCATTTACGAAAGGTTTTTAAAACAAACCAACATGTTTGTTGTATAACAATTTTTGCAGTAGCATTATCAAAAATCGAAATATCCATTTCAGATAAAACAGGCCTGTGTAAAACCAACAAGAAAGCCAAAAAACTTGAACTTACAAAGTTCACATTAGGTAAAACCTGAAGGCTATATCAGACATCAGTATTTAGGAACTGGGTTTGATATAGCGTTCAGATGGGGGGAAATCACCCCTGGAAAAGCCAAATTAGGAAGATGCACACCAATTTACGAATGTCAACATGTGCTATCTGCCATCAGGGGGGATCAAGGGACGTGTTTTGGGGGAGCAAGCCTTTCCTCAACGCGACTTTATAATTGAGGAAGGGGTTGCACCCCCAAAACGCGTCCATTGATCTCCCATGATGGCAGGTAGCACATGTTGGCACACTGTGTGCATTCTCCAAATTTGGCTTTTCTAAACATTGAAAACATTTTTGGAAGATTGGACCACAATAAAACAGGTGATTTTGTGGGGTTTAAATTCGCCCCAAAACATCAATGATGTTATTATTTTTTTTAATAACATCATTGATTTTTTGCTGGATGTTTTGCAGTTCGGCATTACACCCCATGATCTCCCCGATCAGGATCTGGGCACTTTCAGAAGTAAAGCGTTCTCTATCCCTCACATCACGATCACCTAAAAAGAGATAAAGAACAAAAAAAAAGGTCCCAAAAATCTGCCACCATCCATCTCTTTTACCTGAGCCTGTGGTCGCAGACACTCACCTGTTGTGGTGCCAATCTCCACCACGTCTTCTTCTTCCTCCTGCTCAGCATCTTGTGTTTGCGGTATTTCCCCTTCTTCCAGAGGTGGTCCCTCTGTTCTCCTGGGATGAGGGGTGTCCTCCGAGTCTTTTCTCCCCTATGAAAAACAAAAATGGTATACTTAGCACACCGATATTTGATGGCAGAACTAGAAATAGGAAACATTGCTTGGAAGTGGGGTACAATTGTCTATTTTAGCCGAGTTCCAAGATGTATATTTTTTAGTGGCCTTTGTCAAGCTGCAATACTTTACCTGTTTGGTACGAGCTTCACAGATGTAGCCCCCCCTATAGTATACACTAGAGCACCTGTGTGCCCCCCCTAATAAAAATGGTGTTCTTGTGTCCCACACTAGTGCTCCAGTGTCCAGATGTGAAAACAGCTGCTCAGTGTCCTCTCCTTACACACAATCTAGTTGGCATTTCATTCTAGTAACAAACCCATCTACACAAACAAATATTTGGCATCCAAGTAGGCCCCAAAAAATGTGTGAAAATGCATATGGCCTAAACAATTTTTGTTCTAGAGGCCGAAAGAAAAATGTTTGATACGAACGAATAATGGGCCCGTGAACATTAAAGTTGCCCTTTTAAACGTTACAATTAATAAAAGCATATGGAGCAGAACGAACGGAATAAAGACAGAAAGAATAGGAACACAGCACAACTACTTACTTTTTTGCAGCACTCTCCGGATCTTTCGGTACTGCTCTGGCTCTCTCAACTTCAGGTCCGACCACCGCTTCCTGAGATGATCTTTAGATCTTCGTACCCCGAAATTCCTCTCAAGACTCCTGACCACTTTCACCATGATCTTGGCCTTTCGGATGTTGGGGTGGGGGTAAGGCCCATATTTTCCGTCATAGTCGGACTTCCTCATGATGTCGACCATCTCCAACATCTCCCCAAACGACATATTTGTGGCCTTAAAACGTCTCCTTCTGGATCGGGACGTGCCTGGATCCGGCCTTTCCTCCTCCTCCTCCTCGTTGCTAGAATTTGCATGCACCTGCTGTAACTCCGCCATCATGCTCTTCACCCACTGCGCCGAACGAAAAGGGACGGGGAATAGACTAGAAAGAACGTCAGGGGCGGGCGGAGTTACACGCATGCGCAGTGTGTATAAAGCGTAACACGCGTGCGTATTACGTACGATCTGTGAGCGGAGGAAGGAGCATTGGACGCGCTGATCGTAAGAACGAAGGTAAGAGACAAACTTGTGCCTATACTGCTTCTAGATTGAGGCCTATATTTTAACAAGATTAGGAGAGTTTTGTCTGACATTAGGCTTTGTCTTGTGTTGTGTCTTGCAGTGAACATGGATATCATAATGAAAGACAATGACTTCATGTCAGTATTCGTAGAGATGCTAAGTGAGCTGCCCTGTCTGTGGGAGATTACCCACCCCCATTTCAAGAACCAAGCAAAGAGGAAGGCAGCACTGGAGCAATTGTGTGAAATTGTGAAGCAGGTGATCCCCACGGCAGACATCACTTATTTAAAGATTTTCATTGGTGGCCTGAGGAGCACTTATCTAAGGGAGCGCAAGAAAGTCCTGGATTCGCAGAGATCCGGAGCAGCAGATGACATCTATGTCCCCAGGATGTTGTACTACGACAGGCTGCACTTTCTGGCAGGCCAGACTGAACCCAGGCCATCCCTCTCCAGTCTTCCTTCCACGCTTCCTTCCCCCCCGGCTGAGGCTTCTGACGCCCAACCTGGGCCTTCCAGGCCACATGTGGAGGAGCCCAGATTGAGCCAGGTATAGCATTCCTCTAAATATTTCTGCTTGTCCAATCAATGATGTTAACTAGATGTTAGTTGGGAGTACTAATTTAGGATTGTGATTGATGATGCAAAACATTACAACTATGTCCCTTTTTCATACACAGGAAAGTCTCAGCCAGGAGGTGGCCGGGCCGAGCCGGCTGGCTGATATCAAGGTCCCTCCACCCCCCCTGAAAATAGAAAGTGGCAGTAGAAGGAGTACCCTAGAGGAGGCTGCTATAGCATTCTTTTGGAGGGCTACAGAGGTCCTGGGAGCACCCCACACCATGGAGGAGAACATTGCTGCCTTCATAGCCTATAAAATGCAGAGGATGGAGGAGGGCCAAAAAGTCATGTGTGAGGCCCTCATATCGGAGGCTCTGGAGAAAGGTATGAGGGGCCAAATTACACCTCACACACATCTTGGGGATGGTCCTCCTCCTCCTCCTGCAGGTCCTCCTCCTCCTCCTCCCTCTCCTCCAGGTCCTCCCAGTCCTCCTCCAGGTCCCCCCAGTCCTTCTCCTCTTCCAGGTCCTACTCCTCCTCCTGTCACATCTCCAACTGCACAGCCACAGCCTGGAAGGAAGCGTGGAAGGAAGACCAGACAGTTATGGCCCTGGGTTCAGTCTAGTCGGCCAAAAGATGCATCCTCTTGTGGTACCACAGCCTGGGGACACAGATGTCATCTGCTGCTATCCGGATTTCTGCGAATCCCGGACCAGACTGCCCTCCCTTATGTATGGACTCCTCAGGCCACCAATTTTGATGTTGAAGAATTGATGTCTGCCGTGGGGGTCCCAGGCTTCACTAATTTCTGCTGTTGATCCAGTGTTGCCTTCCTCTTTGTTTGGTTTTGATCCCTTAATAAAGGATTTTTGTTTTGAATTATACTCTCCTATGTGTTTTACTTCAAAAAGGACAGTTGGTTTGTGAGGATTCAGGTACATTTCAAATATACAATGTGAAATGAACAAGGGACACCAACAACAAACAATCTCCTTGAGATTAAATAATACAAGATATCAATGGTGTTGGGGTAACTTGACACACAAAACACACACAAAAATATTCGGGAGTAAAAATAAAAATAACATTGAACAAAGATCAGCCTTGGAAAAAATCCAAACATTAAAGAAAAAAAAAGGCTGAAAATCCGAAAAAAATAAAAAATAAAAAAAATATAAAACTGTAAGATGTGACAACTAATAACAATATATTCAGGGAATCCCACTAAAAAAAACACAAATAAAAGTTTGTGAGAAGTGTGTGTGAATATGAGCAGCAAAACTGCTTAATTCTTGTCACATTATAAAGAAGAAGAGAGTGCGCTGTATTAAACCATTTTTAACATTGCAGCGTGACGAAAGTGCTGTATCCATTGCGAACGCTAAGTTTACCAGAACGAGCTGTCCTGTGTCGGAATTTCTTCTGAGCATGCGTGGCACTTTGTGCGTCGGAACAGGCCACACACGGTCGGAATTGACGCGATCGGATTTTGTTGTCGGAAAATTTTATCTCCTGCTCTCCAACTTTGTGTGTCGGAAAATCCGATGGAAAATGTCCGATGGCGCCCACACACGGTCGGAATTTCCGACAACACGCTTCGATCGGACATTGTCCATCAGAAAATCCGACCGTGTGTACGGGGCATTAGGACGTCAGCCTTATTCTTGGTTGCTTGAACAAAGCAGAATTATGCACTCATGTCCATCCGGAAATTCAGAAAATGGGCTGTTTCGCCTGGTATGGCTAGGCAGCTTCTCATTGCCAGAGCAGATAACCCTGTCAAAGGGTGAGCAGAAACCACTCCTTTAGAGTGTATTGACAATGTGTTTATTGAATGTGACATTCTATTAGCTGTCATCCTTATCCCTGACTGCTTGAGCCAGTGGAATACATACTGTCATGCCCATCTGTGTATTCCTATATAGTCTGAAGAGGGATGTTTTGCTTGGGAAAGCTATGAGACTGCTCCTTGTCAGAGATTTTAACCCCTTCACAGGGTAAGTGGGAATAACTCCTTTGAGTGTATTGGCCACTTGTTTAATAAATAAGACAACCTGTTAGGTATAGGGTTGCCACCTCATCCCTTTAAACCTGAACACATATGAATTACACAGGTTCTGAGGCTAATTTAATGCAGGTAAGGCACCAAGTGAGTTTAATTACCACCTTAATCACCCACAGAACCTGTGTAATTAATATGTGTTTGGGTTTAAAGGGATTAGGTGGTAACTCTAGTTAGGTATCATCATCCTCATCTCTGGTTGCTTAATCAAAGCAAGATTCACATAGTCATGTTCATCCGCATCTTCCCCTTTGGAGAGTCTGAAGAGGCTGAATTGCCTGGGAAGGCTATTAGACTGTGTCACGGAACTTCCCACACTCCGCTTGAGTGCTTCCGTCATATACCACTTCTTCCCAGTCTGTATACAGATATCAGATATTCCAACCTCTCTGAGCACAAAACAAGGCGACACTTGCTTGTTGCTAACATGAACTCACTTTATTCAGAACCAGAATACAGTCTGATATACAGGAGAAGATGAGGTTCCACCCTCCTGGTCATATTACTCTAACAATACAAACGTAACCTAATTAACCTAATTAACATGAGCTAATTAACTAATCCTTTATACAGCCAAGGTGACTGAGACGTGACCTTTTGCCCAGACTGAGTTAATTATCACAGGACATTTTCTCACAATAGCAGCAGCTCCAATAGGAGTCATCCCGTCTCCTACATTGTATAGAGGACAATGTGATCAGCTCATTCAATTAACATAAACACAGGTAGTTGGAGTTGATGACACCAGCATCTCCTCACAGGATGTGTCCCAACAGTATGAATCAGTCTTATCAGCAGGGGGCTGCTGGAGGAATCCCCCCTCCCTCTTCAGGGACACAAATCCCAAATGACCACAGCAAGGAGTCCCCAAAAGAATCAAACAACATACAATATATACATATATACACGACTGAGTCCGATTAGTACAGTTCAGACTGGATTTCTAATTCACCTCACAAAGAGTATTGTTCCATTGAAAATCCAGGGCCCATAATCAAAAGGCAAGAGGCTAGCATTCAGTCCTCTCCAGCAGCCTCTGTCCCGGCTAGGTCTGTCACAGACTGGTCATTGCCAGAACATATAACCATATAAAAGCAAGACTCATACAGCCATGTTCATCCACGTCTTCTTTATTGAAGAGCCTGAAGAGGGCTGTTTTGCTCTGAGACTGGTAATTACCAATAGATAACCTTTCCACAGGGTTTTGCTTGCCATTTAACAAACCAGCCCATAAAAATAATTAAATGCAGTAAAATAGTTTGCTTAGTAAAAAACCCTAAAGGGTTAACCACTTCTAGAGGGATACTGAAGCCTCCATCTACATCCCTGATTCACCAGGTGGTTAATGAGCTAAACCTTGCCCTGCCAGGAATCAGGACATAATTAAAAGGTTTGTTAAGAACAGTAGTAAAAAGGTATTTTTCAAGAGAATTACAATAATATTCTGCATTGTACACAAACCAAGGGAATTGTAGACATCATAAACATGCTTCTCCCTTTTGTGAAAAAATGGAGAGCACATAGAAATATAAACGGATATCCCATATCTCAACAGGCCATAGCCGGCTCCAGTAGTCATTCACAGGTGACTCCTCTACCTTCTCTGGAAATGCTGGTCTTTTGAGGGGGTTGGCACAATGGCACAATAGTAAAGCTAACACGAGAAGCCACCAGCAGGTTATTGCCATGTGTGAACAGACAAAGTATTACTTTGTGTACATGTTATGCAGAGTACTCCTTGTGGAGGAGCTCATGCTATGCATAGAGGCTGCAGGCAACCACAAGGCACCACAATACCCAGCAATGCAGCATTCATTTGGATACAAAGCATTTTTCAAATTTAGCTCACCCATCCTCCGTCATCCGACCGTAAACACCAGCACAGCGCAGGTGTGCGTGTATAGGGGAGACTCTGCCAACACCGCTACCCACTTTCCATTGACCCAGCGGAACCCAGACAAGGCTGTTGGCCATGATAAAAGCTGCCCTGAGAACCAACAGCGGGGCTCCCTGGATTATGGGTCATTTAGCTGAGACACCAGGGACTGCGTCCAGTCTAATCCACACATGGACATCCAACAAGCCAGATAGAGGAGCACACCTCGGTCCTGCGCATAGGAGGAAAAATGAAGAATGCTGAGGCTGTAGGTGGGCACAAATTTATATGAGTTAAGTCCTGGAGGCATGGGGGGGGGGGCCTATACCCAGCTGTGCTGACATGAGGCCGTCAGGAAATCCCCTGCGCTGAATGTCCACAACGTCCCTCATCAGGAGGGACATTTTCGAGCATTCTAATTGGTCAGCGCCGTCACATGAGCGGCGCCAACCAATCATAAGCCGCATAGTCCTGTCAGCTATGGAGAAGATGCATGGCTGCAGAGAGGATTTCTAAGCCCCGGGCTCCTGGCGCGGATATACCGGGGCTTAGAACCAGAGATAGCCACAAGTCCAGGTCAGCGGGACCGGGGGGGGGGGCGAGGAGAGGGACCTGTGTAAGTTCACCTTACAGATTTTTCTGCAAAGGTGAACTTACACTGTAAAGGCAATTAATATGTACTGAATACCACCATCAAACTCACTGAATTCTTATAACTTTGACAGACAGCTGAAGCTTGTGTTTATGGCATCTTGGAAAAAGCAAGTCTTCCAAATGAGGTAGTCCTCTTGTTCTTCAGACTAATGCATAGAATGCATTAAGGTAAAAAACCTTGGGTTTTTAGAACCCCTTTAAGATTTGACAATACAAAAAGAGTATTACAAATCATAACATTAAAATTTAGGGCAAAAGTATATATCCATACATATACACATATTATAGAAAGAACATTAAAGTGGTATTAAAGCTTTGGTTTTTTTTTGTTTTTTTAATAACAAACATGTCATACTTACCTGCTCTGTGCAGTGGTTTTGCACAGAGCAGCTCCGATCCTCTTCTTTACGAGTTCCCGCTGGCGCTCCTGGCTCCTCCCCCTTGAGCAGTGCCCCAGAGAAAGTCGCGTGCCCTGGGGACACTACTGTGAGCTCGCTCCCGAGCTGCTGCTCTATGCATCCATAAGACAAATAGGGCCATGGGTCGGCCCTGCCCCCCCCCCCCGTTCTCTCCTCACTGGCTGTGATTGACAGCAGAGGAGCCTATGAGCTCCTGCTGCTGTCGCAGCCAATGAGGAGGAGGGAGTGTCTCGGGACAGCCAAGGCTATCGTGAACATCACTGGATCAGAGGGAACTCAGAAAAGAATTGGGGGGGGGGGGGCGCTGCACACAGAAGGTTTTTTACCTTTGTGCATATAATGCATGAAGGTAAAAAACCTTCAGCCTTTAGAACCACTTTAAAATGGAACTAAAGGCAAAACCTAACTAACTCTAAACCTACTCCCACCCAAATTCTAAGCATAATCTATCTTACCCTGTAAAGAAAAGATCACTATACTTACCTGTTCTGCAGGACTCCGGTCCCAGGTTGAGCTGTCAGTGGCGGCTTCACTGTGTAGGAGAGGCAGCCGATAATGGAAGCTCCATGGTAAGTCTATGGGTGAGGTCACTTCCCAAGCATTTCCCAACTGTTGTTGGCTTTCTCCTGCACACAGAAGGTGCCACTGGAGACCGGAGACTGGCTTCAGAATAGGTAAGTATAGCAATCTTATATAGCTCGAGGGTTGCTGTGGATTACATCTTCTCCTTGTCTCTGGTCTTGCTTACCATCCAGGCAATAGCAAAAGAGTGCCTCGGGCAGAGCCTTCACCCTATTTATTTACAACACAGGGTGGAGGGCAGAGCCCAGAAATGGAAACTGTAAAGCTGTAATCCCCTCCCTTCTAGGCAGCCTAGGCAACTAGCTAACTTCCTACAAATGCTTATAAGCACCTGCTTACCTGCCTGACTTCACACACAGCATGCTTTGTTGAAAGGAGGCATGTTTAGGGTTGATTTACTAAAACTGGACAGTGCGAAATCTAGTGCAGCTGTAGATGGTAGCAAATCAGCTTCTAACTTCAACTTGTTCACTTAAGCTTTGACAAAACAAAATTGCAGCTGATTGGTTACTATGCAGAGCTGCACCAGATTTTGCACTCTCCAGTTTTAGTAAATCAAACCCAGAGTGAGGTGATAATCTACTATCAGACTTCAGTTGACCTCTGACTCTCTGCATCAGCACTGGAAAACTAATGGAGTTAATGGAAGGCAATGTTTAAATTATATTTTTTTGATATTCAACTTTTACATTAAATAAATATTTTTATGGAAATTTACCTCTATTACAAGCTTTTATATCTTAAATATCCTATTTCATTTTTATTTGTGCCTTGACCTCACCATCCCAATTAGCAACATCTTTCCTTTCCTCCCAGAGGTCCAGGCTGGAGATTAATGACTATGCCTTAAGTGTTTCCTCTGTTCCTCTTGAGATAAACATGTTATATGTACATTAATTGATGCAATGTGCCTCCCTGGGCAGTTCACTATATAAAAAGCCAGCGCTGTGTACTAATCTGCAATGAGAGATGGAGAGCTGTGGACTCTGCAGTACTCTCTGTCTAAAAAGTCATTAATTATCTTCCGATGCTCTCTCCTTGATCCTTCTATCTATCCTACCCTAGTATTCTTTCGTTTGTGTATTTCCTCTTTCTTTTTTTCCCCCAGCCCCTCGTTGTTTTCTAAGTTTTCATTGGTATTCTCCTTCCCTCCTTTCTTCCTTATCTTATTCAATACCTTAATATTTATCCTAATCCATTTCTCATTTCCTTCCTTCCTTCCTTCCTTCCTTCCTTCCTTCCTTCCTTCCTTCCTTCCTTCCTTCCTTCCTTCCTTCCTTCCTACCTTCCTTCCTTCCTTCCTTTTCCCTCCCTATCTTTCCTTATCTATCTAATCCTGTTATACCCCCACAGCTCTCTCTATCTCTCTCTCTCTCTTTCTCTGGTTTTCACTCCTCATCTCTCTCTTTCTCCCTCTGTCTCTCTCCTTCTATCTCACTTTTCCTTCCATCCCCTGTCTCTCTTCCTTTGTCCTCTCCTATTGTTTTCTTTTCCCTTTTCCCTCCTGTTTCTTGTTTCCTTTTCACCCTCTTTATTTTTTTAATCTAGTGCCTTTCTACATTGCAAATCCAACTCCTCTTTCACAGTAATGTTGGCCCCTGTTGTCCTGAGGCTCATGGTGTTATTGTGCCAGTTTCTGTTCTGTCACAGACTGTCTTTTGTCCTGCTCTTCACCTGGCTCCTGTTCCCCTGTGCTGCTGGAAAGCTGTGTGGACTTCTGGGAAGTGATATCACAGCTCTTTATCGGACTGGTGACATCATTGTCGGTGGTGTCTTTCCCGTCCATGTATACAGGACATACCATGAGCTCACCTACAGAAATCCACCACCTCCAGTGACCTGCAACACGTGAGTAAATGTCCTCATTACAACCCCTATATCATTATCATGTCATACATAAGTCTAAGAACATTACTGGGTCCTCAGAACAACTGCTGGCCAATGCCATAAGCAAGGCCTTTCTGAAAGATGGTGCTGAGCCAGATATTGGGTAAAACTTATCATCTGGTGGAAAGAAGACACATGGGTTTCTGGCAAGTGATATCACAGGTCTTTACTGGATCTATGACATCACTGTCAGTGGTACCTTTCCCACCCATGTAAAGGACCAATGTCAGTGGTACCTTTGCGTAAATAGAACATACAATGATCTGTCCTACATAATAGCACCACCTCCTGTGACCTACAATACGTGAGTAAATGTCCTCATTGCAACCCCTATATCATTATCATGTCAAACATGACCCTTAATTCGAAGGACATTACTGGGTCCGAACAACAGTTGTTCAATGCCATAACTAAGGCCATTCTGAAAGAAAGTTCTGTGACAAAAGTTGGGCTAAGCTTCACATCTGGAATACTTTCAATGTTCATTGCTTCCCAACACCCCACCAGAATGTTCCCAATGTGGGTGTAACTTTCCCCAAATAATTAAGTGCACTGCATGCTCTCCTGTAAAGTTAAAAATACAAAGATTTGAAGGTTTAAAGCAACCAGTTCAGATAGAGAAACATATGACACTAAGCTAAAGTATAAAAAAAAATCCTCCAATCTCACAGATTTGTACTATACTGTGTGTACATAATTAAATCTACAACACTTAAAAGAAGCCTCTTATGGCCCAAGCATTTGAGGAAATAGATGAAAAGCACCCTTTGCCACCACAAATCCTACAGGCCCAAATAGTAGTAATACCCAAACCTGGTAAAGACCACTCCCGATGCTGCAACTATAGGCCCATATCCCTCTTAAACTTCGATCTTAAATTATTTTCCAAAATAATAGCTACTTGACTAGCCCCCCTACGCCCAACCCTAGTTCATAGTGATCAAGTAGGATTCATACCAGGCCGTGAAGCTAGGGATAACACCACAAAAACCCTTCATCTTATAACATACGCTTGACACCACAACATCCGCACATGCTTACTAGCATGCAATGCCGAGAAGGCTTTTGATAGGGTAAGTTGGCCTTTTCTACAAGCTTCACTGCTTCAGATAGGTTTGGGCCCGAGGTTATTACACAAACTCATGTCACTCTACTCCAACCCTTTGGCTAGGGTGACTGCCAACGGGGAATCCTCAGAACCTTTCGAGATTAGAAACGGTACGAGACAAGGGTGCCCGTTATCGCAGTTATTGTTTGCACTTACTGTGGAACATCTGGCCCAGGCCATTCAAAGTAATGACTCCATACACGGTATCCCCACCCCCTCAGCCCACTGAAAGTTATCACTTTATGCAGATGACTTACTCCTATATGTCAATCAACCGCAGATCACTATCCCCGCACTACTACAGGAGCTTGACCGCTTCGGAGCGCATAGCAATTTTACATTGAATATTACTAAAACTGAAGCCCTAAACATCTCCCTTAATCCCACTACGGAATCCCTGATACGGAAACAATTCCCATTCCATTGGCAACCATGCTCCATTAAATACTTAGGGACAGAGATCCCTAGAGACATACAGAACATATACACCCTGAACTACAGTCCCTTGCTGACCAAAATCCGACAATGCTTAGAATCCTGGCTTCATCTCAAGCTTTCATGGTGGGGACAGATGAATGTCCTCAAAATGGACATTCTCCCAAAAGTACTCTATTTATTCCAAACATTGCCCATCCTCCTCCCCAAAGCTTTCTCCCTAACGCTTCGCTCCCTGGCGGTCAAGTTCATCTGGCAACACCACCCCCCTAGACTTAAACACAAAATACTATGTGCCCCCAAAACCCGAGGAGGCATCGGTCTACTTGCAATTATATCACACAGCGGCCATAATCTCCAGACTTTTCAAGTGGTTCCCACGACCCTTAACCAGACCATTCACGATCATCGAACAGGATATGACACAAGTGGACCTTAGAGCCCTTTTATGGGGACACAATGCTACATACCGAGCAATTGACGGAATATCCCCTCTGACAATAGCGGCGCTAATTACATGGTATGGCAAACAACTCACCTTTGCCTTATCCACAGACCCTAGTCCTAATTCATCCCTATTTGATAACCCAGCTCTCCAGACCTATAGAGCTCAAGGACAATGTGACCCATATACGAGAGAGCAATGGCCTAAAGCCAGGCAGTTTGTTCACTCCTCCACGGGCCAATTCCACCCACAACAGGACATCCAATCCTTCACCTCGATTGACTGGCTCTCTATGTTATCCCTAACACAACATAGTAAAATGCTTCACCTCTCCGGACAGGTCCACAGACCACTCACAACATTTGAAGATATGTGTAGTCTCTCTCAGACCCCCAAAGACCCGCTATCCCTGATCTACAAAGACATACAATCCCATACATATGACTCACTTCCCAATTTTACTCAAAAATGGTCCAGGGACTTAGGTCTGGAGATAACTTCGGAACAATGGTTCACTTCATTCACACTTACACACAAGTCATCCATATCTGGGTTCTCACAAGAGAAAAACTACAAATTATTATCACGATGGTATAGGGATCCAGTCACGGTGAACAAGATGTACCCAGATACATCCGACATGTGCTGGCGCTGTCACGGAGGAAGAGGCTCCTATATCCACATCTGGTGGGAGTGCGACCGAGTTCGTCCTTTTTGGGACGAGGTATTTGGTATCTATAATGACTTACATGATCTATCTTTGGTACCCTCACCTAAGATGGCCCTTTTATCCATATTACCAGGCTCTACCAGCTCTCACAAGAAGAGCCTTCTCAGGTTCTTCTTGTCCGTAGCACGCCATACCATCTCCCAATTTTGGAAAACTGAAACCATCCCCCCTATCACAAGATGGATAGACAACCTTAATGACACTATGCTTATGGAAGAGATACAAGCAAAAGTGGGAGACACCTGGGACAAACATAAACTACTATGGTACCTATGAATTCACCATTCCTCCTTGGACCTCCTCCTCAATAGAGTATCCACTTGAGGATTAGGCCCTACCTTTATTTTATATGGTGACACAGAAGAGTCCTTCATTGCTAGTGAAAATGATTTGGCACCGTTATATGGCTTAATATACGAGTAATTAAAATGATGTAAATCCTTTTCTGCCGAGCCCCCTTCCCCCCCTCCAGATCATCCCTCCCTTTTTAGCATTCATACATCTAAAACTTATGATGTTATATATATTGATTGGTATTTTGTACCTTCCCCCCTTATTTTCTATTAATGTTTAATTTTTTTTTTTTTAGTATCTTTAAAAAATCTTAATAAAAATTATATTCAACCTTAAAAGAAGCCTCTCAAGCTACAAATATGGGAGCTGCCATTTCTTGGACAATAAGGGGGTCAGAGGTCTTCTGAAGTCTTCCATTCACACTAAAGCATTCCACTGCAGTGCACTAATGCACATGGATTACTGTGGGTTATGATGAACGTTAACATGTGCTGCATTAAGGCAGCAATGGGCTGCCAAGGTGTACACAGGGCCATTTCAATGTGGACATAACATTCCATACATGGGTACCATTATCAGACCTTGCTGCCCTTCTCATACATTAGCATGGTCCCTGGGAGCCATTACGTGTACCTTCAGGGCACACAGTTATAGCACATATGAATTCAGGGCATCCAATTCTAGAATACACAATTAGATTGCATATCACTTCAGAGCACTGTACTCTGGAACATAGTTCCTCCTGTGTGTCTGATGGCAGTCTGTTCTTCTTGGCGGGTAATGTCACAGGGGGTATAGGGTCAGTGTCAACAGATTTTTATGTTTACCATGCCTCAACAGCCCCATTAATGGGGCCCCTTCCCATCCCCCAGTCCCCATAGCAGTCACATGGGCTGTTATGGCTTTGGTTAGGCCACTGATGTCATCTGTTTGTGTATTGTAGAATTTCTCCATCCCAAACACTACTGCCAGTAGTTTCATCTCAATCTGAGCATATCCCTGTTCTGTAGGCGTTAGAGCTCTGCTTGCAAAAGTGATAGCTTGCAAAGACTGTAAAACATCTTGTTTGCAGCACACGTACCCCTTGGATGAGCCACAAGAACTTTCTTCAATGTTCACTGACAGTAGCTTCTACATAGATCTACAGAACACAGTTTAGCAGCGAAGTCTTCACCCCTGTTGCTCGAATCCAGACAGTCACCTTCCTGTTCTAATTCCCCTGGATATACCCTCCAGAAGGGTGCATAAAGCTTCAGGCCCTGGGCTTGGGCCTCTCTGTAACACAGCACACCCTCCCAGGTAACAGGCCTTGGAGGACAGGAATACACAACAACATACACTCTCCCCAGGCAGAGCCAGAACTTTCCAAGGTTACTCGTAAATATTTATACTCTTCCCCTGCATACACCATTGGCAATAAATCTATATATATATATATATATATGTATATGTCTGTGGTTAGCCTTCGAGATGTATAACATGTCAAGCTACTGATATCTATCAAGTTTATTTAATAGTAAAAATCAAGTCAAAATGATTGGTTACCAAAAGTTACTGTCAATCCCATTTGTCTCTCTTGCAGCTTTGTTCCCCTTACTTTCCAGTGGGTTCAGTCTTTTATCCTGGCAGTGGAAGAAATCAACAACTCAGCTTCCTTCCTCCCCAACCTGACCCTGGGAGTACATTTGTCTGACTCTTGTGCTTCTCCAGGACGAGCATTACAGGGAGCTATGGGTATCCTTACTGGGGGAGGTTACCGCTCTGTACCAAACTACCGATGCCTCAATGAGTCTACCCCACTAGGGGGAATAATAGGGGACTCCAGCTCTGCTAGCTCATTGGCCATGGCCAGAGTGCTGGGATTGTACTGGTACCCCCAGGTATGTGCATAAGAATTACTCAGAGTGACTTTAATTACATTGAAAACTGGAAATTCTTTAGTTTCATTGAGCTACACTGTTTAGTAACATGTAAGTGTCTTCAATGCCAACATTTGTCTAGGTCTTCCAGCAAGCATGCATGTAACAGGTGTTGGAACCCTTGAAAGGCACATGCTTATTGTGAGTCAGTGGCTCAGGATGACAGCCCCCAAGCATGCACATTATGTCACCAACCAAAGTTCTTATGGGAACATGTTTTTAGAAAAACGTGAATGCTGTCGTAGACAACCTCTCCTTCTCACCTTCTGAACCAGTACATTCTGAAACCCCTACAATGTAACCTTAAGCTCAATTGCTACAGAGAAAATATGGAGTCTGCCTCCTTCTAAAAAATACTAGAAAGTTGTCTGTCTTACTAATTGACTTACTTTAGTGCATATTGAGCCACTGTCTCAAAACAATCACGCAACAAATAAAGTAAGAGCAAAGTCAGAAATCTTGAATCTCATTCCATAACTCCATAACTAAGGTTTCTATACATGGAAATCCCAGGACTTGAAGAAGGGTGGATCATTGTGTATTACTGCATGTTCATGTCTCGAACAGACAGATAATTTCCAATATCCTGGAAATCATGACTAAGTGGTCTAACTTTGCTTGCTTGTATAAGTTTACTTCACATGGCATCCATGTTTTACATGCCCTTCATAAAATGAAGGTAGGTGGGACCAGTGATGTACCATGGGGTGCCTAACTCTTAAAATATCATGTGACTGGGCCCTCCCTCTCCCAGGACCTTTTTTTTCCATTCATTGGAGAAAATTGAGCTTTGAAGTCCCATGCAGGTAGAACGTACTGTATATCCCATTTGTAGATTACATTGTTATGTTTTAGAAATGTGCTGACATGTTTTTTTAAGCAGCAGTATGGCCAAGGTAAGGCCACACTGCTGCTTTCTAAGTGGGAAGCAAGAGTAGGAGATAGCCGGACAGGTTGAGGTAGCGAGTTCCAGAGGATGGGAGAGGCTTTGGAGAAATCCTGTAGACAAGCATTGTGAGGAGAAGACGAGAGAGCTTGAGAGTAGGAGGTCTTGAAAAAAGTGGAGGTAACAATTTGGGTGATATATGGAGACAAGATCAGTGATGTAGTTCGGGGCAGAGATGTGAATGGCTTTGTATGTTGTGATCAGTATTTTGAATTTAACTCGCTGGGTGATTGGGAGCCAGTGTAGGGATTGGAGGAGAGGGGTGGCAGACACTGAGCAGTTACAGTGGTAACTGTTTCACAAGCCATATAGTATATTAAGCTTCAGCTTCTTATCTTGCTATTGTTTCTGTTTCTTTGCAGATCAGTTATTTCTCCACAAGTTCCCTTCTAAGTGACAGGACTCGGTTCCCATCATTCTTTAGGACTGTTCCCAGCGACACATTTCAGTCACGTGGGTTGGCTCAGCTAGTCTCTTTCTTTGGTTGGACATGGGTAGGATTGATAGCTGAGGACACTGACTATGGTCAAGAAGGCATTCAAGCCACTAAGTTAGAGATCCTAAAATCTGGGGCTTGTGTTGCCTTTACAGGGTACATTCTTACTAGCCGACTTGATCGAAATGCCCCACTACTTTCAAAACTCATTGCACAGTCCAATGCTTCTGCCGTGGTTGTCTTTTCTAGTGGGTCAAACCTTCTCCCTGTAGTGGAGGAACTCTTGAAACAAAACATTACAGGGAAGACTTGGATAGCTAGTGAGTCATGGTCAACATCAGCCTTAGTCTCCAAGGAAAAGTACTTGACCGTTTTTCAAGGAACCATTGGGCTTGCACTGCACAGCGGTCAAATTCCAGGATTCAGAGACTTCCTCAATGCTACTAATCCCAAGAAGACCCCAGATGACATTTACCTGAAGGAATTTTGGGAAGGGAACTTTGGCTGCAAGTGGGAAACACCAGGGGCAATTCTCCCCAACAGCACCAAGAAATGCACAGGTCAAGAACCACTTGGAAACACTTTCAGCGGTGTTATGGTGCTGAGGGTCGTTTACAGTGTTTATATTGCAGTTTATTCCTTGGCCTGGGCACTACACAATATCTTAAATCATAGGTTAAAAGCTTGTCCCATACCACTGGAAAAATGTCAAGAACCATTGCCTTTTCATCCTTGGAAGGTATTTTTTTTTTTTTAATTGTGGCTGTAATTTAGCTGACACACTTTGTTGTTTTTCCACTCTAAATGAACCCCAATGTGGTAATAATTACTTTAAGTCCAAAGGGCAGACTGGTGAGGCATAGAGTTTGCTCTGAAACGTGTTATCATCCCCTGCTATTGCTTTTACTGGGGCTGAGTGAGCTGGGCATCTTCTCAAGGTTCTATGGGAGCCAGAGCCCTTTCAAGTTCAGGAGGTGACATCACTTGCTTAATCATCGATTGCTAGAATTTCCAAACACTCGCGGGTCACTAAACGTCTAAGGTCTGAGTAGACATTGAACAGGGAGGGTACAGGAAGCAAAAATCTCTCTCAAATCAGATCTTTATGCTGCCTTTTACTGTTTTAATACAATAAAGACGTGTGCATCCACTGCTGGATTGTGCCATCATTCGTTGTTTGGCCAAAATATAGTCTTCAGTGGCAAGCTGGACCTGCACCTAGTGTGGATTACTGGCACCCCACTCCCACTTATTAAAAAATAAATAAATAAATAAACTTTATACGTAGCAGATAGTTTCATTTTCACTTTGTTGGTTTCTTATGTCATTGCTGTAGGGCATTTGTGTTTAGTGCTCCTTGAACAGAAGTCCCAAGAAAAAAAAATTCATAGACTTTTTATGTACTATATGTAGAAATTTCCAATAAACCAGGCATAATATGGGTCGAAAAAACACTAGTTACCAAAGACCACAGAAGCACAAAACCTCTAGACATTGGCAAGTATGTAGTAGGACAGCTAGTGAGACTGGAAGGTTCCCTTGCCAGCCAATGAAGCATAATCAAATGTATCTAAAAAGATTCAATGGTGTTGGTTTATTAAAGGCAAATAGACTGTTCACCTTACAAGGGAATTTCCCCCACAGCTTAGTGAACGAGGTGAAGCTCTGCTCACTTCTATCATCCAATCATGTGCAAGCAAACATTAGTTGCTGTTTTTTTTCTTGCACGTGATTGGTTATTCGTTGCAAAGAGAAACTTCACCACATTCACTTACAACTGAGGAAAATTCCACTGCACAGTGCAACTTCCCCTCTAAAGTGAACTGCCTATTTGCCATTAGCAAATCAACCCCACAATGTCCAGACCTGCAGAACAATAGAAAATACTAACCTGACCTTTGACTATAGTAAGTGACAACTGAGGACAAAGTGGGTCATCGTATTGGACATAGCCAAATGATCTTGCTGAATATATTTCTTAATGTTATATATGATTGTTTGTCAATGAATACCATTCTGTACTACCAATAGATGTAACATGGTGTAAATGTAACAAATGCTGCTGCTAAAAAAAAAAAAAAAAATAGGAAAAATTCACTTAATATTGCTTGTTAGTTTTTTGGGGTTTTTTTTGGTACATTAGACTGGTCATACACAATTTGGTCAATCAATCCCTCCATCCATGTCTGAATACCCGAACAGTGAATGCATCTGATAGAATGAGGTCACTGTTCAGCCAATAGTTTTCCACCCAGCTCAGTAGATTTTTTGTCTTGTCCCTGCATTTGGGCTTTGTTGAGCACCGCAGCCCAATACAATTGATGTGAATGGGTCCTTAGTATCTACATGTATGCAAACTTTGCTAAGAAAGTCACTATGGGCTTCATCTTATGTTAAGTTTTAGTATTCAGTATGCCAGTTTTGATCATACCCGACCCAATTCCTGAATTTTTTTTTTTCATCAAAACTGTGACTATTTTCTTGTGTATCTCTAGCTAGATTTTTAAAATTAGTTCTGGATAGATTCTCTAGTTAGGGTTAGAATCTCTGTTAGGTTTTAGTTTCTGTCTCTGTGTCCCCACTTAAGATAATCACCCTCCATTTCTTTTGGAAGCCATTTGCACTGGAACATAAAGTGATGGGATATCCCAAATTTTACAGTTCTCATAGAACAAAAATTAGGGGGAAACCTTCCGATGGAAACACCTGTACTAGTGACAATTGTCTAAGTCGGTATTTCTCCTCTGTTTGTAGAGATTTCTTCATGCTGTCTATTGTGCCTCCAGGGATCTAACAATTCCTTACTCTACCTAAAACCAGAAAAAAAGTTTTGGTTATAGACACACTTTAAGTCAAGCCCCTTTGTGGTCCTAAAACTAGCACAGTCCTGCAGAATTAGCATGATTTGGAGGTATGGAACGAAAATAAGTTAGTGACATCAGTATTGCCCGTAACATTATGGAGGCACATCATCCTCCACTGTATTAATATGTACTTTTTTTATTTTCATCAGATTCTACATGCCATGAAATCGGTTCATTTTACAACAAAAGATGACAAAGAGATTTATTATGACATGAATGGGAACATTCCAGCCGTGTATGACATTGTAAACTGGCAAAAAAGCACACAGGGAGGTGTACAACAGGTAAAAGTGGGAAGCTATAATGACAGTGACAGAGAAGGAAATAAATTCACACTGAACATCAGAGCTATCCAATGGACCAGGGGGCAAACGCAGGTAAAGACTGGACAGAACATGTTCGAAATCTGTAGCTTAGAGTTTCAAGGGTTTGTGGTTTTTGTTTACCAAAGCGAGAACAGTGATAGAAATATAATTAACCTCTGAACGCATGAAACAGAAATACCAGAGGTCAAGAAGGCAGCCTAATTCTTCTAGGGTAACTGTAGACAGAAAGTTTTTCTGAATAGGAATGTCTATGTTATAACTTCTAGGAAAATTATGTTATTATTAGCCTTCATGCATGGGCATGATTGGTGTATGGAGGCATCCAGTTGACACAACAAAGGTACCTACTGTCCATCCTTTGACATAAAACATTAACATTAACATAAAATTAGGCTTCTACCCTAAACTGTACCCCAACCTATAACAAATGTGAACTTTGGATGGGATGGCAAATTGTCTTCAGCCAGCATTTGTAGGTGAAAGAGAAACAGTTAAAACAACATGTATTCATATACACCTCCTTCCTTTTTGCTTTTGGTTCATGTCTTTCTTAGGTTCCATCCTCTGTCTGTAGCCACAGTTGTCCTCCTGGCTTCAGGAAAACCACCATACCAGGAAAGCCGTTGTGTTGCTTCCAGTGTGTACCCTGTCCACAGTCTGACATCTCTAATATGACAGGTAATCTTGATGTTATTACTGACACTGTTCCATTCATAATGCAGCTGGCCATTTCAATGATGACACATATAAAAGCCTACCATCATCACACCGTTTCCCTAATTCATAACGTTTTTCAGAATTCATTTCTAACATACTTCTTTATGATGTCACTATCATAAAAGAGTCTGGCAGCAGGCTCTTCAAGTGAGCAAAGATTTTCCTTGACACCCACCGGACAGGTAAATATTTAACCTTTTCTTTTCAGAGTGCCTCTTAAAGCCTAGGATAGTGACAGGGTCTTATTAGAGCTCAGATCTAGCCATGACTTAAATTTTGTATTTTGGGAAGGGGAAGGGAAGTGTTAGCACATATGCCTAGTTTTAAATGCTGTCTTTATCTCCAGATTTTTTATTTGGTTTTCAAATCTTTCTTCATTTACAATGAAGACTTTGCACTTACTTCGTATTCTGTCTGACACCTTGACAGTATGTGATGGCGTATCTATATAATGTACACACAGGCATATGATTCTAAAATACTTTTGAAGCCTCCCTGACTCTGTCAAGTATGTGTTTGCATTGAGAAGATTTCCCATGTCTTGTTCAATTTGGGTTCTATCACCTGAATGTGAACAGCTATAAGTAAGATCTAAATAAACCTTGTTATAAGTAAACACTAAGAAGACCCCAAGGGATGGGCTTATTTGTAGATAAAACCTCTACGACTAAGCACGTTCTTAGGGCAAAAAGTGTCAAGTGGGAAAGTTTAAAATGGAGATCCTTTGTGCATTTTTGGAACAATTATGCCGCGTACACACGGTCGGACTTTTCGACAACAAAGGTCCGACGGTGTTTCCGACAGACTTTCGACGGAGTTACAATGGACTTTCGACGGACTTGCCTACACACGATCACACCATAGTCCGACGGATTCGTATGTGATGACGTACGACCAGACTAAAATAAGGAAGTTGATAGCCAGTTGCCCTAGTATCGGTTTTTGGCCGTCGGACTAGCATACAGACGAGCGGATTTTTCGACCGGACTCGAGTCCATCGGAAAGATTTGAAGCATGTTCCAAATCTAAAGTCCGTCAGATTTTCGACCGAAAAAGTCAGCTGCAGGTCTGATGAAGCCCACACACAGTCGAATTGTCTGCCGGACTCGGTCCGTCGGACCAGTCCGGTCGAAAAGTCCGCTCGTGTGTATGCGGCATTAGGTTTTACTTAAAACGCTTAGGTCATCGGTGTGTTGCCAGTTTCTTCCAGTTGAGGTATAACTTCTGTCAGGTTTGTATTGCTCTGCACCTATTGGAAAGATTCAACTTCTTTCTTTGTCTTGGTAAAAACATAAAGTGATAGGATATCCAAAAAGTTACAGTTGTAATCAGAACAGAAGGTGAGGGGAAATCCTCAAAGAGAACAGCTATCTAAGAGATTTCCCACCACTTTGGAGAGATTTCTGTCACTTTCTGATGTCTCCAGAGCATGAAGTGAAGGGAATTCTCCCCAACAGGACAGTTGACAGGGATTCCCATGACCATCTGCTATTCCATACATAGAAATAAAAGCTGAAGATACACTTTAACCTAATCAGTCATGTAAAATTGATATTGTGACTGAAGTAAAAAACAGAATCCAAATTCAGGGACCAGTTGTTAAAAACACTCAGGATCTTAGAAAAACATCTTTATAAGACTTTTTTGTGCATATATTTTTAATATTGCAATGATGTTCCTTCCTGTATTAGATTCAGTCGACTGCTTCAGATGCCCTTGGGATCAGTGGCCAAATGTTCAACAAACTGAGTGTCTTTTGAAAACTATTGAGTTTCTTTCCTTTGAAGAGCCATTGGGGGCAACACTGGTTGCCACAAGTATTACCTCTTTCACAATCCCATTTGCCCTCTTGGGACTTTTCATCCACTACAAGACTACCCCTATTGTCAGAGCCAATAACTATTTTTTAAGTTGTCTTCTTCTGCTGTCATTATCTCTCTGCTTTCTCTCTTCATTAATACTCATCGGCTATCCACAACCAGAAAAATGTCTTCTACGACAGGTGGCTTTTGGCATGGTTTTCTCATTATGTGTCTCCTGTGTCTTAGCAAAAACCATCACTGTCTTGATAGCCTTCAAAGCTACCAAACCTGACAGCAGTTTAAGAAAATGGACTGGGTCAAAGCTGGGCTTTACTGTTATCATTTGTTGTGTTTTTATACAACTGTGTTTTTGTATAACATGGTTGTCCAGTTCTCCACCATTCCCGCAAAATGATGTCAGCCAACCAGAAGTTATAATCACCAGCTGTAATGAAGGATCTCCAACAGCCTTCTGGTGTATGCTTGGGTACCTGGCTCTCCTGGCCTCTATCAGTCTGGTTCTTGCCTTCCTGGCTCGACAGCTCCCAGATAGCTTCAACGAGGCCAAATTCATAACCTTCAGTATGCTGGCCTTCCTGAGCGTCTGGGTGTCCTTTATTCCAGCGTACCTTAGCACTCGTGGCAAGTACTCGGTTGCCATGGAAATCTTTGCTATCTTGTCTTCCAGTTGGGCTTTGGTTATTTGTATCTTTGTGCCCAAGTGTTACATTATTCTATGCAGGCCGGAGCTGAACACCAAAGAAAGTCTGATGGGAAGAGGAAAAAAATGATTCACTAATGCACAATTGCATTTCAAAAGAATTAAAAAGTCATGTACAGTAATGTACTATATTGTGTAAGAGTACATTTTTTTGGTTTTCATGTGTTTAATAGGATTCTGTTATAAGATACAATGAGAATAACAAAGTTGAATTCAACATACAAAACTTGTGACTTACTAATTTTTAAAATGAAGTATACATATTTAAAACAAGCTATGTTACCCTACCCAACAAAAACGGAGTAAGAAAGAAGGGAAGCAATCACAATTTTATTAAAATTTTTTAATAATTTAAAGCGTATTTACAACAAAATCTAAAATCAAACAATGTAAAATAGAAAGCACTGCAGCTTTAAGGAGTACAGAGCAGTCTATTGTATTCATTTTTCTACTGGAAACACAGAAACATACAGTTGTGCTCATAAGTTTATATACCCTGGCAGAATTTATGATTTATTGGCCATTTTTCAGTGAATATGAATGATAACAAAAAAACATTTATTTCACTAATGGTTAGTGTTTGGCTGAAATCATTTATTATCAATTAACTGTGTTTACTCTTTTTAAATCATAATGACAACAGAAACTACCCGAATGACCCTGATCAAAAGTTTACATACCCTGGTGATTTTGGCCTGATAACATGCACACAAGTTGACCAAAGGGGTTTGAATGGCTATTAGGCCCCTTTCACACGAGGCGGGCTCCGTTTCTATGGAGCCCGCCTCGGTCCGCCGGCTCAGCGGGAGATCTGTCCGTTGATCTCCGCTGAGCCGGCGGATGACAGGTCCCTCTCTGCTCACTGAGCGGGCAGGGGCTTGTCAGGCGCCACTGCAGCCTATGGAGGGATCGGACGAAAACGGACAGCGTGTCCGTTTTCGTCAGATCTCACCCGATCTGATCCGCCAGCGACGGATCTGGGCGTAGAGCCATACGTCTGCTTTTAGAGGATCGGACGGGGTCGGATGTCAGCGGACACGTCTCCGCTGACATCCGACGCTCCATAGGCTAACATGGATTGCCCGTTCAGGTCCGCCGTCAAAACTGACAGGCGGACCTGAACGGTCCGATCGTGTGAAAGGGGCCTTAAAGGTAACCATCCTCACCTGTGATCTGTTTGCTTGTAATTAGTGTTTGTGTATAAAAGGTCAATGAGTTTCTGGACTCCTGACAGACCCTTGCATCTTTGATCCAGTGCTGCACTGACGTTTCTGGATTCTGAGTCATGAATAGCAGGAAAGCAAAAGAATAAGGGATGTGGCGTAATCACGCACACATTTGGTCTACTAGTGGTGCACAACTCTGAGAAGATTAAATGGATATTTCTTGGTGCTGGTTTATGGTCAGGTGGCCAAGTCATGATGTCTAAGTACCAGTTTGTCTTCTTTAGAGCTCCCGATAGGGTAGATGGGCTAAAAATAGGGATGGGCGAACGGTTCGGCCCAAGCATGAGTTCAGGCCGAACATATGTCTGTTCGGCCGTTTGTGAAATGCCCGAATTTGCAAGGTGTTCCCCGGGTGTTCGCCCTGACTAACACCTTGCAATGCACTGAGCCCTGCACAGTACATTCTGTGCCCCGATTGAGCAAAGTTTTGCCCAATCAGGGCACAGTGTAAACTGGTTGTTAAGGGAAGTTGACCTCCGCGTCCTTAACAATGAGTCGTCAACTGTCAATGGGTTTTCCTGCTGACAGCTGAGTAAAAAAAATAAAGAAAAAACCCTGCCTGTGATTGTCGGGGTCTGCAGGTGGGGGGGTTATCGGGATCTGGAAGCCCCCAGATCCCACCCCCCCTAATTTGAATGAGTATAAGGTACATTGATACATTGTACCCTTACACATTCACCAAAAAAGTGTCAAAAAGTAAGAAAAACAGGAAAAGTATTTTGACGAATCCTTTATTAAAAAAGAAAAAAGTGTCAATCACAATGCCTGATGGACCCAAAAAAAAAAAAAAAATCGCTTCTGCCTCCCACTGACTGCTTGCCCTGCACTTTCACAGCTCTCAGAGGCAAGTGGCGAGGCCACCTGGTTACATCACCCCGTGGCACCGCCCCCTTCTGACGACATGTCACGTCAAGCCCCCACCCGCAGACCCCGACAACCACAGCCCAGAGTTGTCGGGAAGAGGTCCTTGTCCCCATCAACATGGGGACAAGGTGCTTTGGAGTGGGGGGCACAGAGCCTCCCTGCCCCAAAGCACCCAACCCTCAATGTTGAGAGCATGTGGCCTGATATGGTTTGGGAGGGGGGCACTGCACTCGCTCAACCCCCCCCTTTTCCTGACATGCCGGGCTGCATGCTCGGATAAGGGTCTGCTATGGATTTTTTTGAGGGCATGTGGCCTGGTATGACCTGATGGGCTGCATACTCTGATAAGTGTCTGGTATGGATTTTTTCTGGGGGACCGTTTTTTTATTTATTTTTTGGCATGGGGTTCCCCTCAAAATCCATACCAGACCCGAGAGGGCCTGGTATGGAATAGAGGGGGGGTCCCTTGCCATTTTTTTCTTTATTTTTGAATAACCAATTGTAACCGCAAGTCATTTTAAATGGGATTTGACTCTTTTTTTTTCTTTAGAAATGCCAGTTTTGCTGTAGCATGTTCTGCATATGCTACAGATGCACCACTTTACAGGCACATTAAAGGCCCCCCCCCCCCCCCAGCATGATATTTAAAGGATTTTTTCATTTCCATTGTTGCACTTTAAGCATCATTTAAATAACTGCTCCTGAATAAACGATTGCTTTTTTTTTAAAAAAATTGATACATGTCCCCCAGGGCAGTACCCAGAGCCCCCATACCCCTTTTATGGCCAATTACTTGCATATAATCCTTCAAAATGGGCACTTTTGATTTTTTCTGTTCATCTCCCATAGACTGCAATGGGGTTCGCTGTTTGGGTTAGAACATTTCCCCTGTTCGGGAGTTCTGCTGCAAACCAAACAGGGGGGTGTTTGGCCCATCCCTGGCTAGAAACCCTAGTGGTTCCAGGTTTTCTTTGCTGCAATCTGGCACCAGGTCTTGGCCTCCAGGATCACCCCACCGAGTAGCGGCTGGTGCTCAAAATTTTGGGGCGGGCGCAAACAAACTGAAAACTTCTGAAAAAAAACCCATCAATTGCAGCCTCACTGTGCCCATCAAACACAGCCAATGTGCCTATCAATTGCAGCCACTGTGCCCTCAAAGGCAGCCACTGTGCCCATAAAACGCTGCCACTGTGCCCATCAAACGCTGCCACTGTGCCCATCACATGCCGCCACTGTGCCATCGAATGCCACCACTGTGACCCCCCGCCCACTCACTGTCTGCCCGGCACTTACCCTGTCTCAGTGGGGCAGCGGGTGACGCGGTGAGCAGTGTCCTCCATGTGTCTCCTCCTGTCCTATCCTCCCGTCCTCTCCTCCTGATAGGTGTCCAATCACAGCGCCTGTCGTTTCAGCCAATCAAGTGACGGGTAACAGACCCGAGTACCTGATTGGCGGAGAGGCGGTTCAGTGTTAGGAAATTGAATATTCATTCGCTTTTTTAACACACCTGGGTGGACCGCGAGTGCCAAACATGGCTCTGATCAGGTGCTTCAAAAACACCCCCGCCGCTGTAATTCAGGTGCCTGGGGCCCAAAAAAGGGCCTGGCACCTGAATAGGGGGAGGCAGCGGCGGCCATGGATAGATTCATGCTATGCATGAATCTATTCATTGGTCATAGAGGGGGTGGCTGGAGAGGGGGTGGCGCCCCCTTGCGCCCTTATGGACATACCGTCACTGACCCCACCAATGGATTGTTGGATCTGAAGGGTTATGGTGGAGAGACTGTTCTCAAGGCAGCAGAAAAAAGAATATTCAGATCCAGGAAGAGGTCATGGCAGGCAGCAGGGAGGAGAGTAGTCAGGTCCAACCAGAAGGAATGGTAGGCAGCAGGTGAGAGAAGGGTCAGGTTCGAGCAGAGGTCTAGGCAACAAGAAAATATTCAGGTCTAGGAAGAGATCATGGCAGGCAGCGGGCAAGAGAGTAGTCAGGTTCAAGCTGAAGGCATTACGGGTGGCATGTAGGCAAGTGCAGTCTACTTTCTCCACTGCAGGTGATGCTCAACCACAATGACATTATAGGGACAGAGGAAGTCAAGAGAAACATGGTTCCTCTATGGTTTCCATGGGTCACTGAGGGAGCTATCTAGTTGGATGCTGCTGCCCCATGTGACTCCGGAAGCCATCTTGGGTCAGGCAGAGTCTATTTATGACCCTGGCTCCTGGTCTTGCAGTGCATTTCGGGGTAGTGTGAGTAGTGTAAGGAAAGAAAAAAATAGGCCTTAAAACAACTAAACTACATAAAATAGGTAAGAGATAACACCATCCAGGAATGACTGGAAAAAATATGGAGGCCAGTCCCCTACTGGTCCTCCATAAATAGAGAAAATATAGACTATCTCGGTACCAGTTTAGACAGTTTACACAAATGGATTTATAAAAAATAAATTTTTATTTATACAAAAAAATAGGATATCCCAATACATCGTAACATATTCAACAGATTCCATGGCAAAACAATGTTAAAAATATAAGTTAACGATACATGGATGTCACTAATACTTAATGTGCCCCCTTAGAGCTTACAAGGGTGTAGTGGGTCCTCACAGATCATGTATTCCTCAACATGTTTCGCTGAACTCTACTGCTTCATCAGGAGAGTATCTGAAATGACGTAATCAAAATAAGACATGTAATATGTGCACACCATACTATATAAATGTTTGCCAGTACAATGGGGAAAAAACAAAGGGAGCACTGGGAAAATATATAATCTAAATATATAACTTGCGTGTGAAAAAATTGGTGATAAAAATGAATGAAGCTGCTATACACAAAGTGCTAGACACTTGGACATAGTGACTATATATAAATACAGCGCTCACAAAGACCCATAATAGGTGAAAACAAAAACATAAAGTCCATATGAAACTGTGAAGGTGCTTCACAAATAATGTGCAAAAATGCAGGGAATGCTTCACAGCTGGTGTGCAAAAAGTGCAGAGAAAATGCTGCAGGAAAATTTTCAGGCGTACCAAGACACCCCCACATGTGTCCCCACTCACCAAATCACAATGACACCCAGCTTTTCAGTCTGGGAGTCAATATAGTATTTCAAGCTGAAGGGCCAGACAGCCCAAGCTACGACTTGCACAACTGAGGGGGCAATCCTAGAGGACCTCGGGACCCGCTCCTGCACCGGGGAGATCACACATCGCCAAGAGAAAGTGGGAGGGAGTGCAATACCTACACAGGGCCGCAAAATGATGAGCCTTTAAAGTGGCAGTGCTCTCTAGGGGGTAACCCCCCCCCCCAGAAGATAAACAAAATGAAATGAAAAAAGAAAAACAATATACAGACAATATATATAAAATGCAACCTGGTAGGGGTTCCTAAATCAAAGAACTACATCAACAAAATATATGAACAAAACATAAACCCAATTGCTAATTCCACCCAATGTGGACATACATTGGGCATCAGCCCGGGTTCACTTGATGCCAAGTTCAGCTAGGAGATCAATGAAATCAAGACGCAGTGCGGTAAAGTAATACCGTATCCAACTCACGAGTCAGTCGAAAAGAGGCACAACATGGCCACACCAGTTACAAAAACGATTTGTAGGAAATGACTTACTTGAGGCCCGGTGGAAAAGTTTTCCTGACACGAGGTAAAAATGTGATTGATAGCCTCATCTCTGTTCCTGATGGCTGTGTGAAGGGGGCAGGGGCATACTTACAGGGGTTGCAATTGTGAACCAGCCCCATGCCAAGGGGTCTGTGCGGCCCCCCTCTACACCAGGGATGGCATATAGAGGAACCGATTCCCTTTCAGCAGCTGCAGGAGGAAAATGGAGGGGATCTGTTCCTCTATATGCCGTCCCCACTGTTTCTCTTATCCACCTCCTGCTGTGATCGGGCTCCTGTGCTCTCTTCTGACCCCCCTCATCCCCTGCAGCGCTTGCAGATTCCCCCCTCCCCTCTCCTGTCGGCTGCTGCGGGGGATGCTTTCGGGATGGAGAGTTGGAAAGGGGCCAGTAAATGTGTCATTTACTGGCCCCTTCCTTTGTCTCAATGAATCTGTACCAATCACTGACTCTGTTCATTCATAACCGAGGCATAGTAAACTGTGTTTACTATGCTTCAGTTTGTGAATGAACAGGAAGCTCTGTACAGAGCTATTCTTGTCCATTCATTCTGTGCTGCAGAGGCTGCAGAGATGGAGATTGGACGATTGTGTCCTCAATCCCCTTTCTCCATCTCAAAGGTGGAACATCAGAGGTCTGTTTAGACCCCTGATATATCACCCAAAAAAAAAAAAAAAACAATGGGGCTCTTAAAATTTGCAAAAAAACAAAATGTAAAAAAAAAAATATGGAAAAAAAAATGAATAACATAAAATGGTAAAAAAAATAAAAACTAAATTAAAATAACAAAAATTAAAACCTACTGACTCTGGTAGTGTAAGTATCAGGGTCGCAAAGGTCGCACTTGCGTCCAGGCCCTTGCATTGTGCCACCATGGGGGGCCCTTTATGGTTTCTTGCACCGGGGCCCTGAAGGTTCTAGTTACGCCTCTGGATGGGGTGGGGGGGGGGGGGTGTCCCTTCCCTCCAATCAGCTCTCAGAGCTCTTCTTACTGACCTCTGCAGATTGTAACTTCAGCTCCCTGCCCCTTGCTTTCTGACAGCTCAGACAAGCTGTATAAATCAAGTTTTGAACTGTAGAGAAGAGAAGACTGCAGTAAAACTTATGTAGGAGGATTTGTTTAATCTCTATGCATAGGTGTGCGCAGCCTAATGCATTAGGATGTGCACCCTTAAGCTCAAACACACATGCATGTGTATGTATCTACATATATATGACTCCGGCACATTGATCTCCCTGCTGGCACGGTGAAAGAGAAAAGGATAAACACTTCTCCCATGGCAGAGCCGGTGAGAGGGAGATCTTTCCCATGTTCCTGTTGCTACACAGAACGATAACACTAATGTGCATGGGGGGATTAGGGTGTGCCTGGGCACACCCGGCACACCCTGTGCGCACGCCTATGTCTCTGTGTATCACCTGAGGCAAGTCACTTCTCTATATATATGTGAGGCCTTACAACCACTTTAAATCCAGGATCATTCAACTAGAATCTGACCACGGAATAAGCTTTATAAATGTTCCAACAGGTGTCCAGTGGCAAAAAAGGGAAGTATGATAATCAAATTGATCATTGGCCTCTTTATAAAAATATGTGTAATTGAAAAAGTGTATAATGTGTGTCTTTAAAGTTGATTTCCTTTCTTCCCTTTAGTCGTGTCGACTAACATAGAGTGCATTTGAAATTCGTGAGATGCACTACTATACCTTAGGCCCCTCTCACACGGGCGGCTGTCCTGCCGCTATTAAAAGTGTGTTTTGGTATTTTGAAATTCAGAGAATCCTGACACAGCGTTCACTTGCAGTTGTACACTGCGATTAGCTGCAGATATGTGCAGATAGCTGCGCTAAATTGGTCCTGGAATTAGTCAACTTTATTTTTTCTATCTGCACAAAACCGCATGTAACAAAACCGTTGCTAAACGCAGTGTGTGAATGGGGCCATAGGAAAGCATTGTGTGCATTTAGCTGCGGTCGATAATTTCATCTGTCCGCAGCTAAAAGCACAGTTCTATCCGCCCGTGTGAAAGGGGCCTAAACTATATATTTTTTATGGAATTTGATTTAAAAAAAAAATGTTTAGGAACATATATTGTATTTAAAGTATAAATACACTATATTACCAAAAGTATTGGAACGCCTGCCTTTACACGCACATGGACTTTAATGGCATTCTTAGTCCGTAGGGTTCAATATTGGGTTGCCCCACCCTTTAACAGCTTCATCTCTTCTGGGAAGGCTGTCCACAAGGTTTAGGAGTGTGTCTATGGGAGTGTTTGACCATTCTTCCAGAAGTGCATTTGTGAGGCCAGGCACTGATGTTGGAGAGAAGGCCTGGCTCAGAGTCTCCACTCTAATTCATCCCAAAGGTGTTCTATTGGGTTGAGGTCAGGACTCTGTGCAGGCCAGTCAAGTTCCTCCACCCCAAACTCTCTCATCCATGTCTTTATGGACCTTGCTTTGTGCACTGGTGCGCAGTCCTGTTGGAACAAGGAAGGGGCCATCCCCAAGCTGTTCCCACAAAGTTGGGAACATGAAATTGTCCAAAATGTCTTGGTATGCTGACACCTTAAGAGTTCCCTTCACTGGAACTAAGGGGCCAATCCCTGAAAAACAACCCCATACTATAATCCCCCCTCCACCAAATGATTTGGACCAGTGCAAGGTCCATAAAGACATGGATGAACGAGTTTGGGGTGGAGGAAACTTACTGGCCTGCACAGAGTCCTGACCTCAACCCGAAAGAACACCTTTGGGATGAATAAGAGCGGAGACTGCAAGCCAGGCCTTCCAATATCAGTGCCTGACCTCACAAATGCACTTCTGGAAGAATGGTCAAACATTCCCATAGACACGCTCCTAAACCTTGTAGACAGCCTTCCCAGAAGAGTTGAAGCTGTTATAGCTGTAAAGGGTGGGCCAACTCAATATTGAACCCTACAGACTAAGACTGGGATACCATTAACCGTTTCCCGACCAGCGCACGCCGATATACGTTAGCAGAATGGCATTGGTGGGCAAAAGGGCGTACAGGTACGTCCCCTTTAAGAAGCGGCACTGCGGGCGCGCACGCATGCCGCCGCCAGCGCAAACGCGCCCGCCGCATCCTCCGTGACCGCGGGTCCCTCGGACTCAATGTCCGCCGGGTACCAGCGATCATGTCTCAGAGAGGTAGAACAGGAAGATGCTTTTGTAAACAAAGCATTTCCCCGTTCTGCCTTGTGTTATGATAGAGATCACTGCTCTCTGTCATCGAGAGCAGTGATCGCTGTCATGTGTGTTGAAGCCCATCACCCCCACAATTAGAATCACTCCCTAGGACACACTTAACCCCTTCATCGCCCCCTAGTGGTTAACCCCTTCCCTGCCAGTGTCATTTACACGGTAATCAGTGCATTTTTATAGCACTGATCACTGTATAAATGACAATGGTCCCAAAATAGCGTCAAAAGTGTCCGATGTGTCCACCATAATGTCGCAGTCACGATAAAAATTGCAGATCACCGCCATTACTATTAAAAAAAAAAGAATAATATAAATGCCATAAAACTATCCCCTATTTTGTAGACGCTATGAATTTTGTGCAAACCAATAAAAATACTCTTATTGCGATCTTTTTTTACCAAAAATATGTAGAGAAATACATATTGGCCTAAACTGAGGAAAAAAATAGTTTTTTTATATATTTTTGGGGGATATTTATTATAGCAAAAACTAAAAAATATTGCTCTAGTTGTGGGAAAAAAAGGATATCAATTTTGTTTGGGTACAACGTCGCACGACCGCGCAATTGTCAGTTAAATCGACGCAGTGCCGAATCGCAAAAAGTGCTCTGATCAGGAAGGGGGCAAAACCTTCCGTGGCAGAAGTGGTTAAAGTTCATGTGCCTGTAAAGGCAGGCATCACAATACTTTTGGCAACATAGTGTGTGTGTATATATATATATATATAAATAGATATATATCTATATATATATATACATATACATAGCTGTGCTCATAAGTTTACATATGATTTTTATGATTTCTTGACCATTTTTCAGAGAATATGAATGATAACACAAAAACATTTCTATCACTTATGGTTAGTGTTTGGCTGAAGCCATTTATTATCAATCAACTGTGTTTACTCTTTTTAAATCATAACAACAGAAACTACCCAAATGACCCTGATCAAAAGTTTACATACCCCAGTATTTAATACTGTGTATTGCTCCCTTTAATATCAATGACAGCTTGAAGTCTTTTGTGGTGTTTGTGGATGAGGCTCCTTATCTTCTCAGATGGTAAAGCTACCCATTCCTCTTGGCAAAAAGCCTCCAGTTCCTGTAAATTCTTGGGCTGTCTTGCATGAACTGCACGTTTTGAGATCTCCCCAGAGTGGCTCAATGATATTGAGGTCAGGAGACCGAGATGGCCAATCCAGAACCTTCACTTTATTCTGCTGTAGCCAATGACAAGTCGCCTTGGCCTTGTGTTTTGGATCATTGTCATGTTGGAATGTCCAAGTACGTCCCATGCGCAGCTTCCTGGCTGATGAATGCGAATGTTCCTCCAGTATTTTTTGATAACATACTGCATTCATCTTGCCATCAATTTTGACCAAATTTCCTGTGCCTTTGTAGCTCACACATCCCCAAAACATCAGCGATCCACCTCCGTGTTTCACAGTAGGAATGATGTACCTTTTATCATAGGCCTTGTTGACTCCTCTCCAAATGTAGCGTTTATGGTTGTGGCCAAAAAGCTCAATTTTGGTCTCATCACTCCAAATGACTTTGTGCCGGAAGGTTTGAGGCTTCTCTCTGTGCTGTTTGGTGTATTGTAAGCGGGATACTTTGTGGCATTTGAATAGTAATGGCTTTCTTCTGGTGACTCGACCATGCGGCCCATCTTTCTTCAAGTGCCTCCTTATTGTGCATCTTGAAACAGCCACACCACATGTTTTCATAGAGTCCTGTATTTCACCTGAAGATTTTTGTGGGTTTTTCTTTGCATCCTGTACGATTTTCCTGGCAGTTGTGGCTGAAATTTTAGTTGGTCTACCTGACCGTGGTTTGTTTTCAACAGATCCCCTCATTTTCCACTTCTTGATTGGAGTTTGAACACTGCTGATTGGCATTCTCAATTCCTTGGATATCTTTTTATATCCCTTTCCTGTTTTATACAGTTCAACTACTTTTTCCCGCAGATCCTTTGACAATTCTTTTGCTTTCCCGTGACTCAGAATCCAGAAACGTCAGTGCAGCACTGGATGAAAGATGCAAGGGTCTGTCAGGAGTCCAGAAACTCATTGCCCTTTTATACACACACAATAATTACAAGCAAACAGATCACAGGTGAGGAAGGTTATCTTTAATAGCCATTCAAACCCCTTTGTGTCAACTCTCAAATCACCAGGGTAAACTTTTGTTTAGGGTCATTTGGGTAGTTTCTGTTGTCATTATGATTTAAAAAGAGTAAACAGAGTTGATTAATAATAAATGGCTTGAGCCAAACACTAACCATAAGTGAAAGAAATGTTTTTCTGTTGTCATTTATATTCTCTGAAAAATGGTCAAGGAATCAAAAATTCTGCCAGGGTATGTAAACTTAAGAGCACAACTGTGTGTGTATATATATATATATATATATATATATATATATATACACACACACAATAAATTATGATTTTATTTAATGTCATTTGTGGATTATGTGTTTTGGTGAATTAACTTTGGAGGTACAATTACAGTCCTATCCTATTTGCCTCCCTCCCTGTACAGGGTGGTTTTCTATTGGTTGGATTGTTTTAATAGTAAAAAAATAAAAAAAAACCTGCTGATCTAAAAATATTAAAAAGTGATTTTTGTAATTACAAAACCACATTAACTACTGTATGTGTATATATATATATATATATATATATATATATATATATATATATATATATATATATATCTTTATAAGATTTTAGTGACTGGGCTTACCTATTCTTTAAATAAAAATGGCAAATACATATAAAATGCAGAAAGCATGTATTAGCCTTTTTAACAGTAATTGTAACTTTATTACTGTAATTATTGTTGTAATTAATATGCTCCTTATGACACATTTTATACTTGCACTTATACTTTGATACTGATATAGCCAAAATGATTTTCTTATTTGAAATATCACTAGAAATTCATACATTTATACAACATTTCAGATCCAATTTTTCTTTTATCTTTAATTTTTAGCTTTGTACTCATAACTGCGTTAATGGCTGTCAGTTTTTCTTACGTAGTTTCTGAACACTTGACTTTGCATCAGACCCATAGAGGATATTCTTAGGTGGCCTCAGGAGAGAGATGAGGCACCTGGGCTGTAAATGGCGTCAGGCTGTTAGCACCAAATAACCCAGGGATATACAATTACATGAACATTTGAGAGGTAATTATGTGTGAGAAGGTGAAATGTACACACACCTCCCCTCTGAGGTTATATCCAGGCCCAGATGTCAGCCGAGGCCCATAATGACATTTAATTACATCTCCTTCCCCACCTGCTCCTCAATGTCACACCTGGGAGGTGCCGCCTAATAGGAGTGAGAATTGCCCAGCTCTGTGTGTGCATGGTGGAGGAGAGATGGAAACTCTAATAATGGCCCCTGAAGACAGGACGCAGGTTTAGTCTCTGGCAGCATTTATGACTATAATTATATTCTATGAAAGCAACTTCTCCTGGGAGGGACTGCAGCTTAAAATTATTATTTTTGTCTTATTAACAAGAAAATGATTCATTGTTCACTGTCTGTATTATTATGTATCTGGATATGACAAAGAGAAAAATGTTTACCAAATGAAAAAAATAAAAATAATAATTATATATGTATAATACCTATTACAAAATGTGTGTGTGTGTGTGTATGTAGATATAGATATACTATATATAACACTTGTAATCAATAATTACACATATATAATTATTATTACTTTTTCTATATGGTTTTCAAATAAATATAGGTTATAAAATATATAAAACACAATGTTACTTGTTACTTGATATTACTTGAATGTTACTTGAATATGCCAAAAAATAAAATAAAAATCTTACTAAACTGGCATTTTGAAAAAATAAATAAAACAAAGAAAGTAGTCTTAGTACAATATGCTGTCTAGCAGACATCAGATCAAACAGCCAAACTAAATGTTTTGGTTATTACCCGGGCACATATGTCTATCATACACACAATCTTAGTTCATGCACTTACCGTATATAAGATTAATACCAAAAAAAGTTTTATTAAAAAACAAATATTTTTCAAAAACATATTCTACACATGTTTATATTTACTATATTTCCCTTATTTTATATTTTATTAAGCTAATTTTTGTATTATAGTATTATTTTCTTTTTAATAAAGTTGGGGATTTTAGGGTGGCCCAGCAAAGTTGAGTAGACAATCACAAGCACTGTTGATGTAACATGGAATGAAAGCATGCAAATCGCATGTTCTCCTATAAGGTCCCCTGGAAGTACCAGGAAATTCTGCACATTCCTAGCAGGTACATGGAGCTGTGAAGGAAGAGGAATAGGGACAGTTAGGACCTATTATAGGACCTATACTATTATATTATTATAGTATATTATATAATTATTATTAAATTTTATATATATATATATATATATATATATATATATATATATATATATATATATATATATATATATAAAATTGTATTATATATATTATTATATTATATATTATATTATTATTATTATACACGTTTTTTTATAGCGCCAACAGTTTACACAGTGCTTTACAATGTAGAGGGGGGACAGTACAATTACAGTACAGTTCAATATTATATAATACTATAATATAATATAATATTATAATATTATAGAACCTATAGTTAGGACCTAATAAGACCTGTTGCTTTACTTTGTATAGGCCTTGCTTTAAATATCAAAACAACATTTATTTACTTTTCATTTTGCACATATATAATAAAATATATATTTTTTATATTGCAGCCATTTGCTAAAATCATTTAAGTTCATTTTTTTCCTCATTAATGTACACACAGCACCCCATATTGACAGAAAAACACAGAATTGTTGACATTTTTGCAGATTTATTAAAAAAGAAAAACTGAAATATCACATGGTCCTAAGTATTCAGACCCTTTGCTGTGACACTCATATATTTAACTCAGGTGCTGTCCATTTCTTCTGATCATTCTTGAGATGGTTCTACACTTTCATTTGAGTCCAGCTGTGTTTGATTATACTGATTGGACTTGATTAGGAAAGCCATATACCTGTCTATATAAGACCTTACAGCTCACAGTGCATGTCAGAGCAAATGAGAATCATGAGGTCAAAGGAACTGCCTGAAGAGCTCAGAGACAGAATTGTGGCAAGGCACAGATCTGGCCAAGGTTACAAAAAAATTTCTGCTGCATTTAAGGTTCCTAAGAGCACAGTGGCCTCCATAATCCTTAAATGGAAGACGTTTGGGACGACCAGAACCCTTCCTAGAGCTGGCCGTCCAGACAAACTGAGCTATCGGGGGAGAAGAGACTTGGTGAGAGAGGTAAAGAAGAACTCAAAGATCACTGTGGCTAAGCTCCAGAGATGCAGTCGGGAGATGGGAGAAAGTTGTAGAAAGTCAACCATCACTGCAGCCCTCCACCAGTCGGGGCTTTATGGCAGAGTGGCCCTACGGAAGCCTCTCCTCAGTGCAAGACACATGAAAGCCCGCATTGAGTTTGCTAAAAAACACCTGAAGGACTCCAAGATGGTGAGAAATAAGATTCTCTGGTCTGATGAGACCAAGATAGAACTTTTTGGCATTAATTCTAATCGGTATGTGTGGAGAAAACCAGGCATTGCTCATCACCTGTCCAATACAGTCCCAACAGTGAAGCATGGTGGTGGCAGCATCATGCTGTGGGGGTGTTTTTCAGCTGCAGGGACAGGATGACTGGTTGCAATCGAGGGAAAGATGAATGCGGCCAAGTACAGGGATATCCTGGACGAAAACCTTCTCCAGAGTGCTCAGGACCGCAGACTGGGCCAAAGGTTTACCTTCGAACAAGACAATGACCCTAAGCACACAGCTAAAATAACGAAGGAATGGCTTCACAACTCCATGACTGTTCTTGAATGGCCCAGCCAGAGCCCTGACTTAAGCCCAATTGAGCATCTCTGGAGAGACCTAAAAATGGCTGTCCACCAACATTTACCATCCAACCTGACAGAACTGGAGAGGATCTGCAAGGAGGAATGGCAGAGGATCCCCAAATCCAGGTGTGAAAAACTTGTTGTATCTTTCCCAAAAAGACCCATGGCTGTATTAGATCAAAAGGGTGCTTCTACTAAATACTGGGCAAAGGGTCTGAATACTTAGGACCATGTGATATTTCAATTTTTCTTTTTTAATAAATCTGCCAAATGTCAACAATTCTGTGTTTTTCTGTCAATATGGGGTGCTGTGTGTACATTAATGAGGAAAAAAATGAACTTAAATGATTTTAGTAAATGGCTGCAATATAACAAAGAGTGAAAAATTTAAGGGGGTCTGAATATTTTCCATCCCCACTGTATATATATGTATATAGATATAGATATATATCTATATTTATATACTCTGCATCCAGTGTAGCCTATATATGCAGTGCATTCAGCGGTGTACTGTTTCTAATACACTTCTGGCGGTGTACACAGTATCTAATACAGTGTGTACAATTTCTACTACACTTCTGGTGGTGTACACAGTACACAATACAGTGCAGCCGTAGTACAGTTTCTAATACAGTGCAGGCAGTTTACACAGTATCTAATACAGTTTGTCCATTTTCTACTACACTTCTGGTGGTGTACACAGTACACAATACAGTGCAGCCGTAGTACAGTATCTACTACTTTGCAGGCGGTGTACACAGTAACTAATACAGTGTGTACAGTTTTCACTACACTTCTGGTCTTGTACACAGTACACAATACAGTGCAGCCGTAGTACACTATCTACTACTTTGCAGGTGGTGTACACAGTATCTAATACAGTGTGTACAGTTTCTACTACACTTCTGGTGGTGTACACAGTATACAATACAGTGCAGTCGTTCTACAGTTGCTAATACAGTGCAGGCAGTGTACACAGTATCTAATACAGTGTGTACAGTTTCTACTACACTTCTGGTGTTGTACACAATACAGTGCAGCTGTAGTACAGTTTCTACTACAGTGCAGGCGGTGTACACAGTATCTAATACAATGTGTACAGTTTCTACTACACTTCTGGTGGTGTACACAGTACACAATACAGTGCAGCCGTAGTACAGTATCTACTACTTTGCAGGAGGTGTACACAGTATCTAATACGGTGTGTACAGTTTCTACTACACTTCTGGTGGTGTACACAGTATACAATACATTGCATCCATTGCACAATTGCTAATACAGTGCAGGCGGTGTACACAGTATCTAATACAGTGTAGTGTGGTGTAGCAAAACAAAAAATACATCATGTCCGAAAGGCCACCAAGGAAAGGCAGATGCTCACAGGCCACTAAAAGAGGGCAAGCAGCCTCTGTGTCTACAATTAACAGTGCTGGTCGTGGACATGGTGCATCCTCTGCAGGTGGCTGTGGGGCATGCTTGTCCCTTTTTTCTGCTGCTGGACGTGTTATTGAGCCAGAACATGCAGAAGAGTTGGTGGAGTGGATAACAAAGCCATCCTCATCCTCCTCATCCTCTGTCTCCCAGGCTCAGAGTAGTTTGCCTTCCAACGCAGCTGCCAGAGCGGCTTATTCCACTGGCTCCTTGTCCACAGTCACTCCTTCCGTAGCTCCACCATCATGCACGGAGGAGTCCCCAGAATTTTTTGATCACAGTGTCGGGTACATGCTGCTGGAGGATGAGCAGCGATTTGAAGGCTCCAATGTTGTTTCCCAGGTTTAGGAAGGGAGTAAAGTGAGCCTAGAGAGAGGGGGTGCCCAAGAAGGACAAGAAACTGGCAGTCATGCTCCCCCAGCTGCAGCATACTGCCAAGTTTGCTCCAGTGATGAGGAGGGAGGGGATGATGAGATCACTGACTGTACTTGGGTGCCTGAGAGAAGAAAGGAGGAGTAGGCACAACTCCAATGAGGCAGGATGTCCTCTAGGGGAAGTTTAAGGGCAGCCACCCTATTGCATCACACTGCAGAGCTCCACAGGTGCAGGGCACTGCTGACTCCCCGCTGACTTTTAAAAGTTCCTTGATATGGGCCTTTTTAGGCACGTGTGCAGCAACCTATGTCTGAAGCGGATCAAGCGTGGCCAGAACAGCAGCAGTTTGGGCACCACATGCTTGACCAGTCATATGACGACCTGCCATGCAGTCTGTTGGCAACAGCACTTGAAAGACCCACATCAAAGAAAAAGGCGGACTTCTCCTTGCTCCTCATCTGGGATCTCCAACCCTACTATACATCCAGTCCTCTCAAAAATCTGCACTGAGAGGAATGAAGGTATAGCAATAGGTGTCCCAAGTACTTGCAGCCAATCTGCTATCAGTACACCACCATCTGATTTTAGCAGGCAAATTTCCCTACCCCAGTTGCTGAACCGTAAAAAGAAATTCGGTCCCAGCCATCCACATGGTCAGCGTCTAAATGCTAGCTTGGCCAAATTGCTACAACTGCAACTTCTGCCTTTTCAGCTGGTAGACTCTGCTCCCTTTTTGTGAATTTGTGGAATGTGCTGTACCTCAGTGGCAGGCTCCAAAACACCATTTCTTTTCAGGGAAGGCCATTCCGGCTCTCTACCGGCAGGTGGAAGGCAATGTTTTGGCCTCGTTGGACAGGGCGGTCAGCAGTAAGGTTCATGTTACTGCTGACTCATGGTCCAGCAGGCATGGGCATGGACGTTACCTTTCCTTCACGGCGCACTGGGTACCTCTGCTGGCAGCTGGGAAGAATGCAGGACAGGGTTTAGTGTTGTTGGAGCTGGTTCCACCACCACGCCTCCAAAATGCTAGTGGTGATTCTGCCGCAGCTCTCTCCTCCACCCCCTCCTCTTCTTCTTCCTCTATGGCCTCTTCTGATGCCATGGGGTGCTTGATTTGGTCTGCCTAGGGAACAGGAGCCACACTGGGGCAGGGATTTTGTCAGCTTTGCAGGAACAGGCTCAGAGGTGGTTGACGCCATGCCAGCTTTAGCCAGGAATGGTTGTATGCAACAATGGCACCAACCTTCTCTCCGCCCTCCGACAGGGACACTTGACCCATGTTCCATGTTTGGCACATGTCCTGAAATTGGTGGTGCAGCGGTTCTTGAGCATGTACCCAGGCTTACAGGATCCCCTGAGGCAGGCCAGAAAATCCTGTGGTCATTTCTGCTGGTCATACTATGCTGACATTCAAAGGGAATGCAACCTGCCCACCAACCGCCTCATTTGTGACATGCCCACCAGGTGGAACTCAACGTTGGCAATGCAGCTGCACACACAGCAGAGGGCCATCAATGAGTACCTGTGCGAGTATGCACCAGGACAGGGTCAGGAGAGCTTGGCTTCTTTTTGCCACACCAGTGGCTACTGGTCAAGGATGCATGCACTCTCCTGTCACCATTTGAGGAGGCCACAAGGATGGTGAGCAGCGACAATGCATGCATCAGTGACACTGTCACTCTAGTCTTCCTGTTGGAGTACACACTTTGTGGAATCATGGACAGGGCACTTGAGGCAGAACAGCGGGAGGAAGAGGAGGAATTCATTACCTCTCAAGGCCCCCTTTATCCAGATAGCATTCCTGCGGGCCCGCCAGACACACAGAAAGAAGAGGAGGAGGAGGATGTAGAGGATAACACTCAGCAGCAGTCTTCAAGGGATGATTTTCAGTCCCCAGAAACCCAAGGAGTTGTACATGGCTGGGAGTAGGTAGTTATGGACCATGTGATCCTTAGTGACCCAGAGGATTTAGGATTAAATGCCTCTGCAAACTTACACTGCATGGCCTCCCTGATTCTGCAAAGCCTGCGAATGGACCCTAGGATTCGTGGTATCAAGGAGAGGGATCATTACTGGCTGGCAACCCTTCTTGATCCACGTTACAAGGGTAAGGTTACAGAACTCATCCTGCCTTTGCAGAGGGAGCAGAGGATGAAACATCTTCAGGAGGCCTTGAAGAAAGGTTTGCAATGCATTTCCAGACCCTGGGAGGTTACAATTTCCTGGTGCTGCACAACATGTTGTTGAGGCTTTGTTCAGTCAGAAGAAGAGTGGCGGGGAAGGTGGTCGGCTGACCAATGCCTTTAAACAATTTTTCAGTCCTCAGCGCCAAGGTCTGATCGGTTCAAGCAACCATCGCCAGTGTCTGTATTACATGGTGCAGGAATATCTAGGGGCAAGAGCAGACTTGGAGACCTTTCCAACAGAGCATCCACTTGGTTACTGGGTCTTGAGAATGGACCGCTGGCCAGAACTTGCTCAATATGCAATTGAGCTGCTGGCCTGTCCTGCATCCAGTGTGCTTTCTGAACGCACATTCAGTGCTGCTGGAGGGTTTGCAATGGATCAAAGAGTGTGCCCGTCCACAGACTCCGTTGATAGGCTCACATTCATAAAAATGAATCAGTCTTGGATCAGCAGATATCAAGCACCTGATATTGATGGAACTGATTGAATTTGCTATGGATGTGGGATCCCTTGAAGTCTGCCTATGCTGACTATCCTATTCCTCCTGAATCTTGATGATGCTAACTTCCAACAAAAGTTTTGGTTTAGGGCACCACCACCACCACCCAAGGCTCAATTTTTCTGCCCCTGTTTAACAGGGGCATGTAATTACAATTTTTGATCTAATATTTCACAGCAGGGCCTGTTCCTGCGCCAAACAAGAGCATCTTTGAGGGGTTACAGTGTTGTGGCATCACCACTCAAAGCCCAATTTTACTGCCCCTGTTTAAAGCAGAGTTCCACCCAAAAATGGAACTTCCGCTTTAAGGGAAGGTGACCCCCTGACATGCCACATTTGGCATGTCATTTTTTTGGGGGGGGGGAGCGAAAACCCTGTTTTCAGAGGGTTCCAGCTCCTACTTCCTCCCGGCGCACCGTGGCACCGGAAGCAAGTTTACCTCTCCCCCCTCCCTCTCGGCAATCATCTGGGACACGTCACAGGTCCCAGATGATTGCCTGGCCAGTTACAATGCACCGCACGGCTAGCGCATCTGCAGCGGGCGCCCACAGTGACCATGCCAGTGCTACAGAGAGGAGGGGGAGATGAGCAGGGCTTCGTTCCCCCGCATCGCTGGACCCTAGGACAGGTAAGTGTCCGATTATTAAAAGTCAGCAGCTGCAGTATTTGTATCTGCTGACTTTTATTTTATTTTTTTTTAAGCGGATCTCCGCTTTAACAGGGGCATGTAATTACAATTTTTGATCTAATATTTCAAAGCAGGGCCCCTTCCTGTGCCCAATAAGAAGAGTATCTGTGAGGGGTTAGCGTTGTGGCACCACTACCACTCAAGGCCCAATTTTTCTGCCCCTGTTCAGCAGGGGCATGTAATTACAATTTTTGATCTAATATTTCACAGCAGGGCCCGTTCCTGCGCCCAACAAGAGTATCTGTGAGGGGTTACAGTATTGTGGCACCACCACCACCACCAAAGGCCCAATTTTTCTGCCCCTGTTTAACAGGGGCATGTAATTACAATTTTTGATCTAACATTTCACAGCAGGACCCATTCATGCACCCAACAAGAGTATCTGTGAGGGGTTACAGTGTTGTGGCACCACTACCACCACCCAAGGCCCAATTTTTCTGCCCCTGTTTAACAGGGGCATGTAATTACAATTTTCGATCTAATATTTCACAGCAGGGCCTGTTCCTGCCCTCAACAAGAGTAACTGTGAGGGCTTACAGTGTTTTGGTGCCACCACCACCAAAGGCCCAATTTTTCTGCCCCTGTTTAACAGGGGCATGTAATTACAATTTTTGATTTAATATTTCACAGCTGGGCCCATTCCTGCGACCAACAAGAGTATCTGTGAGGGGTTACAGTGTTCTGGCACCACCACCACTCAAGGCCCAATTTTTCTGCCCCTGTTCAACAGGGGCATCTAATTACAATTTTTGATCTAATATTTCACAGCAGGGCCTGTTCCTGCGCCCAACAAGAGTATCTGTGAGGGGTTACAGTGTTGTGACACCACCACTCAAGGCCCAATTTTTTTGCCCCTGTTTAACAGGGGCATGTAATTACAATTTTTGATATAATATTTCACAGCATGGTCCATTCCTGTGCCCACCAAGAGTAACTGTCGGGGCTTACAGTGTTCTGGTACCACCAACACCTAAGGCCCAATTTTCTGCAGAGTATATAGGGCAGGCCGTATAGTATATATACTGCTGTTCAGAGTATATAGTGCCTGGGGGCCTGGGGGAACCTCCACGCCATTATTTTTTACATTTGGGTGCGGGGTTACCCTTAATATTCATACCAGACCTGAAGGGCCTGGTATTGATTTTGAGGGTGACATCCACACTCTTTTTTTTTTGTATTTTTATCTATATTGTCGGGATCTGACAATACATTACAGCCGCAAGCAGTTTTAAAAGAAATTTTTTCCTTTAGAAATGTAATTTTGCTGTGGCACTGTTATAAACATGGGAAAGATACGCTACTAAGGACACCCCCCAGGCACGATATTTAAAGGAATATTTCATTTTTATTGTTTCACTTTAAGCATTATTAAAATCACTGCTTCCGAAAAAAACGGTAGTTTTTAAAACTCTTTTTGCATTGATACATGTCCCCTGGGGCAGGACCCAGGTCTCCAAACACTTTTTATGGCAATAGCTTGCATATAAGCCTTTAAGATTAGCACTTTTGTTTTTTCACGTTCGTGTCTCATAGTCTTTAACGGTGTTCGAACAAATTTTTTGCCTGTTCTTGTCCTGACAGATCCAGGAGGAGGGGGCACCGGAGGATCACAGAGGGGGACCGGGAGCCAGAGGTGCACAGAGGGGGAGCCAGGGGAGCACAGAGGGGGACCGGAGGAGCACAGAGGGGAACCGGGGGCACACAGAAGGGGAGCCGGAGTAGTACAGAGGAGGACCAGAGGAGCACAGAGGGGGAGCCGGAGGAACACAGAGGACGACCAGAGGAGCACAGAGGGGGGGACCGGCGAAGCAGAGGGGGAAAAGCTGGAGGAGCACGGGGGGAGGGGGGGTACTAATTAGGGGGTTAGGCAGTTCGCATAAATGTACTTTATATGAAAAAGTTCTTAGATCCTATATTTAGGTTTCTAAAATGACTTAAAGCTATAAATGCATTCCATGAGCTGTTGCTAGTGCTGGCATTCATTAGCGTAGCGAGAGCACCCTCTGGTGGTCATAGTCCACACTTTCAAATTTAATTCCTGTAGTATGCTTACCGGTAATTCTAGTTTTTCATTATCACCGTATATAACCTTGTTTTTGCGGCCCTGTCCATATTCATATATTAAAAAATAATAACCTCCTGCACCAAAGGTTTTATAAACATGATTCCACTGTGTGTACAAAAAGAGTTACAGCTGCTGCAGTTAATAAAAGTGTCATAAATCGTACACTCCGCTCTGAATATATTTCTTAACACTGCACTGCACTGCTGTTGTGCAATATACTATTTCTATAAACTAAAATCAAGTGCTTACTATGTTCAAAATCAAGGAAAATCTCAAAAAAATATACCATAAGTGCAAACGCACAACTGCGATAAATTGACAATAACAATATTAATATAATGCGCAGTCCATGTATTTATAAGTGTCCATATTACTCATGCCAGTAAATCAATTGTGCCCGTGCTCCCAGGACAAAGACGGGCAAATGAGACTCCAACTCTCCAAACATGAAGTCCCCCCTCACACACACACACACACACACACTTGCACTCACTGGACAGTATTGACCCTCAAAGAATAGATAGGTCAAATAACACCTTTTGGGTCAAACCCACTACTTTCAACCACCATGCAGCCCAGGGTTCACAGGTCTGTGTCCATCGTCTATAATGTACTGCTCCAATCCAGGGGAAACAATGCCACAGAGAAGCCATAATTACGCAAGCAAACTAATTTATTAAAACCAAATGTTTTACATGTACGTGTATGCACTCTCTTGTTTCTGTGCTTGAGAACCAGCATTAGATGTATTTATAGCTGCCCAGAGTAAGGGGAAGATGGCCGCCATCACCTCGGAAACCAGAAGCGGTGTGCGTTCCACCGCTAGGATATGAAGTCACAGGAAGGGACATCGCGACTAGAAATACCCGCCTCAACATATTTCATCTGGATTGGACATCTTCAGGAAGCATTTTTATATATTCAACCTGCACACGGGCCAAAAAAAATGGCAGACGGTATCCTCCAAACTCAGACCTTCATCTGGTGAACCCCCCTTCTAGAGTCTACTTCCCAAATCCCCCACAGCCCCACCGGCTCTATATTTGGGGATTTATTTATTTTTTACTTAACTACCATTTGCCAAAATCTCCTGTCACATGACACTCTGTGTTCTCTTGCTCTTCAGTCCTGTATAGGCAGTGGGCGGTTGCAATTAGAGCTGATGTGATCATGTGAACATAGCTTTATGTGGGTGAATGGCACACTACATTCACTGTATTGTCCTTAGTCTTCTGAGTTGAGTAATGCTGGGATTTAATAGCCTGGTGTGGAGGAACTCTAGTGACCTGCACAGAACTCTGACCTCAACCCTACTGAACACCTTTGAGACAAATTGAAACACCAATTGCAAGCCAGGTATTTTCATCCAGCATCATTACCCGACCTCACAAAAGTTCCCACAGACACACTCCAACAGACAGCTTAGGTCAAATTCTATAAAAGCAGATCATCATAGTTAGTGTATATTCCGTAATACATTTCTTCATAATCAGCACAACCAGAATCTTGGTGTCAGTGATTGTTGTATTAAAAAAAAAAAAAAAAAAACTTCCTAGACAGACCTTGGACAGTGTCTTTACTTACTATTCACTTCAATGTGCCTTAAATCTTGCTAGAAAATGTGACTACTCCAGGAATAATCAGTTGTCTAGCACAGCCTCCTCTCTCCTTGCAAGTAACAGCCCTCTCCAATTCTGGGAGTGTCTAATTACTGTCTGTGCTGGTCCAGCTGTTCCACACTGTTCTGAAGCTCAAGCTTGGCTCCTAGTCCACCCACAAGATCTGGGGCTCAAAGTCTGCCAAATCTTTAGATAAACCTTTGTCAGCCTGAAGATGCACCCCCACTTTCCAGAGTGGGGAGATGTTTGCAAACTCTACTTGGGCTGCTTGCATTTCAGAGTCTGAGGTGGTCTCCAAGAGCTGCATGATGAAGTTTTCCTCCCCGCTCCCTCTCACCTCCAACCTCCCTCTGTCCCCACACAGATTGGCAAGTCTCCATCAATCTCTCTTGGGTCTTCTGGATCAAGGTGTAATTTCCTTAGTTCCAGTAGGAGAACATTTTCAAGGGTTTAACTTCAGTTTGTTCAGAGTTCCTAAACCCAAAGGGGGCATCTGCCACATCTTGGATCTCAAAGCACTAAATGCCTTCGAACTAGTTTAGAAATTCTGCCTGGAATCCACCAGGTCTGTCCTTCCTCCATTCACCAGGAAGACTTTAAAGTTTCTGCGCATATTAAGGATGTGTGTCTGAATGTCCTCACCTTCCAATTCATTATCATTTTCTACACTTTGATTTGGTTTCCGTATCCTACCAGTTTGTGGCCCTACCCTTTGGACCCTGGTCTGCACCTCTGGTGTTCACCAGATTACTGCCCTGGTACTAGCCCTGCTGTGCTGTTGTGGCATCCACATTGTTGGGTACTTAGATGACCTCCTGTTGAGGGAACAGTCTAGGGCTGCAACTAACGATTATTTTCATAATCGATTAGTTGGCCGATTATTGTTTTGATTAATCGATTAATCGGATAATAACCTTAAAAAAGTGTGAGTTAAAATTGGGTTCATATGTAAAGTTTAAATATCTATATGCAGTGGTAAATATAAATAACCAACTATATGGTTAGGGAGCAAAATCTCCAATCCACTCTAAGAATAACAGGCAGAAGAGATATACTATAATGCCACGTACACACGATCGGAATTTCCGACAACCAAACCGTGGATTTATTCCCGACGGATGTTGGCTCAAACTTGACTTGCATACACACGGTCACACAAATGTTGCCGGAAATTCCAAACGTCAAGAACGTGGTGACGTACAACACGTACCACGAGCCGAGAAAAATGAAGTTCAATAGCCAGTGCACCTCTTCTGCTTGATTCCGAGCATGTGTGGAACTTTGTGCGTCGGAATTGTCTACACACGCTTGGAATTTACGACAACAGATTTTGTTGTCTGAAAATTTGAGATCCAGCTCTCAAATTTTTGCTGTCGGAAATGTCCGATGGAGCCCACACACGGTCGGAATTTCCGACAACAAGCTCACATTGAACATTTGTTGTCGGAAATTCCGACCGTGTGTATGCAGCATTAGAGGTTGAATCTAACAAATATCATCAGACTCAGACTGTGAAACAGTGAAAGTAATAATATCCATGCCGTTAATGCAAGGTGTGTATACACAACATCTGCAGACGCAGAAAAACACTAACATTCAGATCCACTTCTACATCAATGGAATATGAAATGAAACATTTCACGACCTGCGCCACCTGATACATTGTTTACCTTATCACCTGCCCTTGTGGGAAACAATACGTGGGACGTACTATACGTGCTTTCTCCACAAGGGTAGCTGAACATATTACTAGCATTAAAAAGGGACGGACTAACCATAGTGTCCCGAGACACTATTTAGAGTTCCACAATCAAAACCCTGCAGGTACCAGCTTTCAAGTGATCGACAAATTTGTCCCACATTGGAGGGGTGAACCTAATCTCAGAGGAGTTTCTAAACTCGAGACCTTCTGGATATACCAGTTAAAAATCTATAAACCGTTTGGATTAAACGTTGATTGGGATCTCAATGCCTTTAATAAGGCCTTATCCCCCTATTTACACTCATACATAGATGTCCACTTTCACCCCCTCTGATACCTATATATGCCCCTATACTAGTGCCCTTAAGGAATACAAACTAGGTATTCAAGATGTTTTCAGTACCTTCTAGCGGTATTCCTTTCTATTACAGATGCGTTTTATATTTTTTATACATCTCAGTGGTTGCAATAATATTATATTTAATTTTATCATTATTGTTTTTGTTTTTGTTTTGCCCCCCCTCTACCTCAACTCATTTTAAAACAACTTTTTTGCCTTATTGTTATACATTCCCGTATACTGCATTTGTATCTCGGTATATATATGCATGAGATACTATGCCTCACTTACATTGGGCATGTCTCTACTTTTTTTCGATAACTTGCTCTATATACATATGTATCACAGACACTTGAGATTTATACACCATATCCGGACTGTCTTTTTCCTATATAAGATGCATTCCGGTTGTTAGATATATATGTTGTAGCTTTCCATGACATTATAATCTCCCTCTGGCATTATGTACATCGTATGTAAGTTTGTGTGGCTCATATTCCCCTATTTTTTCCAGCCTAGAATATAGTGAATATTTATTTATTTATTAATCAGTGCCGGATTATTGGCTACTATTTACATCATATTCGATGTTTTCCATAAAGCCAATATTCTTTTAACATGCGGTGTACAGGTAATATGTTTTATTTATTAGTAATGTTTGCTCGCTTCCCTGTGATGAGCACCGTTTGTTGTCTCATATATACACTCCTTTGACCAGCACTATCAGGGATTTCATAGCTTTGTGCATATCTCCGTAATTTGCTGCTGAGTTGTGTGTGGGAGTCGACATGAAGATCACGTGACTTGAGACACGGCTATTATTGGCCGCTTGGATGGAGGCTTGGTTACTGTTACCTCACCAGCCACACTTCCCTATTTCCCTTAGTTGTATGGAGCGCTGTGACGTCTGACGTCACGATGTTCAGGACACTCGAGACGGAAGCGTCCCACCATTTGACGTCACAACCATTGGAACACAAACGAGACACCGGAACAGGGAAGTAGCCACACAGGCTTGTAATTACGATAATTGTTATGCATATATATAGTGCAGTAAGTGAACGGCCGACATATACCCCAGTTGAAGGCTCTTAAGACGAAACGCGTAGGGTTAATATGCCGGCCTTGGGCACTTTTACTGCGCTTTTTTCTACTTTTGCTGTTGTTTTATTTTGTGCATTTTAATTGCATATTTTTGGATATGCGTTTTATTTGATACGAATAAATCCCAACATACGGATTTACATGTGGAGACTCCTTTTTTTCCCCACATACCTCCCGATGTCCCTTTGAGCTGGAGGAAAGCCAAACCGCTATCAGGAAGCTGATAGCGGTTTGGCTGATGCGGCCATCTTCCATCCATCTCCCTCGTTTGGCGCCTTTGAGATCCAGCGGGAGGGATTACTGTGCAGTCCAGTCCGTGAGTTCCTCTTCAAGTCTCTGATACTACGCCTTACTGAGCCACCGCCGTATGGTGAGCTGGGTCCACCACTCCTGGTAAGGGTACCTTATTCACCCTTTATCCTTTCAATGGTGTCAGCACTCCTGGGTGTATACCCACCACCGAATCTATCTACTTTGGAGACCATTGATTTTAGTTGAAGATATCTCCTCAGTCCTTCCTCCCAATTATTACCACCTTTTGGGACTTATATATTGCCATTCACCACCTATTTACTCATTGTTTTATGTATGCTTTTGCTTGTTTCTATTAGTCACCTAATTTTTCTGGTGTGCACTTTATTGCATTGAATTATATATATATATGTTTATTTGCACTTATCTATAACATATAATATTTATTTAATATATGTAATACCTGATGTTAGTCTATAGTGAGTGACTCACTGTTGCACGATATCGCCTCACGGTGTTTACATAATATTTACACACGTATGTTTTTGAGAGAAACTACTTGTTTCAGGTAGCCTCATTTTTTTTGATTTTTAGCGCCCCACTTTTAGTTTCACATTCTCATTACAATTAGTCATATTGTTGTGTTGGCTGCTTTTGTACCATAGGTTGGCGCAGTTTTTTATACATTTTTAAATAATATGTATTACTTAACTCATATATATAATAATAAACACACCCAGAAGTATATGGGCATTTTTAACTAGGAGTCAGACATGAAGCTATATTCCCCACAGTTACAACCTTTTGTACCATCTACCCCACCCTATTAGATTGTAAACTCTTCTGAGCAGGGCCCTCTTAATCCTCTTGTATCTTATTGTATTATAACTGTATTGTCTCCCTTTTATATTGTAAAGAGCTGCATAAACTGTTGGTGCTATATAAATCCTGTATAATAATAATAATAATAATATGAAGGGTGGAAGGGAGATATAAATCTTTTATATTAAAGTAGAACTAAAAGCTGAGACTTTTTTTTGTATACATTGATATAATCATTTTAATCATCACAGAGTCTTTAAAGTGATTTTTTTAAAGCAACATACATGTTATAATTACCTGCTCTGTGTAATGGTTTTGCACAGAGCATCCCTGATTCATCCCTTCTGGGGTCCCCCACGGACGCTTCTGGGTCCTCCTACCTTCAGAGTGCCCCAATAGCAAGCTGCAAAGTATAGTATAGAGCATCCCTATAGCAAGGTAAAAAAAACTTCTGCCACTCACGTCCTGCCCAGGACTACATGTCCCATGAGGCATTGCTCCACACACATTCACAAGTCCTCACGCACTTATTGGCATGTATGGATGATGTACTGAGCTGTATGTGTGCTGCACCGTATTTCCTGATATGTAAACAAATAATGCATTCTGTATGCAGGCCAACTAATCGGATGGCCGATTAATCGCTTATGAAAATAGTTGACAACTATTTAGATAATAGATTGGTTGTCAATTAATCGATTAGTTGTTTCGGCCCTAAAACAGTCAGCACAGGCTCTGAAGCATAATGTGGCTTAGACTGTCCAGACATTAAAATGGTTCAGATGGATCCTGAACCTTCAGAATTTGTCGCTGGAACCAACTTATCATTTGAAGCATTTGGGTCTAGTCCATGACACTTCAGATTCTCATATCTAAGATTCAAACTGTCCAGTCCAGGATTGGTCTGATTCTTTGCTTTTGCATGAGAGTCTTGGGTCCGAAGTTAGCCTCCTTTTGAGGCAGTCCTGTTTGCCCAGTTTTACTCCAGACCTCTGCTACACAACATTTTGTTGCTGTGGGACAAACGTGTCCAGTTCCTGTACAGACCAATTCATTTGGCTCTGTGGGTCAGGTTGTCCCTGGCTTGGTAGCTCAGAAATCAAGCTCTAGAACCAGGGAGGTCCTTCCTATCTTTTGGGTGATCCTCACAATGAATTCCAACCTGTTTGGCTGGAGAGGAGTCCTGGGCACCATGTCAGTGGAAGAGACTTGGTAATCAGAGGAGTCTTGTCTCCTGATCAACATACTGGAGCTTGAGGTGATTTGGTTGTCTTTGCCGTGTCACACCATCATACTGGAGGGTCATCCAATCTGATTTAGTCAGATAATTTTACAGAGGTGGCGTACATCAACCATCAGGGACGAACCAGGAGCCCTGCTGTGACAAGAGAAGTAGATCAGATGCTGCTATGGGCAGAACTTCAGGTTGCTGTTTACAGTCCAGGTGTGGGCAAATGGCAGACAAATTTCCTCAGCCAGCAATGTTTGGACCAATGGGAGTGGTCCCTACTTCAGACGAGTCAAAGTGCTCTGGGTTGGATTTGAGATGTGAACCCCCATGAAATCAATGGGAGCCTTATATGTCAAAAAATAACAATTGTCTATGCTAATATGCAAAAGGTTGTCAAAAATAGCATGAGATTGTTAGGGGTGGGATGGGGTTAGTGCCCTGGGGAACAGTCCCCCAAAACACATAACAGACACTTAAAGTGGTTTAAAAGGCTGAAGGTTTTTTTTCTGTGTGCAGCGGCTCCCAGCCCCCGCCCCCCAATCCTTACCTGAGCTCCCTTTGATCCAGAGATGTTCATGATAGCTTCAGCTGTCCCAGGACTCTCTCTCCTCATTGGGTGAGACAGCACACGGCTCCCACTGCTGTCAATCACAGCTAGTGAGTCAATGAGGAGAGAGCGGGGGGCAGGGCCAAGCAGCTGGTTCTATGTGTCTTATGGATGCATAGAGCAGTGCCTTGGGAGCGAGCACACATCTTTGTCCCAAAAGCAGGTGGCTATTCATGGGGGAACTGCTCAAGATGGAGGAGCCTGAAATAAAGATTGGTGCTGCTCTGTGCAAAACCACTAAAAAAACAAAAACAAAGCTTTAATACCACTTTAAGGAGCTGCCATGTATTTTTGGGAATCTTTGGAGATCTGTATGCTTTTTTTTTTAAAGAAGGGGGCAGTGAAATGTCATTTGTTGGCAATTTAAACTGTGTCTTTTTTTTGTACTTCTGCTATAACACATATTGCAGCAAGGAAGACAAAAAAATTGCATAGAGTCCCTTTAAAAATCCATAGCCCTAAAATCTATACCAGACCCTGAGCATGCAGCCTGATTGGCCAGGAAAGGGAGAAAAAGCATGCAGTCCCTTCCTCCTGGAAAGCACCTTGATCCTATGTTGATGCGAACAAGGGCCTCTTCCCCACAACCTTGACCCAGAGGGCTTATCAGAATCTGGCAAAAGTTTGGATTTGTTATTTATTTATAGCACTGCACTTATCACATTTTTTCATGCCGCTTTACATTAGGGTCCCCATCAGAGCCCCCCTTACATCAAGGTCCTCCCTTACATCCTTGTCCCCATGACAGTCCTCTATTATATCAAAATCCACATCAGAGTCTACACTCATCAGCCACTTTATTAGGTACACTTGTTCAATTGCTTGGATAACACAAATTGCTAACCAGCCAATCACATGGCTGCAACTCAATGAATTTAGGCATCTGGACAAGGTGAAGACAACTTGCTGAAGTTCAAACCGAGCATCAGAATGGGGAAGAAATGGGAGGGCCATAAGGCGGTACTTAGGGGAGAGCTGATCCTGCTGGGCACTAAACTTAAAAAAGAAAGACAGATCAATTTCCATAGAGTCCTATCCGCTTTACAGCAGGAGGAGCTCAGACATAAACATCATGGTTCCTTTAGGGAATGGCACGAGGCAAGGATGCCCCCTCTCACCCCTTCTTTTTGCCTTTGTTCTAGAGCCTTTTCTTAGAACAGTACGGGCAAGTGGTGACATTAGAGGTATAGCGGTAGGGTCCACTGAACACAAACTCTCAGCCTATGCTGATGATGTCCTCTTCCACCTGACGAATCCTCTTGTCTCGTTGCCAAACCTTATCAGGGAACTCCAACTTTTTGGACACATATCAAACTTCAAAATTAACTACACTAAATCTGAGATCTTGCCCAATAATTTACCCGAAACGTTAGCTACTAACCTACAGGAAGCTTATCTATTTAGTTGAGCCAAATCCTCTATCAAATACCTAGGGGTCCAACTCACTGACCAGTTTGAAGCGATATACTCCACCAATTTCCCTACACTTTTGGGCACGGGGCGCAGAGACTTGCAAAACTGGACCAAGACCACCTTCACATGGCTAGGCAAAGTTAATATAGTAAAAATGAACGTGCTCCCTAGAGTACTCTTCTTGATGCAGATGTTACCTATCCCTCTCCCCAAAAGCTTCTTCACCCAGCTTCAGAGTCTAATGATCAAGTTCATATGGCACAATAAAAAACCCAGGTTGGCTATGTCCCTACTTCAGAGACCTAAAGAGGTGGGGGGTCTAGGCCTCCCAGACATATGCCGCTACTATAGAGCCATAGCGCTCCAACGTATCTTAAATTGGCGCTATCATACCAGCTCCAAAATGTGGGTTTCCCTAGAGAAAGGCCTAGCAGGTCGCAACCTATCGTATACCCCTGGCTGTCCCAGGAACACAGAGGGCTCTCAAAATTAGTTTCCCCGTTGATCACTCATGCTCCCCGGGTCTGGGACCGCACTAATGCCTCTAATGCCCTGGTACCCTCTGGCTCCCCGTTGACACCACTGGGGGGCTTCCTGTGGTTCCTTCCTGGGGAAGAGGTAGCCTTTTTTGGGTCGTGGGTCACTGATGGTAACTTTAGCTGTGGCAAATTTCTGGAACGGGGCAAGCTGCTCCCCCTTGAGACCCTGAGGGATAAATATGGACGCATCCCAATGGACTGGTGGCGACACAAGCAGCTTCACCATTTCATTGTGACCCATTGCAGTTCAGGGGGCTACACACTCTTACTCCATATGAACGGCTGTTCACCGAAGCAAAGCCTACCCCTCATATGATCTCTGAACTTTAACAACTCCTGGGCTCGGCTCCCCCTGTCACCAAACTGGCTTTTATCCGAGAACCAGAGCGTGACTTGGAGCTGGAGTTTTCAGCCGAACAACAAACACATGTTTAGACTCACACACACTAGCTCTATGAACTCCAAGACACAGGAAACTAACTACAAACTTTGGACACGTTGGTACCAGGTACCTGCGGCCCTGTCATGTATCTACCCCTCGTCATGGACCGTTGCTGGCGCGGCTGCGGCCAGAAAGGAACGCTCCTCCACATTTGGTGGGAATGTCCGGTGATTAGTCCATTCTGGCTAGAAGTTCGCACACACATAAAGGAAGCTCTCAAGATAGATATCCCGCTTTCCCCAGTTCGCTTCCTCTTGCACGTCCCTGCCCTCCCTCTGAGCCACTACAAGAAAAGCACACCACCACACCTTCTGAATGCTGCTAAAAGGCTTTTACCTCTCTACTGGATACACCCACAGGTTCCTACTATAGTGGAGTGGTTCAAGAAGGTGGATGAAATTAGAGAGGCAGAGGAGTGGGTAGCAAGGTGCAAAGACAAAAGCGAACGGTTTACCAGTATCTGGGCCCCTGACAGAAATATACTGCTGACCCTGACCCTGTGCCATCTAGCCTGGAGGTTGCACTGTTGGATTTAGCGGACCCCTCGCTGAAAGTGCCTATTAAGGGTGATGTGCATGCCTGAATCTGAATTTCCACAATCCTTCCTGATATTTTTTGTTTTTATTTTTTTCATCCTTCCCTTTCTCCGGCTCATAGGGCAGACAAATCTGACCAAATCTCATGTTTGCCATATTCTATACAATTTCTTTGTACGCCTTTTTTTTTGTGTCAAATGTGTTTTTATTAACATTATCATAAAAAAAAAAAAATTTGACAAAAGAGTTAGTAGTCAGACGTTAATAACAAAGACAGTATGGGGTATATCATATTCCATTGTACAACATAAGATTATATCTAACAAGGTAGGAAGACCCCATCATCAAACAATAATATATGATAATAATCTGTTCATAAAGACATAAAGATTAGTCTAGGAAAAAGCTATAACCTCAGACTGTGAGGTAAAAGTAGAATTCAGAAGAACAAAGGGAAAGAAAAGAAAAGTAGGGGGAAGATAAGAAAATAGAAGCGAAAATAAGGGTAGGGTAAAAAGGGGGGGGCTTGGGATAGACCTCGGTGCGACAACACCTGCATGGAGTAGTAAGAGTGAGTGTCTGAGTTTAACCTCGGGTAGTCAACAAGGTTTTCAGGGAGTTCGATGTAGAATATTCAATCCAAATCAGCCATAAAATTTTAAATTTATCGAAAGTGTCGTTATCCAGGGCTATCATCTTCTCCATGCGCATAATGTCATTAACTGTAGAGACCCATAAGGCTAGTGGGGGTCTGGTGGTAGTTTTCCAGAATAAGGGTATAATCTTCCTGGCAGCTGATAGAAAAAAGCGCAATAAGGTACGCTTCTGTGAGGTTATGGAGCCAGGGAGCATGGATAGTAATGCTATTTCTGGGGAAGGTTGCAAGGGCCGGTCGTAGAGACTACTGTAGATGGAGAAAACCTGGGACCATAGGGGCTGAATGGATGGACAATCCCACCATATATGTAAGTAACTTCCATCTGCTGATCCACATCTCCAACATGAGGATGGAACGGAGGGGAATATTTTGTTGAGAGATTGAGGGTCCCTGTACCATCGGGAGAGAAGTTTGAAATTTTTCTCTTGGGTATAGCAAGATATCGAGGATTTATGCATAAAATAATATGACTTTTGCCAGTCCACTAAGTGAAGTTCCTTTCCCAGCTCCGTGGACCACTTCCTGGTGTAAGAGGGAGGTTGATCATGTAGTAGTGCGTGTTGCATCGTGTACATGGTAGAGAGTAAATGTCTGGGGGTTTCCGAAAGAGAGCATAGCTGTTCATATCCTGTTAAGGGTCTGTGAATTTGAGAGGAAGAGAAAAGATCAGAACAAAAGGAGGATATACGGAGGGCTGTAAGCCAATTACACTGTGCATTTGGCAAGACGAGTGCACCGGAAGTAGGGTCCACGAATGAACTCGCTACAGGCCACATGGAACGGGAGTAAGGACCTAATGTGCTGGAACCCTTATCTTGAGGGAGTGCGGGGTGGTCAAATAAAGAAGTGAGGGGTGAGGGGTCTGAGGACAGTAGGGACTGCAGACCCTTTTTGTACCAGATATGTAATGCTGCAGTCGTCAATGGGGAAGTAGAGGAGAGTGAGTGTAAGTGTCGTCCATGTCCCCAAAGTAAAGCTCTGAGGTCAGGAGCGGATAAATCTTGTTCCACCATGGTGGACGCTTTGGGAAATGGGCGAGGAAACCATTCTAAGACCCTGGACAGCAATGCCGCTCTATGATAGAGCTCATAGTCAGGAAGGCCCACTCCGCCCTGAATTTTGGGATATGTAAGTAGGGTGTGACGGATACGAGACATGCCATTGTGCCATATGAATCGTATGGATATAGAGCGAATGGAGGTAAAAAAGTGTTTAGGGACCATGATAAGAACGGTTTGGAATAAATATAGTAGTTTCGGCAAGGTGTCTATTTTTAAAGTATTAATACGCCCAAACCAAGGCAATGTAGAGGAGTTCCAGGAGTCCAGTTCCCTTCGAACGCGGGTTAGGAGGGGCAGATAATTTAGAGCATAAAGATCGGAGAGGTTAGAGGGAATCGTGATTCCCAGTTAGGAGATACCCCTGGAGCCCCATTGGAAGGGGAAGTTGGCCTGTACTCGGGTAAGGGTAGTTCGCGTATGCCTTTTTTTTTCCTTGTCAAAAGAGAAGTTTATTGAGTATACAATGTTATAAAGATACATAAAGTAAGTTTACAAGGATCTATAAAATAAGCTCATTGTTTTACAGTAGGGTTTATATAGGTAAATATCATGAAATTTCAAATATTAAACATTGGGTTCACGTAAACCTAAATTAAAGATATATATCATTTCCTTAGTTACTTTTGTAGGTATTTAAATGATTTATACCTACTATACATATTGTTTACAAGTAGAGTGTATATAGGTCAAATAAATTCTGATAATGAGCTTTAATCGTAAGGTGGAGAAAAGGAAAGAGAAAGAAGAAAAAGGGTTGAAAGGTAGAGGTATGGTCCACAAGGTTGTCCCGCTCGTCAGTTTATTATTCTTTTTAGTTCTCTTTGAAGCCTTAGAATGGGTGTCTCTGTAAGTCATTTAATCTGTTACCATGGCAACAGGACAGAGTCATTGAAGTTTGACAGGAACTGTTGTTTTATCCAAGGATGCCAAAGTTTTTCAAATTTTGGAATTTAATTTTGATCGATGGCTACCATCTTAGCATGGGACATTGTATTATTCATTCTGTGAATTGTTTCTGCTAGTACCAATGTAGGAGATTTCCATGCCTTGGCCACTGTTTGTTTTGCAGCCGTTATTAGTTGGATCATAAGTTTGAATTGAGAGAGTGTTAACCATTCCGGTTTTAGATTAAGTAAAGTTAAATATGGATCTGGTTGTATTATTTTTTTAAATATTTTAGATGCAATCACGAAGACTTCCTTCCAGAAGGTTTGGATTACTGGGCACGTCCACCATATGTGTAAATATGTGCCTATTTCTGGGCATCCTCGAAAACAAAGAGTTGAGGTATTAGGTGAATATTTTGCCACTCTAGCGGGTACAAGGTACCAGCGAGTTAGGACTTTATAATTTGTCTCCAGTGCTAAGATGTTGGGTGAAGATGACTTAGATGTGAGCCATATGTTAGACCAGTCCGTGTCTTCTAAAGTTCGTCCCAGGTCCTCCTCCCACCTCTGAACGTAAGATATCTAAATATCTCAGAGTTTGGTAGATCATATTTTTCTCTAAGCGATGGGAATGAAAGGAATGATTTAGATGCTATGAAGTCATTTAGTGTCTGAATGCCTGATGTTGTCCAAGCTTTAAAAGAATTTGGATAGATCCATGCCGGATAAAAGGCCGGATTTCTGATAAAAGAAAGGAGAGGATTGTGTGGAGATTGTAACTGATATTTGGTTTTTAGTTTATCCCAGAGAGATAAGAAGTGTTTAGTTATGGGATTATGAATTTTAGAGCGGTCTTTAGGATCAAGCCATAATAAATTTGATATTAATAGAGGGTCATTTTCTGAAGCCTCTATAAATACCCATAATGGGATTTCCTGTTTTGCATGGTATTTGGACAGACTGGCCAAATGTGCTGCTCTGTAGTAGTTAGTAAAATTAGGGTATCCCAGGCCTCCTTTATTTTTGGGAAGATGTAGTGTGTGTATAGGTATACGTGGTTTAGAAGAGCCCCATATAAACGAAGTTGCTCTTTTTTGTACTATTCTCAAAAAATAGGAAGGAATTGGAATAGGGAGGACTCTAAATAGATAAAGCAATTTGGGTAGAATAGTCATTTTAATTGCATTAATCTTCCCTATCCAGGATAAAGGAAGTTGCGACCATTGTTTTATTAGATTTGTGATCTGTCTTAATACAGGAGGATAATTGGTTGAGAATAAGTCAGAATGAGATGCTGTTAAATGAATTCCAAGATATGGGATTGATTTTTCTGCCCATGTGAATGGGAGTGCAGCCCTAGCCGGGATCAATTCCATGTTTGTGAGTGAAATATTAAGCACTAGGCATTTCTTAGGATTAATCATAAGGCCGGATAGGGCTGCAAATCCATCAAGAGCTGGTATTAAGTTAGGACCAGAGACCTGTGGTGATGATAGAAAAAGTAATATATCGTCTGCAAATATACATAATTTGTGTGTAATACCTCCTACTTCAATGCCAGTTATAGTTTGGTTTGTTCTGATGTATTGGGCCATGGGTTCGAGTATAAGGGCAAATAATAAGGGAGATAATGGGCAACCCTGTCGGGTACCTCTTTCGATATTAAAGGCTTCAGATTTGTATCCAGCATATTTTATATAGGCTTTGGGTTTATTATATAATGCCTTGATCCATGTTAAAAAGTGGGGTCCAAAACCCCATTTTTGTAATGAATATTTCATATATTGCCAGGATACTGTGTCAAATGCCCTCTTAATATCGAGAGATAGAAAACATAAAGGGATTTTCCGTTTTTTAGCAATATGTGCCAATAACACTGCCCTGCGTATATTATCGCCTGCCTGTCTATTTGGCATGAAGCCTACTTGATCTCTATGTATTAATTTTCCTATAATGCTATTGAGGCGTTTTGCTATTATTTTTGCTAATAATTTAATATCGAGGTTTAACAGAGAGATAGGCCGATAATTCACACAGGAAGTATCATCAGAAAGGGGTTTTGGGATCATACAAACAATTGCCATTAGTGTTTCTTGCCGAAAAGAATGTCCTTCTAGAAGTTTGTTAAAAGTTTCAGTGAGAATGGGAGAGAGTATTTCTGAGAATGTTTTATAGTATAAAGCCGAGTAGCCGTCTGGGCCTGGTCTTTTGTTAAGTTTTAGGTCTTTTATGGCGTTAGCAACTTCATCTATAGTTATAGGCTCATCCAAACTGCTTTTTTGATTCTGAGATAACTCAGGTAAGGTTATTTTTGAGAAGAAGGATTCAGCTTCTGTAGGATTAAATTCATTGTTTGTCTTGTATAAAGTTGCGAGATGTGAGTGAAATTTATGGACTATTTTAACTGGATTACAAGTGTAAACATTTTTTGATAATTTCAAACGTATTGGTTTGAAAGATTTGTTAGTTGAATTTAATGCCCGAGCCAAATATGTACCTGGTTTGTTTGTATTCATAAGAATGGCAATCAGCGCAAACACCTAAAACCCTCACTAAATTGCAAGCTGAACACTACAGGTAATCACAACAAAGCCTGGGAATGAACATAAAACTAAATAAGTGCAGCGCAATATAACAATAAATGAATATGAATGGAAAGTCCCCAAGATAACACTACAATGGGATGTAATCTGTTCTTCTATGACCAAAGGAGATGCAATCCAAGAGCGATAAGTATATGTGCTTACCAGAGGCTGTGGACCTCTGCACAGCAGAGGTCAAACTCACGTATATCCCCTCAGGGATGGTGGTATCCTAGATACTGTCACTGGAGCCAGGTATCGAATCCTGATGTCAACAAGTGAAGGTAAGCTTCCATAGGAGAAAAACACCAACTTCTCTAAGTATCCGGATCAGAGTATCACAGGCATCCTGGGTGCATCCCCGGTGTCAGCAAGTAAAAATACAAAGAGAAAACTTCTCTAAGAGTAATCCGTTTATTGGATAAAAGTTTTTGTGGTGACAACCACTTATTAAAAGCGCTCTCAGGCGCTGATACATGCAGTATCTACAGTACTCAGTCGGGCTGCGGTGCACAAGCAGCCCGACTGAGTACTGTAGATACTGCATGTATCAGCGCCTGAGAGCGCTTTTAATAAGTGGTTGTCACCACAAAAACTTTTATCCAATAAACGGATTACTCTTAGAGAAGTTTTCTCTTTGTATTTTTACTTGCTGACACCGGGGATGCACCCAGGATGCCTGTGATACTCTGATCCGGATACTTAGAGAAGTTGGTGTTTTTCTCCTATGGAAGCTTACCTTCACTTGTTGACATCAGGATTCGATACCTGGCTCCAGTGACAGTATCTAGGATACCACCATCCCTGAGGGGATATACGTGAGTTTGACCTCTGCTGTGCAGAGGTCCACAGCCTCTGGTAAGCACATATACTTATCGCTCTTGGATTGCATCTCCTTTGGTCATAGAAGAACAGATTACATCCCATTGTAGTGTTATCTTGGGGACTTTCCATTCATATTCATTTATTGTTATATTGCGCTGCACTTATTTAGTTTTTTGTTTGTATTCATGTAGAAATTGTGTTTGGAGCGTTTGAGGGATTTATCAACTGACTCAGTGAGAAATAGATCGTATTCCAATCTAGATTTTTCCAGATGAGATTTTGTACTCTGAGATGGATTATCTTGAAATGATATGTAGGCTGCATTAAAATTGAGTTCTAGTTTTTTTGCTAGATTTTTGCTTTCCCGTTTAAATAGTGCCATTTGTCTTTGTATTGTACCACGCAAGACAGGGCGTATGCCTTTTTTTTAGTTAATGTTCCTATAGTACATTGATGGTTGCACTAGGTGAAAACTTGATCGATAACCTTAGTGTATTGGTGGGGCCCTTGCCTGGAGGGGGGCTACAGTGGGCACCCGGGCGGCTTTACCCCTAGATGGAGGTATGGCGGAGGTTTTGTGGCCCCCTTCCTCTGGGGGTGGGGCTGGTCAGGTCCCCGGCAGCCACTGGGCAGAGAGATGCCCTGGAGTATATGGCGTAGACCTATAGCATGGGCCATGTCCCCACTCAGGTTAGCAGGGGGGAAGCCTCCTTTGAATTGTAATCTTGTATGTTCTCACCCCCTTCCCTAATTCCCTACCCATTTCCCTATGTCTCCCCTGTTTCTATACTCAGACATGTTGATGCATTTATCTCTGCGGTTGAATCTGCTACCTTACAAACCCTCATTAATGAGGCACTGTTCACTCTGTTGTATTCTATATGTCAAAATAAAAATAAAGATTATATAAAAAAATAAAGATTAAATAAAAAGAATGGAGAAGAAAGGGGATTTAGGGGACTTTGAATGTGGCATAGTTGTTGGTGCCAGGCGGGCTGGTCTGAGTATTTCAAAAACTGCTGATCTACTGCGATTTTCACACACAACCATCTCGGGTTTACAGAGAATGGTGCAAAAAAGAGAAAATATCCAGTGAGCGGCAGTTGTGTGGAGGAAAATGCCTTGTTGAAGTCAGAGGAGAATGGGCAGTCTGGTTCCAGATGATAGAAAGGCAACAGGAACTAATATACTCGTTACAACCAAGGTATGCAGAATACCAACTCTGAACGTACAACACATCGAACCTTAAAGCAGATGGGCTACAGCAGCAGAAGATCACACTGGCTGCCACTCCTGTCAGCTAACAACAGGAAACTGAGGCTACAATTCAATAGAAGATTGGAAAAATGTTGCCTGGTCTGATGAGTCTCGCTTTCAGCTGCGACATTCAGATGGTAGGGTCAGAATTTGGAGTAAACAACATGAAAGCATGGATCCGTCCTGCCTTGTATCAACGGTCCAAGCTGATGGTGGTGTAATGGTGTGGGGGATATTTTCTTGGCGCACTTTGGGCCCCTCAGTACCAAGTGAGCATCGTTTAAACACCACAACCTACCTGAGTATTGTTGATGACCATGTCCCTCCCTTTATGACTACAGTGTCCCCATCTTCTGATGGCTCCTTCCAGCAGGATAATTCACCATGTCACAAAGCTCCAATCATCTCACCACTGGACAATGAGGTCACTGAACTCCAATGGTCTCCACAGTCACCAGACCTCCATCCAATAGAGCACCTTTGGGATGTGGTGAAACAGGAAATTCGCATTATGGCTGTGCAGCTGACAAATCTGCAGCAACTGCTTGATGCTATCATGTCACTATGGAGCAAAATCTCTGAGGAATGTTTCCAACACCTTGTTGAATCTATGCCACAAAGAATGAAGGCAGTTCTGAAGGCAAAAGGGGGTCCAACCCGCTACTAGCAAGGTGTACCTAATAAAGTGGCCGGTGAGTGTATGTGTTCCCTTTAGGATCTCCCAGAGTTCTCCTTACGTTAGAGTCCACACAAAGGTCTCACTTCACATCAGGGCCCCTATTACAGTCCCCCTTATGTTAGTGTCCTCCTCAGAGTTTCCCCTTACATCAGGGTCCCCATCAGAGCAAGTAAAATAACATCAGTTTCTATGGAGCCCATTCACATACATGCAGTGTGACCATGATCCAACTTTGAAAAGGGTCCTGTGTGAGTTTAGTGCTATGCAGTGAGATTTTGTGGTCTAAAGAATTCAATGGACACGCATCAAAATTGCATCTGCATCCTTTTTTTGATCAGTTTTACAATGCAATTTGTGCCAGTTGTTAGGAACCTGCTGGCTTCCCACCAATGATGAGTCCTTAATATTGTCAGCTGGATTCCCCACTGCCAGCAGAATGTAAACAAAGGAGCCGGCATAAAAAGTCCCCCTCAATCCATACCAGGCCCTTAGGTCTGGTATGAATTTTAGGGGGAAACCCCTGCCAAACAAATGGCATGCCCCCCCCCCCCCCACCAAAAAAAAAAGAAAATCTGTACTAGACCCTTATCTGAGCATGCAGCCCAGCAGGCCAGGAAAGCTCCCCGCTTCATGAACCATACCAGGCCGCATGCCCTCAACATGGGGGGCTCCCCGTGGAAAGCACCTTGCCCCCCTCAGATCCCAGCCCCCTCCCCATGTGAATAAGTATGGGGTACATAGTGTCCTTTGGACACAGCTGATCACAGATCGCGGTAAAGGGCCCCATTACCATGTGATCAACTGTGTCCAATCACAGCTGATCACATGTCAAAAAAACTTGCTGGTTATTGGTATTCCTTACCTCACAGTGTGAGGAAAGGAGAGCCGATAACCGTCAAGTCTGACAGAGCACATGTACACTGATAATCAGGGCACTGATCATCACTGCCTTGATGATCAGTGCAGCCCTATCAGTTCCCATCAGTGTTGCTAACCGCCAGTATTTTTACTGGCAGCCAATAAAAAACAGGCACCTTTTTCTTTCCTCAAGCTTGTGCAGAGCCAGCACCTGTGAGTTTTATTAGGGTGGGTGTCTTGATACAGATTTAAGAGATTGGAGCGGCAATCTTTTGCTTATGACAGGAAAAGGTTGCCAGTGAAAAAATATGGCTGTGACGCGCGGCACCGAACTGTGCATGCGCAGCTCCGGTTTGGAGCCGGCAATGACCATCCAAGTGCCTGCTACAGTGTGTTTGGGCGGGTCTGGTGGAGGTGGTGCCTGAGCATGTCGTGTGATGTTATGGTGCAAGGGAGCCGAGCCGAGCAGCCAGTGCCTTGTGTGCGGGTCTGCGGGACGGGAACAAGGCAAGTCGGGAGTGGGACTGTCAGTGCTGTTTGAATTGGAGTGGACTGAAGGGACCACCCGGTGTGGAGAGAAACTGTCGCTGTGACTCAGGAGGAGACGTGTCGTGTCGCTGAGGTGTCATCATCATCTGTGCTGCTGCACACTGCTGTCCGTGTCATTGTGAGCGTCACAACCCCCCCCTTACATCAGGGTCCCTAGAGAGTCTCCCTACTTACATCAGAGTCCCCAGAGCCCCCCTTACATCAGGGTCCCCAGAGAGCCCCAGGGCTCAGGAGTTGGCTACATAAGGAATGCAGGGATCAGCTGTGCCCATCTATGCAGCCTCACCAGTGCCCAGCAATGCAGCCTCACCAGTGCCCAGCAATGCAGCCCCCACTGTAGTGTCCACTGTCCCCTGCACCCCACCTCACTGCACCGCCCCCATCCAGCCCTGTGATAATGTCCACGGGCCAGGTGCCCGTATTCAGCAGTGGTGGGCCAGGTGCTGACCCCTGCCCTAGGGACTTGGGGCTATGGGCCCCAGTTTCGGGGCTATAGCCTCAATAGCCACCCCCTAGCGATGCCTTTGCTCCTGAGTCCTGTCCCTGAGCTTACTATATTAGTGCTCATCAGTGCCACCTATCAGTGCTCATCAGTGCCACCTATCAGTGCTCATCAGTGCCACCTATCAGTGCTCATCAGTGCCACCTATCAGTGTTCATCAGTGCCACGTATCAGTGCTCATCTGTGCTGCCTCATCAGTGCCCATCAGTGCAGCCTCACCAGTGCTCATCAGTGAAGAACAATTACTTTTTTTGCAAAATGTTTTTACAGAAACTAAGAAAAATGGGGGGGGGGGGTTCAAAATTTTCAGGTTTTTTTAAGCAGTGCTAAAAGAAATCTCTATCTGTCTCAAAACAAATTATACAAATTTAATTTAGATACAGTTTTGCATGACATTCAAAGTTCAACAGCGCTGAAAGATGAAAATTGTCCTGGGCAGGAAGGGGGTGAAAGTGCCCGATATTTAAATGGTTAAGAAAACTGTATACAGTGAATCATGATGCCAAACATACAGAAAGATATCTATGTATTTCCACAGTGTAACAATTTGTCTGCCTACATTTATGCTTTAAGTATACTTTAGACATTTCTACAGCTTGGAGCAATTAATTAAGGATTTGAAGACTTCACAAGGTCACCGATGTCACTATGAATCTCACATCAAACGGCTGTTATGTCTTTCTCTAATTTTCTTCTTTGGAAGGTCCCGAGTGCCTCCTCACTCCTCTGGGGGGTAGAGATGTTTAAATACTCCTCCTGGCAGCTATCTTACAATCATTTATTTGCAAAGCTGTTGAATATAAAGCCAACAATGCTATGAGAATTTAAAGCAGGCACTTCAATCAGCAGAACTGGGACCGCATAAGTTCCGAAGCACCAGTTTTGGAAATAGAAAATATTTTCTCCCCTAGAGTTCATCCTTCTCTTATTTTGATTGTCTTTGAACCATGTTACCTGCTGCAGTAGGCTTGTGTCTTCTTCTCTCCCATCTTGTCCATGTGAAAGCTGAGTGTGTCCTGCACCATCAGGGGGTGACAGGGTATGTACAAAAGGCCGATATTCTTATTGGTGGGGTCTTTCCTCTCCACCTAAACCCTGGGGCTGAACCAGAAACCTACAGGACACCACCAAGCTCTCACTCTTGCCAATGGTGAGTACGTAAAGTCTGGATCAGCCTTTCCCAAACAGGGTTTCAATGGAACTCCTGGGTTCTTTCAGAGGTTCCTAAAAGTTCCCTGAGCATGGTACAATTTTTGCCTCCCGAATAAGTTTCCACGGACATCAATGATGTTTTAGATATCTGTAAGGATGGGATTCATCCCACTCATTACCAGTGTAAAGCTGACCATAGTTAAATAGAATTTTGAATGAAAATGTTTCAGGAAAATGAGGTTCTTAGAAAGTGTGTTAGTTTCTCTATTTATCGGTGGGTCAAATTGATGCTCGTTTTCGATTGCAGTGACTGGAGCAGGATGGAAAATTTTTCTCAAAGAAACAAATTTCTAACAGTAGACAAAAAATTGGAATGGAAGGCTTGGACTTTTTAGGCACGACCACAAAGGTTATATAGTATGTAAAAAACGTTTTGTTTACTGGACATAGAAAATACATATAAAAACACATAACATCAAAAAAGCAAGTCAATGTAACAGAGTTTCACAGTATATCCTGTACATAGCCATAGGAGATAGCATAAATGGTTTGGAGATGAAATACCACTCATTCTTTAATCAGTTTGTTGAACTCTGGATATAGGCTATGTAACAGATTAAGATGGTAATTTTGTCTTGGGCTCTACTTGTTACGCGCTTTGCGCTTCTTCAGGAGCATCATAAAGACTTACTAAATAGAAGACAAAATATACAATGAAATCAAACATAATATATATAAAACCTAAAAAATATATTAAAAGATTGCTATAAACACTGCGCTTTAAAGATGCTCAGGTGGAAGAAAAGCAGACCGGTCGACATGAGGGGCAATAGCAACAATATTCGTGAACTATGGGGAAATGCGTAACAAAGTACAAAAAAACAGTGTATGTGGTTTTCATTCAGTAAAGTCCATTCATTCTAAAATCAAATGTAAAGCCTCGTACACACGATCCGATTGTTGGCCAACCGAGCATCTGATTTTTGTCCAAAGGGCGTGTGCCAGGAACTTGTCTTGCATACTAACGGTACACAATTGTCAGCCAACAAACGCGAACTATGAGGAATTTCAGCTCTTGAGCGCCACCCTTTGGGCCCCTTCTGCTAATTTCATGTTTGGTGAGCATTGATTCCGAGTATGCGTGTTTGTACTTTTGACTTTTGTGTACTGCCTCCAAACTTTCTTAACAAAGGGCCAGATTTTAGGAGGAAGAGGGGTGAGGGGGGGTGGAGTGTGGTCAGCAGGAAGTCAAAAAATTCAGTGTCAGTAGGAGCTGGAATAATGCCCATACCCATAATAGTGGTATCATTGGGAAAAATATTGCCCATCATTATTGTCAGCGAGAGGAATAGTGTCCTATCATTGGTATCAGTGGTAGAAGAGTGCCCCATCATTGGTATCAGTGGGAAGAAGAGTGCCCCATTGTTGGTATCAGTGGAAAGAAGAGTGCCCCATTGTTGGTATCAGTGGGAAGAAGAGTGCCCCATTATTAGCATCAGTGGGGAAAAAGAGTGCCTCATAGTTGGTATCAGTGGAAAAAGATTGCCCCATCATTGGTATCATTGGGAAGAAGAGTGCCCCATTGTTGGTATCAGTGGAAAGAAGAGTGCCCCATTGTTGGTATCAGTGGAAAGAAGAGTGCCCCATTGTTGGTATCAGTGGAAAGAAGAGTGCCCCATTGTTGGTATCAGTGGAAAGAAGAGTGCCCCATTGTTGGTATCAGTGGGAAGAAGAGTGCCCCATTTTTGGCATCAGTGGGAAGAAAAGTGCCCCATCGTTGGTATAGGTGGGAAGAAGAGTGTCCCATTGTTGGGTATCAGTGGGAAGAAGAGTGCCCCATTGTTGGTATTAGTGGGAAGATGTGTGCCCCATCATTGCTGTCAGTGGGAGGTTAGTGTCCCATCATTGGTGTCAGTGGGAAGAAGCGTGCCTCATCATTGGTATTAGTGGGAAGAAGAGTGCCCCATCATGGGTGTCAGTGCAAGGTTAGTGTCCCATTGTTGGTATTAGTGGGAGGAATAGTGCCCGTATAAATATAAATTGTGGTCCTAGAATTATTGCTCTCACTCCGAAGTTTGCTGTGACACCTGACATGTGTGCTGCAATCACGGTTTACATTTGTGTGCTGGACCTACGCTTGCATTTGCGTCTATGTGCGGGGGGGGGGTGTGAGTGCCTTTAATTTTTTTTTTTATTTACTTTTTATCTACACTTTTAAGAAAAAAAATTACTTTTGAGCAGGTGACACATCCTTTTTATGGAGATACCAGGGGTCTATTAGACCCCCAATGCCCTCCACTGCAGCTAATCAAGCACACACCAAGCTTGCTTAGCTGCTTCCCTTGCTGTAACAGCCAGGAAATGACAGCTCTGAAATCGGATGTGAGGAAATCCTTGTTGCTTATGGATTTTTTCATGACAGAGGAGATGTGGGAATGGATGTTCCTCCATCTCCTCTCTGGGCAACCGACCTGACTGCATACAGTGGTCCCAGGGTCCCTGGTGGACCTCCAATGTATCCCCTACAGAGCAGCTAATAAAGCACATGTCATGCATGCCTGGCTGTAATGGCCAAGAAATGACAGCTCTAAAGCAGGAAATAATGAAATCATCATTGCTTTTGGATTCATTTGTAACAGAGGAGATAGTGGAACAGATCTGCTCTGTGGGAATCCATCTTGGGGGCCTCTGTGCATGCTCCCAGCACAGCGACCGAACTGTCAAAGACAGCTCCCGGCCTCTGGTAACGATCGATAGCTGGAGAAAGCAGTTCCAGAACATGTGACCACTGTAACAGCCAATCACAGCGGTCACATGTTTGGCCGGCATCCCTGGTGGAAAGACCCATTTAAAGGGACGCTGTGGCTTGTCGGGAACGGGTTAAGTAAAACAAGGACACATCTGTGATCTCTGTAATCTTAAAGCGGATAAATCAATTGCTCTGCAACGCCCTCATCAAACCCTCGGTAAAATCTCCTGTAACCTTCACCATCAATATTTGATTTGCAGAATTAGATTGTGGAAAGTTAATGTACAACTACACATATAGCACCAACATATACCGTACCCAAATGTCAGGGACACTGCTAAAAATATATCAGACATGGTTCAGATGTATGTGATCGCCCTCCATCGCTATCTGTACACTGCTCTCCGCTGTAAACTAAATATTTTCCTCAACCAATGTTAAAGTAGACCTGTCATCAGATTTGTACTTATGACATGAACTCATTAATCCTTCAGTGGGGGGAATATGTTGTAGTCTCTCAGAAGAAATAAGCCTTTGGTCTTCAGCTAGCTCTTTAATGAAGTACTTGAAATATCCTGGTGATCAGAAGAAGGTGAAGTGGCCTGGCGATGGCTTAGTCAACTATGTATAGCAATGTGTACCTGTAGTGTCCTGTGGAAGGAGGAACGCTAATACTACTTCAAGCGAGTAAATGTAGCACCAGATCCCACAGGCTTAGGCAAAAAACAAGGCAATGGTGTCTGCATGTAGTGTCTTTTGTGGTATCAGGGTGGGCAAGTGCCTGCTCACCACTTCCAACGATTCTTGATACTGGAAAATAGAAGGGTCTCCACATTAGGCCTCGGCAAAGCCCTGCTCAAGGGGTAATGCAGTCTGGTGACACACACCAGCAACTGGTTGCTCCTACACCTGCACGCGATGACTCTCTCTCTCTCGCCATAGCACAGGCCGCAATTTGCAGCTGAATGCAGATTTTGACTCCCTGGACTACACGTCCCAAGATGCTTTTCTTTACTCCTAGGACTCAGTCACTCTATTTTCAGGATATGACAACACAGAGTCCCGGGCAGAACATTAGGAGAGAACAGCTTCACAACAGTAACGCTGCACAGTGTCTCCTGACAACGCAGGCAACATTAGCCAACACCTGGCTACACTTTATTATCACCTGGTGATCTGACCATGAATTAAAGTCCTGTCCTGATCAAAGATCATCCATTTGAACTGCAAAAGAATTAAACAAAATAGATACAAAAGTGACAATACTACTTTGTATCTCTCTGTGTCTGAACAATGTTTATAAATACTGTGGCAGACAGTCTATTTTTAATAGCAGCAGCTTCTAAAGCTCCTGTATTCACACAGCATTTCCAAGATGCCATTTTAGTCATAGCCGGAAACTGACGGAAAGTGCCAGGTGGGTGCAGCAGAGGGGCAGATGGACAGGACATAGTGCAAACGTCTGGTATACTTCAATTAAGTTTTTCTGGCTTTGTCTAGCACATCCAGTGTTTACAGCTGGTTAAAACTGGTAATAACATCAATCAGCCATTACTTTAAGACCACCCACCTAAAATTGAGTAGGTCCCCCTTTTTCCACCAAAACAGCCCCAGCTGGTGCCAAAACAGCCCTGACCCCTCGAGACATGGACTCCACTAGACCTCTGAAGATATGCTGTGGTATCTGGCACCAAGCCCTAGTAGATCCTTTAATTCCTGTAAGTTGCAAAGTGGGGCATCCATGGATCGGACTTGTTTTTCCAAGAACATCCCACAGATGCTCGATTGGATTGAGATCTTGAGTATTTGCTGGCCAGGTCAACACCTTGAACTCGTTGTGTTCCTCAAACCATTCTTGAACCTTGTGACAGACCCAATCAGCACAGGGGCATTTGGAGGGGCCTACTGACTATGGGCCCTGGCTTTTAAGGGAACACTACTCTTTGGGAGGTGTGTGCCTGGGGGACCCTTGGAGTTGTCTTGCTTCAGATTCAAGTCCATGTCTCCCCAAAACACGCAGACTCTGGGAACTGGAGGACTCAGAGCAGATGTTAATATGATCATCTCAAACCAACCTGATAATTGGGGTCTCCTGCTATAGTCTGTTTATTAAGGTGTTCAGCGTCTTCCTGTTAAGTATATCCCTCCCATTGTGTGCCTCCTAGGTGCGCATTCCCTTTGTTAACCACTTGCCACCCACGCCAATTCTGACACTTCCCTCCTACATCAAGATCATAATTTGTTGCTAGAAAATTACTCAGAACCCCCAAACATTATACGTATATATTTTTAGCAGAGACCCTATGGAATAAAATGGCGGTCGTTACAATTTTTTATGTCACATGGTATTTGCGCAGCACTTTTTGAAACATGATTTTTTGGGTAAAAAATACTTTCATAAATATTTAACAGTATTTACCCCAATTTTTTTGTATAATGTGAAAGCTGATCTTACGCCGAGTAACATAACATGTCACACTTTAAAATTGCACACACTTGTGGAATGGCACCAAACTTCGGCACTTAAAAATCTCCATAGGCTACGCTTATAAAATTTCTACAGGTTACCAGTTTAGCGTTACAGAGGAGGTCGAGTGCTAGAATTATTGCTCTTGCTCTAACAATCGCCGCAATGCCTCGTATGTGTGGTTTGAATGGCATTTACATATGCGTTCAAGACCTATGTATGAGTTGCTTCTGCGTGCGAGCATGAGGGGACTGGGGCGCTTTAAAAATAATTTTTTTTAAATTGCTTATTTTATTTTTATTTTTTTATTTTTACACTTTCCCTTTAATTTTTTTAAATCATTATTATTCCTATTACAAGGACTGTAAAGATCCCTTGTAATAGGAATAGTGCATGACAGGTCTTTACAGAGAGATCTGGGGTCTATGAGACCATCTGGTCCACGGCCAGCTCTATTGTAAACCGCCGCCACCAGCGGATTCATTCTCCGGCTCTCGGGCAAGTCGGGAGAAGCACTGAAGGGCAGTAGGAGGGGGCCGTCCCCTCCCACCCCTGTAAAAGCAAACAAGCAGCTGAACAGCCACTATGATTGCTTTTACATTGCAGGGAATCGCCTGCTAAAAAAAAAAGATATCTGGATGACGCTTGCAGCTGCAGGCATCATTCAGATATCACCACTTCAAGTCCCTGACGTCATATGACATCAACCTGGGGGAAGTGGTTAATTGAGTCACCTATTGTTTCTGTCTGTCTGATCATCTCTAGGATATGTGATTAATATTGTGAGCACTGTACTTTGTTATTGAACCATTGTGTGATGTTTTATGCTTATGATAATGTGTAATGTACTTTGTTTGCAGGGTTGAGGGCTTGGTGCCGACGGTCTGGGTGGGCACTGAGTCACCTACGTGGCTAGTTGTTTAATAATTAGCTTAATGTTTATGTTTATATTGGCTGTTCCTTAGCTATGGTAATTATATTACTGTTTACAGTTTGTATTGTATATGATAATGTGATCAGGCTCACCTGATATTATGTGGTATATAAATTCTGTGTGAGTTTTCAATTCCCGTAAGTCCAGTTACAGTTTGGATCTAAGCTAGTGTTGTCTAGTATCTTGGGTGCAATATTTATCTATAATACCTGGTTCCTGGGTACAGACTGGAGGAAGCTTCCTCCAGCTGTAACTTTTGCGCAAACTAATCAATATACACTTATTGTGATTTTTTTTTACCAAAAATATTTAGAAGAATACATATCGGTCTAAACTGAGGAAAAAAAATGTTATATATATTTTTGGGGGATATTTATTTTAGCAAAAAGTAAAAAATATTGCGTTTTTTTCAAAATTGTCGCTCTTTTTTTGTTTATAGCGCAAAAAATAAAAACTGCAGAGGCAATCAAATACCACCAAAAGAAAGCTCTATTTGTGGGAAAAAAAGGACGTCAATTTTGTTTGGGTGCAAGGTCGCACGACCACGCAATTGTCAGTTAAAGCGACGCAATGCTGAATCGCAAAAAGTGCTCTGGTCAGGAAGGGGGTAAAATCTTCTGGGGCTGAAGCAGTTAACCTGTCAGTGGCCATAAAGTTATGGCTGTTCAGTGTATATGTGCTGCAAAAGGGCAACGTGTCTTACCTTCTTCCAGCACACACCAATCCAGCGTGAACTGAAGCCATAAGAAATAAGGAAAATCGCCATTTTGTTGTGTTAGAATTTGGATGGGCAACGCTTCCCAACACAACCCAACAATGTTGGTGTGAATGAGCCCATAAGGTGCACTTTAAACACCTTGTATTTTAAATGATTTTTTCAACCAACTGATGTGCTATTTATTTTCCTGATAGCGTCATCTTTTCTCTCCTTTGCCAGGTTCAGTTTCCGTTCCTTCCGCTGGATTCTGGCGTTTCTCTTTGCAGTGGAAGAAGTGAATGGCACTCCTGAAGTGCTAACAAATTTGACGCTGGGGGCTGCAGTGATGGACTCTTGCAGTGATGCCAAAGTAGCCCTAGGGGGAGCATCATGGCTTCTATCAGGAGGTCCCAGAGGGCCTTTAAGTTATCGCTGTTGGGGCCCACCACCATTGCTGTCTGCGGTGCTCGGAGATGCAGGGGAAGACTCAGCACTCAGTTTGGCCAGCATTCTAGGACTCCATAATTACCCCCAGGTAAGGCACAGCTGATGTCTTACAGTATTCCTAGCTATAAACTGTTTTCTAGTTTGTTTTGCTGTTGGAAAGTTCCCCTCACTTCCTGTTTGGTAAAATGATGTTAGCAGGACAAGAAGGGGAAATCTCTCCAATAGTTTCCTAGATACCATTAAAATCCTGACATACATTTCCTTTAGGGCAGGGGTCCTCAAACTACGGCCCGCGGGCCACATGCGGCCCGCCGAGGACATTTATCCGGCCCAATCCACCCAGGGCCGGATTCCCGACAATCCAGGCTCGGGCCGGGGCCAGTTCGGCTCGGCTTCGGCAGGGAGCATATCCGCTCCGCTCCGCTCAAGCCGCCTCCCCCACCCCAGTAATGGAGGGCTCCGTGTGCCGCGCTGCATGCTGGGAAGTGTAGTTTCCAGCACAGTCCCGCACGGAGACAGGCGCGAAGAGTGACAGCGAGAGCGGAGGCTTCAGCCTACTAACAAGTGAGGACCCCACTGTGCCACTGTCCCCCTGTCCACCCCTCTGTCCCCCTGTCCCCCTGTCCACCCCACTGTCCCCCTGTCCACCCCACTGTCCCCCTGTCCACCCCTCTGTCCCCCTGTCCACCCCACTGTCCCCCTGTCCACCCCTCTGTCCCCCTGTCCACCCCTCTGTCCCCCTGTCCACCCCACTGTCCCCCTGTCCACCCCTCTGTCCCCCTGTCCACCCCTCTGTCCCCCTGTCCACCCCACTGTCCCCCTGTCCACCCCTCTGTCCCCCTGTCCACCCCACTGTCCCCCTGTCCACCCCTTTGTCCCCCTGTCCACCCCACTGTCCCCCTGTCCACCCCTCTGTCCCCCTGTCCACCCCACTGTCCCCCTGTCCACCCCACTGTCCCCCTGTCCACCCCACTGTCCCCCTGTCCACCCCTCTGTCCCCCTGTCCACCCCTCTGTCCCCATGTCCATCCCACTGTCCCCCTGTCCATCCCTCTGTCCCCCTGTCCATCCCTCTGTCCCCCTGTCCACCCCACTGTCCCCCTGTCCACCCCCCTGTCCATCCCACTGTCCCCCTGTCCATCCCTCTGTCCCCCTGTCCACCCCTCTGTCCCCCTGTCCACCCCTCTGTCCCCCTGTCCATCCCACTGTCCCCCTGTCCATCCCTCTGTCCCCCTGTCCATCCCTCTGTCCCCCTGTCCATCCCTCTGTCCCCCTGTCCACCCCTCTGTCCATCCCTCTGTCCCTCTGTCCATCCCACTGTCCCCCTGTCCACCCCACTGTCCCCCTGTCCACCCCTCTGTCCATCCCTCTGTCCCCCTGTCTATCCCTCTGTCCACCCCTCTGTCCTCCTGTCCACCCCTCTGTCCCCCTGTCCACCCCTCTGTCCCCCTGTCCACCCCTCTGTCCCACTGTCCCCCTGTCCATCCCACTGTCCCCCCCACTGCCCCCCCCGCTGTCCCCCTGTCCACCCCCCTGTCCATCCCACTGTCCCCCTGTCCATCCCTCTGTCCCCCTGTCCATCCCTCTGTCCCCCTGTCCATCCCCTATATATATTATTATTTATTATTCATTCTTTTATTCTTTTGCACTACAAAAAAGATGTGTGCATAGGAATTTAGGAATTAGTTCATATTTTTTTTTAACTATAGTGCGGCCCCCCAACAGTCTGAGGGACCGTGAACTGGCCCACTGTCTAAAAAGTTTGAGGACCCCTGCTTTAGGGTAACAGGTAAAATTGTATGGATGGTGGCATGGACACTAGTTTATTTGGATCTGTTTATCATATCTGTGCATATGTTTAGTTACTGGGCCTTGAAAAAGTATTCCTTCCCCCCTGAAATTTTCCACATTTTGTCATGTTACAACCAAAAATGTAAATTTATTTTATTGGGATTTTATGTGATAGACCAACACAAAGTGGCACATAATTGTGAAGATAAAGGAAAATGATAAATTGCTTTCACATTTTTTTTACAAATAAATATGTGAAAAGTGTGGCATGCATTTGTATTCAAATGGGGTGTGCATTGAGTCTGAGATGAACGATGGTGATGAAAGGGGGATGGAGGGACAGCAGGCCCAGATCCTACACAACAATAGAAATATGTGTATTCCAGAAAGTTTAACACTCAGCAGATAAAGATACTCCAAACGCCTGGTGTTGGAGGCTTCAATCATCACGGCACAATGATTGGTATGGTGTCAGGATGATTGAACCACATTATTTCTATTATTACATTGTAATATAAAATTAAATCATTCAACTCACCATAATGCAGAATCAGTGGGAGCCCTGAGTGTGTCACTTGCCACGTCGCCTGCCACCAGATGCCAACAGGTGTCCCCAGTGGAGTCCCTCCTTACATTAGGATGCCCCAGTAGAGTCCCTCCTTACACCAGACATTCCCAGAAGAGTCCCTCCTTACATCAGGTGTCCCCCCCTCTTCCCCTCGGTGCCGCACCCCATTAGCGATGCTCTAGCGTTTTGGTCTCCACGCCATTTACAGAAGACCAGCTTATGGAGGTGGAAGGTAAGAACCAAGAGGCGGAGCTTGGGTTCTGCCTCTTGTTTCTTCCTCACAATAGCTGGTCTTCTGTAAAATGGCAGCCAGCGGAGACAATTCAGTGCCAGACGCAGACCTCTAGTGGCAGAAAAAAAAATTTGGGAGAACTGCGATTTCCCGGGACATTTCCCAAGAAACTGTAAGACCGGGAAGAAGGTCTAAATCCTGGGAATGTCCCGGGAAATTCAGGACAGTTGGCAAGTATGCAATTTTCAAGTCCTGCCAGAGATTTCCAATTGTATTTAGGTCTGGACTTGGGGCCATTCTAATATATGAATATGCTTTGATCTAAACCAGGGGTCTTAAACTGGCGGCCCTCCAGCTGTTGCGAAACTACAAGTCCCATGAGGCATTGCAAGGTTGACAGGTACAAGCATGACTCCCACAGACAGAGGCATAAAGGGACTTGTAGTTTCGCAACAGCTGGAGCGCCGCCAGTTTTTGACCCCTGATCTAAACCATTGCATTGTAGCTCTAGCTGAATGTTTAGGGTCGTTTTCCTCCTGGATGGTGAACCTCAGCCGTCTCAAGTATTTTTCAGATTCTAATAGGTTTTCTTCTAAGATTGGCCTGTATTAGGCTCCATCCATCTTCCTATCAACTCTGTCCAGCTTCCCTGTCCCTGCTGAAGAAAAGCATCCCCACAACCTGATGCTGTAACCACCATGTTTCACGGTGGGGATGGTGTGTTCAGGGTGATGTGCAGTGTTAGTTTTCCACCACACATAGCATTTTGCTTTTAGGCCAAAAAGTTCCATTTTGGACCATCTGACCAGAGCACCTTCTTCCACATGTTTGCCGTGTCCCCCACATGGCTTCTCACAAATAGCAAACTGGACTTCTTATGGCTTTCTTTCGAAAATGGCTTTTTTCTTGCCACTCTTCCCTAAAGACCAGATTTGTGGAGTGTACAACACATAGTGTATTTGTGACATCTTTCTTTCGTTTCATTTAAACTGCACTTTATATTGGCATGTGAGCTTAGTCATTAGCGCTGCCTTACTTACACTTTGAAAATCAACCAGATAGCTGTTAATTTTGTGTGAAAATCAGAATGTTCTCACAGTTTACTTTAATTGGGCTCTAGAAGTCTTTTTTATTAAGCTTCTTCCGTGAACTTCGAGAGGGGACTGCAGCCTCGTGTCACATGTCTCTGTGCTAAGTATCTACATTTGATTTGTCTGCAGCAAAGTGCCTTAAATTCTGAAAAGATGAAGCTAAAGTCAGAACAGCAAACATTTTATACATTTTTCTGGTAGACAGCTTACCTTGTCACTGTTTGCTTCTATTTTTTGCAGTCCAATTTGCAGCTTTTCCCTTCCCTAGAGACTGGTGACTACAAATTACTGCCTATGTGCAGGGTGACCAGTCTTCTCATCGCCAACTGGTGTCAGCGCTAACACAAGGGCTGCAGAGACAGCAGGTAGAAGGACCATGGCAACACGTGCTGGTGGAGCGGTTTTTATAGCTCACCCTGTTTGTTAGCTATGCCACTGACAAGGGAGCTCTCTGATCCCTTGTCAATACTCATACTCCTGTCTTTTGTTAGGTCCATAGGGCCACACAGGGCCACTGTTAAGGCAGTATAACCAGCCCTCCTGTACTGGGCCCGGGCCCCATCAGTTCAAAACGGGCACCTGCTGAACAGGAGGACCAGCTGTTTAGCCTCACTGCAGACACCAATCTCTTTCTGCCCCCCCCCCCCCTGCAGAGCTGCCAGATTCTCCTCCGTTCCCTCCCTCCTGCTGTGCTCCAGGGGGATCAGTTCTAACATCCATGTCCCTGTCCCCCTGCTTTCCAGGCCCCCCCTGTGCGCCCCCCTTTCCCACAGCCTTTCCGCTTCCCTCCTCTTCCATAGGCAGCTGCTACAAGTACACAAGGGTGTGTTTCAGGATAGAGAGCAGGGGATGGGGCTGGTAAATAGTTATGGATATATATATATATATATATATATATATATATATATATATATAATAATGATTTTAGTGTATTTTCAGCAAAAATCATTTGCTATTTTCTAGGGGTGGGGGGGCCCTGTCAGGTAGGCAGTATGGGGCCCCTTGATTTTTCACAGCAGCCCTGGAACCACCCACAACTTCCAAAGACCAGCCACTCAAGGGCATCTCCTCTCCAGCTACGGCTATCTGGTGTATTTTAGAAATCTGTGACGAGGGTTCAAGAAGGATAATAGTTTTTCTCTTAAAACGTTAGAATTGTTGGTGGCAATATGGTATAGAGCTGAAGAGGAAACCTTATGCTGCATACACACGGTCGAATTTCCGTCAAAAAAAGTGTGATGGGAGCTTTTGGTCGGATATTTCCGACTGTGTGTATGCTCCATCCAACTTCTTCTGTCCGAATTTCCGCCAGCAAAAGATTGAGAGCTGGTTCTCTATTTTTCCGACGGAAAAAGTTCTTGATGGAAATTCCGTTCATCTGTATGCAATTTCGATGCGCAAAAAAAACACGCATGCTCGTAAACAATTCGATGCATGCTCGGAAGCATTGAACTTCATTTTCTTGGCTCGTCGTAGTGTTGTACGTCACCGCGTTCTTGATGGTCGAAAGTTCAGAGAACTTTTGTGTGACGGTGTGTATGCAAGCCAAGCTTGATTGGAATTCCTTGGATGTTTTTTTTCCAACGGAAATTCCACTCGTGTGTACCGGGCATTAGTGTTATGTTTATGAGACCTAATCTGTTATGCATGCTCATCATTACTCTATTTTGCAGTGCTTAGCCATTATTTGTAAAACAATTGTAAAAAATGTAAAAAGTAACAAAACCTCAGGACCCAGTAACCACACCCTTTCACATAAGAGAATCCAAACCAATCACTGGGAAGCCCCAAATCAGGCTTATATAACATTATATCTTTGGTGTGTTACATGCTGTTCATACTCACTCAGTCAGAGATTCACAAGATTCGTTTTCTTTATTCTGAAAAAAATCTGGTTGATTCTGCTGCTCTCTATCTCCCTCTTCTGTTCATGTCCCCAATGCAGTTGGGGGTTTTGCAGAGTAGTCTTGGCAGCTCTGCTCCTGCTCAGTTTTCAGTGAATTTTTATGCTGAGCATTTCCTCCCTATCACATCTGAGCAGCCCATGTGACTGTAGAATCACACGTGTGGGTGTATGCACAGTGGGCAATGACAGTCCACCGGAAATGGGAAAAAATACTGCGCTGCCACTATACAAAAAACCCCCCCCGAAGAGCAGCAGTTTAACTGTGAGATACACACCAAAAAGTACCAAATATATAGAAAAAAAACTGCGCTATACCATAGATTGAATGTGAATATACATGAATGAATCATACATGTCATGAGATAGTGAAATATGAATCTGAAAAATTCCTCTCATGAAATACCCACACTAAAAAAATCAAAAAAGGTGCAATGATCAAATAAATCATAAAAAATAAGTGACAAACAATGCAAATAAAGCTATCAATCAATATATGCATATCAAAGTTCATAAGTGATCTTGACTGAAGAAAATCAGAAACCTCTAGTGAAAGTGAGGAGAGTCCCAAAGAAAAGCCTCTCAATACTCTACGGAGTAACAAGCCTTTCTAGAAGTCAACGTTACTTTTAAAGTGATTGTAAAGGTTCGTTTTTTTGTTTTTTTTTTAAATAACAAACATGTCATACTTACCTGCTCTGTGCAAGGGTTTTGCACAGAGCGGCCCCAATCCTCCTTTTCTGGGGTCTCCCGGCGGCGCTCCCAGGTCCTCCTCCTGCCCCCACGGAGAGCCGCTTTCCATGGAGGCACTTGTGTGGGCACGCTCCCAAGTTCTGCTGCTGCGTTAATTTACACAAACTCTCCAGCGTCATTGGATTTGATTGATAGCAGCTCTAGCCAATGGCTCCTACTGCTATCAATCTATCCATCTGGAGCTGCTGTGCTCGTCCCGGTCGCTGGAACAATCGGGCTCAGGTAGGAAAAAGGGGGCTATGGGGGAGAGCTGCAGAATAGGAGGTTTTTCACCTTAATGCAAGGGGTTGTAAACCTCAAGGGTTTACAGCCCCTTTAATTCTTTCCTTTACCTTGCCCTGGGAGATCTTCAGTAACAGCCAGGTGGGCTAGGGAAGAAGCAGCCAGGTGGGCTGGTAGTTCCTGCAGTCAGTAGAACTGGGGTCAGTGTCTACAGTGGAGTTGAAGTTACTCCTGTATGCAACCTACAACATTTGTGTGCTACATTCCAAAGGAACTGAACGTTTCTAGTCCATGAGGGGCTTTTGCTTTTTTATCAGAGACTGTCAGTGTCCAGGAAGAAAGACCGTTCTAAAATGTGTACATATGGAGGAAGTTGTTTTCTGGTTTTGTTGCTATCAGGTTGTGTATCCTATAATTCCTATTCCCCATCCACATTTTTACCCCTAATAAAACATAAAAACCAAGCTCAAAGACTTCCTTGTGTCTGGATAAAGTGTGGGGAATACTTGTTGTCTGGCCGTGCAGGGTTGGGGAACCTGATTACAAGTGGCTCCTTCAGGGGTGAGCGCTACAGGTATTTAGATATTCTTTTTATTATAATAATTACAGTGTCATCATCCACATACAGAAATAGAAGGGACAATGTAAATTAATCAGTGTGTGTTTAGTATCACATTAAGGTTAGAGCCAAATGCAAATTTAATTAATGACTAAGAAGACTTCAGGTTTTGTTTTGCATCATAGCCAAAAAGGTTAATATTGAAGATTACTGGATTCTTTACTCCTACAGGTCAGTTACTTCACCCCGCCAGCCAAGCTCAGCAATCATTTTCTGTTCCCCTCAACCCTAAGTGTGGCACCAACGGTCTCTTCACAAGCTAAAGGCCTTGCTCGGCTCCTTCAAGCCTTCGGCTGGTCATGGGTAGGTGTCCTCTCTCAGGAAACGAGTGCTTCCACCTTGGGCCAGACATTTAGAGAAGAGCTGCAGGCTATAGGAGCATGCTTAGCATTTTGGGAGCACATTCCTTCTTCTGTGAAAGATGTCAATAGTGTGGCAGGCATTATTAGACAGTCAACGGCAAAGGTGGTGGTTGTCTTCTCCCTTGAAGCCTACCTGAATCCAGTTTTGTTGGAGCTGGCACGCAATGGAGACAGTAAAGACCGAATTTGGATATCAGCTAACGCTTGGTCAACATCTGCAAGACTGGTGGGTCCTTGGCTATCCCATTTTCTAAGAGGCTCTCTAGGACTTGTTCTTCGTAACGGGGCTGCTCCAGGTTTCAGCAAATTTGTATTTGGGTTAAATCCTAGCCAATTCAACAATCATCCATTGTTTTTGGAGTTCTGGGAGGAAGCATTTAGCTGCCAATGGCCCTCAGATGGAAAACATTCATCTCTGCTTCCTTCAAATAATGTTTATAATGAATCTTCAACAGCATCTGTGAACGTATCATCAGTTACCAATGCAGCACTGCATGCTACTTCTCTCAATAATATGTCTTTGTCTAATTCAACATTTACCTCACCGTCTCCATCCTCTGCAAAGACATTATGCACAGGACTGGAGGATGCTGCTTCTCTACAGATATTTTCAGATATCAAAGACCTCCGAGTAACATACAATGTCTACAAAGCAGTGAAGATGGTTGCCAAAGCTCTCCATGACATGGCTACTTGTCAAATCATGAACAGATCCTTGGATATAGGTCATTGTGTAGACATTCAACATTTTCAGCCATGGCAGGTTAGGTTGCTATCTATGTGTTTTATATAAGGAACACATTTAAAGCTTAAGGCTCCCTTCACACTTGTATGACTCCAAAGTCCAGTGACTTTGGAGTGCAACTTTGGTACAACTTTGATACAAATTTGGATGGATGTGACATGTTGTTCCTCTGCAAAGTGGACCCACTGTTGCACCACTGTTGCATGTAAAACATTCAGGTATGACTTCAACTTTTGGGGGTTAACATTGAAGTCTATGGCCCTCAAATTGCATGAAAGTTGGACCAAAGTAGTGCATGAACTACTTTGAAGTCACTGCGACTTTAGGTAGCACATATATGAATAGTTATCATTGGAAAACACAAGGAACAATTTGTCATGCAACTTTAATAAGTCACACAATTGTGAATGGGGTGTAACTCCAGGTAAGCAGCTAAATGCACAGATGAAATTCATATAAGGGAGGTGTTTTACCTGCCAAAAAATATATATATATTACTGTCCAACCAATTCTCAAATTTACAAACCCATGTTTGGCATTGGGTAGATCTGTTTAGCCTGTGAGGAGAGGAGAGCCAATCAGCAGCATTTCCTCACAGGGGAGACCTGCACAGAAAATCAGGGCACTGATCATCAGTGCCCTGGTGATCAGTGCAGCCCCAACAGTGCCCAAAAGTGATGACAATTAGTGCTCATCGGTAATGTCAATCAGTGATGCCAGTCAGTGCTGCCTTTCAGTGCTCATTAGTGCCACCAATCAGTGCCGCCAATCAGTGCCCATCAGTTCTGCCTATCAGTGCCCATAAGTGCGGCCTATCAGTGCCCATAAGTGCTACCTATCAGTTCCACCAGTCAGTGCCCATCAGTGCCACCTATCAGAGTCCATAAGTGCGGCCTATCAGTGCCCTTTAGTGCTACCTATCACTGCCACCTATCAGTGTCCATCAGTGCCACCTATCAGTGCCCATCAGTGATGCCTATCAGTGCCTCCTCATCAGTGCCACCTCATCATTGCCCTTCAGTGCCATCTCATCATTGCCAATCAGTTCTGCCTCATCAGTGCCCATCAGTGCAGCCTATCAGTGCCCATCAGTGCAGCCTTTCAGTGCCCATCAGTGCCGCCTCATCAGCGCACATCAGAGAAGAAGAAAAATTACTTATATACGAAAAACAAACTAAGAAAAACTTTTTTTTCAAAAAGTTCAGTCTTTTTTAGTTTTTTTAGCAAAAGATAAAAAGGCCGGTGGTGATAAAATATCAGCAAAAAAAAGCTCTATCGGCCTCAAAAAAAAAAATGATAAAAATTTCATCTGGGTACAGTGTTTCAGCTGAAGCTGAAAATTGGCCTGGGCAGGAACGGGGTAAAAGTGTCCTGTATTGAATTGGTTTAACACGTGTAGCCATGTCCACGTATGGGTCGCTAAATGTTGTGGTTCATCTGTCATCCTGCCCAGCCCGGCATCCATCTCTCAATCACTCAGAGACAGAACAGTCCATAAGCTTTGTTTTTTTGTTCTTTTATTGAAGGGATTGAACTTGGATGGGAAAGAGAAATTATGGGATGCCCAGGACATTCAGTGTAACTACTATAAACACTCCTGTATATACACTCCAGTCTTCTCTCCAGCACAAACTCTCACTTAAGATCTCTTTCCCTTGCTCCTCCAGCACTTCACTTGCTGTAGACCGTTACTCCACCAGCACTTCACTTGCTGCAGACTATTACTCCTCCAGACTAGCTAGCACCGCATGGTTAGGTCTGACACTAACTCAGCCAGGCCTCAGTGGGTAGCCTTTTGCGGTCAGGGGCCCTGGGCCCCTATGGTGGCGAAATAGTTCAGGTGCTAGCTGTCCTCTTTTCAGGTACCAATCCCAGATAGCTCTCTTCAGGCCCTGCCAGCCCTGGAATGACCTCTCTCCACTGCCCTTCCCACAGCCCACTCTTCTGGTTCTGCACCCATCTCAAACTGCACACTCCCATTTCTCTCAGGCATGCCTCCCCAGTCCCCCTGACTGTGCTTCAGTCACCAGCCCTCTTGGCTGCAACCAGTTGTCCTCACTGGAGTCTCTTAGCAGTGTTCTCTTCTGCTGTCCTCTCATTGCTCTCTCATATGCCTCTCTTCCAGGATCTCTTCTCTCCTCCTGGATGCACCCGAGTCCCGGCCCAAGGTCACTGCCCCCCCCAGACTGGGGAGCTCCCTGTGGGCCTCGGCAGCCTTCACACTCTCTCACTCCAGCTCTTCCACCCAACAACCCCTGCTGGGCTGACCCTGGGTATTTAAAGGAGGGGCTCCCCCTGCTAATCCAAGTTGGGGATTGGTCAAGGCTCCTCAAAAATACCCCGGGCAGCTCCACCTCTCCTTCTCTCTTTCTAGCACATTCTAGAAAGAAGAGGGAGGTGACAGTGATGCTACCTGTGAGTCACCCAGCCCTGCCCTGAGCCATTCCCATCCCAAACAAGTAGGCCCAGCCACCAGCTAGGCCTGCCTAAATTGTCCTACTCTATCAGAAAAATCCTCACTCTAGCACCTACCTAACTAGAGGGTGCTACACATGTCTTCTTTTGTTCATCTCCATTACAAGGGGAGTAATGGGATAAGTAGTTTGGACAAAAAAGGTTGCTTCTGCTTCCAGCTCATCCCTTCAAAGAAGTGACAAGGACACTGCCTTTATGGCAGGATCAACAGGTATTTTCTGTACTTGCTAAAAATGTTCTTAGCCTAAGAAATGAAAACTTTTGCAAACACTACATCTAAGGACTTGTAAGATGCAACATCGCATTTGTATTCTTGGGTTTGGCTATACTATAAGTGAGCCGCCCTGTGCTGAGATCATGAACATAAAAGTATTTACAGATTTTAAACAAGTAATAAAAGCACTTGCACACAAGCCAATCATCTCCAAACCTGTAAGCATTGCGGTGTAATTCATTTTCAAAATTCACAGCACAGGCATTTTTTTCAAGAGAACATCTTGGCAGGTTGGCAGGTTGGCAGCCCTCTGATATATAAAACAACCAGTAGATGTTTCTAAGCTGTTAGAAACTGACTGAATCCCGGCTCTAGAGTTGTTATCTTTACGCTTCTTAGGGCAGCGTTTCTAACCCTATTTTTCAGTGGCAGCATCCTTTAAAAGTGTGTAAAATCTTCAGGCACCTCAATCTTAAATGTGAAAAATGTAAAGTTACTTATCAATGAGAAATCTGAGCCTGGGCCTGGGATGATGCACACAACCGCCTTGATGAATAACGTCACATCAAAAGTCCTGTGACAGTGGACAGTGTAGTATAGTGGACAGTGTAGTGTAGTGGACAGTATAGTGGTCTGTCGTTCTCAGTGTAGTGTAGTGGACAGTATAGTGTAGTGGACAGTATAGTATGGTGGTCAGTGTAGTGGACAGTATAGTGGTCAGTGTAGTTCTCAGTGTAGTGGACAGTATAGTGGTCTGTCGTGGACAGTGTAGTGTAGTGATCAGTATAGTGTAGTGGTCAGTATAGTGTAGTGGACAGTATAGTATGGTGGTCAGTGTAGTGGACAGTATAGTGCACAGTGTAGTGGTCAGTGTAGTTCTTAGTGTAGTGGACAGTATAGTGGTCTGTCGTGGACAGTGTAGTGTAGTGGTCAGTATAGTGTAGTGGTCAGTATAGTGTAGTGGACAGTATATTATGGTGGTCAGTGTAGTGGACAGTATAGTGCACAGTGTAGTGGTCAGTGTAGTTCTCAGTGTAGTGGACAGTATAGTATAGTGGTCAGTGTAGTGTGTAATGGTCAGTAAAGGAATCAGGTTGGTCAGTGTTGAAATCAAGTAGGTTAGTGTAGTGGTCGGTATAGGAATCAGGTAGGTCAGTACTATTGTATTTGAAGGGAGTGCTAAAAGTCCGCAGGTTAGGGGGCGCAAATTATTTGCCTTGCCCCGGGTGCTGACAACCCACGCTACGCCACTGTAATAGCTTCAGAGCATGCGTTGTTTTTGGTCCGTGGGAACAGCACACAGACGAGCGGTTTTCCCGATAGGAATTGGTTCCGTCGTAAAGATTTAGAACATGTTCCATTTCTAGGTCAGTCAGAATTTTCGGAAAAAAAAGTCAAAAGAAACTAGACGATAAAAAGCTTCTTTTTTTTTTTTTTTTTTTTTTTTTTTTTTTTATCCACTTCAGCGAAAGTTTTCCGAGAGACATTATTTCAACTTTGTGTCAAACTTTATCTCTTCTCCTTTTTCACATCATTGTGGATTGTTTCCGTCACATCTTTATTATTTTTCCTTTCTAGGATATTCTTAAATATTTTTAAAAACCGGCGACAAAACGCCTTCTATAATTATAAACCCTATTATTATCTTAGTCTCTCTCAGTCCCTCTTATTTCCCCCCGCCCCCCCTCCCCCTCCCCCTCATCCCCCCCCTCCCCCTCCCCTGTGTCTGGTCCGTTCCTTTATGTTATTTATTTATCCACTTGGCTCTGCACCTGTTCTTTCTTTTATCCTATCTAAATAAATATCCGAGACTTTGTAGTTTTTCCAACTTTCCCATCTACTATTATCCCCTTTCTCTCCTCCTTCCATTTTGTAGTGATAATCTATTTCCTTTAGCCAGTCTCTAATGTCTGGTTTTCCACTTTGTAGCCAATTCTTGGGAATTAAGGCCTTGGCCGCATTCAGGAGGTTAGGTATTATTGATTTTCTATATTGTTTCTTAGGTTTATTGTAGATATGGAAGAGGCAAGTCCAAATATTTTGTTCTATTTCTTCTCCAGTTATTTCCTTTATGTTATTTAACACTTCCTTCCAGTACTCCATTATTATTGGGCATTCCCACCATATGTGTGTGATCGTTGCTATTTGGCCACATTTTCTCCAACACAAGGAGGTTCTATCTTGATGGAATCTGTGTATTCTTACTGGGGTCATATACCATCTTGATACTAGTTTATAATTCATTTCTATGGTCTTCATGTCCCAAGCCTTATTATATCCCATTTCTATCATTTTTTCCACTTTTTGGTTATCTATTTTTAAATTCATTTCTTTTTCCCATTGATTTATATATTCTGGTCTTTCTTGTGCTTCCAAATCTGTCAGTATACTATAAATTTTTGATGTTCCGTTTTTTAATGGTGTTTCATTGCTACATAGCTTTTCCAGTGCAGTTAATTTTGTTTCATCTCTCAGTGGGTGTGGTATTGTGCTTACTAGGTGCCTTAGTTGAGTATAATTCCATTCATTCATCTTCCATCCATTCCTTTCCTCTATTTCTACTCGTGTTCTTATTTTGCCATTTCTAGTGATATCTTTCAGTCGTGGGTTACCTATTCCTTGGATTTCAAATATTTCCCTCCCAGGGGTGAAGAGATTCGATCCTGTGAGTGCTAATAGTGGTGAATTATATTTCCATTCATTCTTTAAGTGAATGGTGTCCCAAATTTTAAATACATTTTTTGTTATTTCGTGCGTGTCGGTGTCCAATAGTCTATATTTCCGTGGAATCCAAATATTCTTATGTAGTGTGGCTCCACTTATTGTGTTTTCCATTTCCACCCATTTTTTTTCATTTTTCTCATTTGTCCACTCTAACATTCGTGTTAAAACTATGGCTTTATAGTACCTACTTATATCTGGGAGGGCAAGACCCCCATGCTCCTTTTTCCTTGTGATCAGCGTGTATTTAATTCTTGGTTTTTTATTAAGCCATATGTATTTTAGCAGGATTGTTTTAATTATTTTAAAAAAGCTCTGCGGGATTTTTACTGGTAACATCTGTAATCTGTAGTTTATTTTAGGTAATATCGTCATCTTAAACATATTTATTCTTCCAATCCATGAAAGTGGCTGTATTCTTAACTTTTTCATTTCTTCTTTGACCTCATTGATCAGTGGAATAAAGTTTGCCTGATAAATTTTTTCAACTCTAGGAGTTATTTTAATTCCAAGGTAATTTAGTTCTTTTACCCAAGTGAATGGGAATTCTTTTTGTAAAAACTGAACTTCCTTTTTCTCTAGACCTATGTTTAATATTTCCGTTTTTATTGGATTAATTTTGAAGTTTGACAGTTCTCCGTATTTTTTAATTTCTTTCAGTATGTTTGGGAGTGACACTCTTGGGTTGGATACGTACATCAAGATGTCGTCCGCGTAGGCAGCGATCTTATGCTCTTTTCCTCCTAGTTTCGCTCCTTCTACCTCTTTGTTATTGCGGAGTGTTGCTAATAGTGGTTCTAAGGCCAATACATATAATAGTGGAGACAATGGACAGCCTTGCCGTGTTCCATTCTGCATCTTAATTTTTGGAGAGAGTCTACCATTTACTTTTACGACTGCTGTCGGGCCATTATACAAATTTGTTATCCACTTCATCATTTTTGTCCCAATACCCAAGTGCCGCAATGTATCCATCATGAAACCCCAGTCTACCCTGTCAAATGCTTTTTCTGCATCCAATGACAGGAATAGAACTGGGGTCTCATTCTGCACCTTCTTGTGCAACATCAATAATGATTTTAGGCTGTTGTCCCGCCCCTCTCTCCCCGGGACAAAACCAGTTTGGTCCGGGTTGATCCACAGTGGGATTAGTTTTTTTATCCTAGTGGCCAGGATCTTGGAGTACAGCTTCGTATCAGCGTTCAATAGGGCTATTGGCCTGTAACTTGAGCAGTTAACTTTGTCTTTCCCTTCTTTTGGTAGTATTGTAATATGAGCTAATAACGATTCACTTCTTATTTCTTCATCTTCCCCTAAGGAATTCATATATTCTAATAGTTTTGGAGTCAGCTGTTCTTCAAATTTTTTATAGTATTTGACCGTAAACCCGTCTGGTCCCGGGCTTTTTCCTACGGGAGTTTCCTTTAATGCCAGTTTTACCTCTTCATGCGTAATATTTTTTTCCAATTCTTCTAGTTGGTCTATTTTTAGTTTTGGTAAGTTTGCTTTTTTTAAATATTCTTGTATCTTCTTTGTTCTTGTATTCGCTTCTTTCCAACTTTCCTGTCCTTTTATTGCATAAAGGGAGCTGAAGTATTTTTGAAATGTTATCGCTATATCTGTAGTTTTATTTACCACTTCTCCTTTTTCATTTTTGATCTTCTCAATGTAATTCAAAGACTTCTTTTTTTTTTTACCAGATTTGCTAGGTATTTTCCTGGTTTATTACCCCATTTATATTTTTCTTGTACTACTCTGTTGTAGTCCTTCCTTTCTTCTTGTTCCATCCAGTCTTTTAATTGCTCTCTCTTTTGAGATAGTAGGCCGAAGATTTTGTTGTTTACTTGATTTTTGTGTTTTCGTTCCAATTCATAAATTTCTTTAATTATTTGTTGCATGTTTGTTTTCCTTTCCTGTTTTTTTCTTGCCCCTATAGCTATTAACTTGCCCCTAATAACAGATTTATGCGCCTCCCATATTGTTGCTTTCGATACCTCTGGTGTATCGTTTTCTTCAAAATATCTTTTAATTTCTTCTATGATGCTTTTTTCCGTCTCACTGTCTTCTAATAAAGTTTCGTTGATTCTCCATGGACCCCTTTCAAGGACTTCTCCTTTTATTTTCATTCTCAAGATTACTGGGCTGTGGTCTGAGGCGGTTATTATGCCTATTTTTGTTTCTTCTATTTCTTCCAAGTTTCTATGTTCGACCATGATGTAATCCAATCTGGAGTAAATTTTGTGTACTGTTGAATAGAATGTGTAGTCCTTTGTGCTGGGGTGCTGAATTCTCCAAGGGTCTATTAGTTGCTGTTCATATAATGTTCTTTTTAATTTCTTTAGTTGATTTACCTCTTTGTCCCTTACTCTTGAGGTACTGTCCATTTTATTATCCATGCTGAAGTTGAAGTCTCCAGCTAGTATTAATTTTCCTTGCTTGAATTCTATTAGTATTTTAATTATATCTATCAAATATTTTTTAGGGTTCTTATTAGGACAGTAGACATTGGCCAATGTATATTTTACCCCGTATATAGTTCCTGTAATAAAAAGATATCGACCCTCCGGGTCTATTTTCCTTTGATCTATTAGAAAACGTACATTTTTCCCTATACCGATGGCTACTCCTTTGGCCCTTCTTATTGGCGAGTCTCCTTGATACCATGTTGGTATGTTTCTTGAATAAATTTTGGCACTTGAGTTTTGGGTTATATGCGTCTCCTGTAGGAAAATTATTTCTGCTTTACTTTTTTCAAGTTCTCGGAGGATGATGTTTCTCTTCCCTGGGGAATTTAGTCCTCGGACATTGTAAGAGATTATTTTTATGCTGTTTACGTTTTCCATTCTTGTGCCTTTTCTTCCCCGCCCGTCCTCCGGCCCTCCCCCCCACGCGGTCCCCCTAGGAGACCGGATGGAGGGGACACCCAGCGGACGCACGGGGTCTCCTCATCTCTTGTCTCAGAATAGGTGTGCCTATGTAACCACTCATGTGACTCAGACCTCTCCCTCCCCACCCTCCCTCCCCCTCCCCTCCCTCCTCCCACCCTCCCCCTCCCTTTTTTCTGATATGGGTTTTTTACCCCCATATTCTCTAGAGCTGAGAGCATTTTACTTTGTTTTGTGGGGCACGCTCTGCCCCCTCTGCTCTATTTATTGTGAGGCGGAGCTCTGTAAGACACCCTATTCCCCCCCTGCCTAAGCACTAATAGGGCGACCCCCTGTCCACTCCGTGAGTCCCTGTCTCCCTCTCCCTGCATTTTTTGTTGTGTTTTACCAATCCTTTCACTTTCCTTTTTTCCCATCCCATCAACCCCAGCCCCCCCCCCTTTCCACTCTAAGGCCCCTTGCACCGTTGTATGATATTTTCTCAGATATTAATTTCCCCGAGAGTCCACATCTTGATGTCTGATCCTTGAATTTACTTGCCACTGTAGGTCATCTCTTGCCGTTATTCGCTCCTGACTATTTGCATATTTTTCCAGTTCTGGGGAGGGGATTTCTAGTTTGTTGCAAAAGTCCGGAATCTCCTCTACATGTCTTAGTCTCGCACTTATTCCGTTTTTCCTTGCTATTAGACATGCTGGAAAACCCCAGTTGTATTGAATTTCTTGCTCCCGGAGGATTTCTAATAATGGCTTTAGTATCCGTCGTCTTTTCAGCGTTTCTTGAGATAGGTCTTGAAATATTTGTAATTTACCTCCCGCAAACTCTATTTGTGTTTTCCTCTTTAGGTTTATCCAGATCTGTTTTTTTTCTTCCCATTTTTCAAAGCGTACGATTACATCTCTAGGTGTTTCCCTTGCGAACCTTTGAGGTTTTTTTACTCGAAAGACACTTTTTATTCCTATTGTGTTAGTTGTTTCCTTTCCCAAGATTTGGTTGAAGAGATTGTTCATTTTTTCTATTAGATTTTCTGCTTGTTCTGTTTCCGGTAACCCACGTATTCTCAAGTTTTTCTTTTTATCTCTATTTTCTTGCTCTTCTATTTTATATGATTGTTCCTGTTGTTCCCATTTTAATTTCTTTATTTCGTCTTCTAGTTCCTTTATGTTTTTTTGATGTAGGTCCACTTTGATCTCTACTTCTTCCACTCTATTTAACATATATCCCATGTCTTTATGGAGTATTGACATCTCTGCTTTTAGGGAATTCTCTAGTGCCGTGAACATTTTTTCCATATCCTGTTTTGTTGGCAACTGTGGCCCTTGTTGTCCTTCCTCCTTTCCTCTGTCTTCCTCTCCCATTTCTGGCTCCATTCTGGGTTCTGAGAGGTGGCTGGTTTCTGTTTGTACTTTATACTGGCCTTTTTTATCCTTGTTGTCCTTCTCTTTTGTATCTATTTGTCTGCCCTTTGAGCCTACTTGTTTCTCTCCTTCTCCGATTCCTTGCTGTATATACCTGTTCATAGGGCCTGGACTTGGGCCTAGGCTGGTCCTAGGTGATTTTGGTATTGCTCCCGCACTTCTTGTTGTTTTCCCCTTCATGTTTGTTTCTATGGCTGGATTTATAAGAACTTCAAAGCTGCCTTCCAGAATACCCCTTGATTGGGGTCTCTTAATGATGAAAAAATCTCCCAGCCTTTTTAAATTGACTTATTTTTACTAATATTTCTTTTATTTCTTTTAATTCGTTCTCATACCCGGCATCCTCCCCACAATCCAATAATAGAAATAATTAATGAGATATGAGTAGTCCCCGTTTTCCAGAAGTTATGTTACTACCTTAAGTACATTAAGCATTCCTTGTTGCTGTTCAATTGTTTAGGCGTATTTAAGCTGAAAAAAAAAAAAAAAAAAAAAAAAAAAAAACGCTCAAAAACGCTATTGCAAAAATGCTGAAAAAAGCTGGAAAAAGTTAAAAAAAGAAAAAAAAAAAAAAGTCACTGCAAAGACACCGGCGTCTTCACAGCGCTTTTCCAGCAGCCCGTGTGCATGGGGGCCCAGGTGCTCAGCAAAATAATTCAAATATTTTAGCGATATAATGCAATCTAATTCAAGTATTCAGCAAGATGATTTATATATTCAGCAGTATAGTTTCAGTATGAGCTTATATGTTCCACATTTTTGTTACTATGAAATTTCTTCTTATTCTGTAGTTTGTACTATCAAACCTATAATTAGTACCATTTGCTAAAAAAAAAAGAAAAAAAAAAAAAAAAAAAAAAAAAATTCACAAGAAAGGGAGATACTGCAGCAGCAGCAGCAGCAGCAGCAGCAGGCAGGTGGGGGCTGGGAGACAACTCTTCCGTTGGCTTGTCTTTCTTTTACTTTCTCCTTCTCTTCTCCCCTGTTCCCCCCCCCCTGTTTTTATTGTTTTTCTTAGCTCACTTGATTCTACTTTTTCAGCTCTTTCGCCTTTTCCCCTGCTTGTTCACTTCAAGACAATTGCAATAGAAGAAAAGAGCCAAAAGAGGAGGAAAAAAAAAAAAAAAAATGCTCAAAAACGCTCAAAGACGCTATTGCAAAAACGCTGAAAAAAGTTAAAAAAAAAAAAAATAATAAATAAATAAAAAAAAAGTCACTGCAAAGACACTGGCGTTTTCACAACGTTCTCCCAACAGCCCATGTGCATGAGGGCCCAGATGCTCATAAAAATAATTCAAATGTTTTGGCGGTATAATGCAATCTAATTCAAGTATTCAGCAAGATGATTTATATATTCAGCAGTATAGTTCCAGTATGAGCTTATATGTTCCACATTTTGTTACTATGAAATTTCTTCTTATTCTATAGTTTATACTATCGAGCCTATAGTTAATACCATTTGCAAAAAACAAAAACAAAAAAAGACCAAAAAAAAAAAAAAAAAGGATCACAAGAAAGGGAGATACTGCAGCAGCAGCAGCAGCAAGCAGGTGGGGGCTGGGAGACAACTCTTCCGTTGGCTTGTCTCTCATTCACCTTCTCCCTCTCCCCTGTTCCCCCCCTGTTTTTATTGTTTTTCTTAGCTCCCTTAATTCTACTTTTTCAGCTCTTTCGCCTTCATTTACTTTCATTTACTTTCGCTTTTTATTCCATTTTATTTCGTTTTATTTCAATATGTTCATTCCCTTTCCCTTTCTTTTGTTCTATTACTTTTCCTTTGCCTTTTCACTTCCAGACAATTGCAATAGAAAAAAAAGCCAAAAAAAAACAAAAACGGTACTTATCTTTTAGTTGTTGTTGAAGTTGGGACAAAAAGGGGCACTCACTACAGCTTGTTGCAGTCAGACGCAGGTACAAACTTCCTCTGGCTTACACCACAAGACAGCTCGGTGAGTGATGAGCAGGGGGGGCGGGGAGGGAAGCTACCTTCACCTTCTCATCAGGCCGATCATTCCTCTCAGCTGCAGGGAGAGGGCTCTCAGGATCCTCACGCCGTGCACAGAGCCATTACCAGGCTCCTCCCTCCCTCTGACGATGAAAAGCTTCTGACGGACATTCCGCTCGTGTCTAAGCTTTAGAGAATGAACAACTTCACATTAAAAGCAGCTACAGAGGTCATGGTTGGCTTGTTTTATTCAAATATATTTTTATTAAATAAATACGAACATAGGGAGAAATCCCAACTTTACAACAGAGATGTACATGTCATTGAATATTCAGTACAATGACTTGTTTTAAAGCTTTTACTGCTTCCCAAGAATATGTAAATAGTCTGGGTAAAGGTGCACTTTAAGATCAGTATAACTATGAGCTGTCTGTAAACTTGCCTTATTCTCTAATTCTTGCTTTTCTTCTACAATTACAGCTTTTTTACTACCTTAAGAAAGTGCGACTGAAAGGAAACATCGGAGATGACCTATATTTTGACTCTCTTGGAAACGCACCTGTAATTTACGACATCATTAACTGGCAAGAGGATCTGATGGGAAAAATCAGCTGGGTGCAAGTAGGTCTTTATGAAAGTGGTGCAGTGATGGGTCAAGATTTATTCATCAACAAAAGTGGCATTCGATGGGGAGACCACTTTGATCAGGTAAAACATGCCTAGACGAAAGTCAATTTGGTTTTCAGGATGACATTTTCAAAGCAATTTTTGACTAAGCAAAAATTTATTGTAGCCCCATGATTCCGTGTGTTCAGAAAGTTGCTCTCCTGGATTTCGGAAAACCCCACGTCAGGATAAACCCCATTGTTGTTTTGACTGCCTGCCTTGTCCATCGGGAGCTATCTCCAATAAAACAAGTAAGCAACTACAGGCTGATTCAAAATCCTGCAGTGCCTCTGTCTTGTGTTACAGAATATCCATACTACCAAGCATGTGCCTACTGAAATTTATTTTTCCCTATGGGACAATGTGCTATACTAAAGTATCCCTAAGTTCCACTGGTTTTAGGTATATTCAGTAGAAATTGTGTGACTGGCTTAGGCCAAGCTTAAGTCCAACAAGTATAATTTATGCCGCGTACACACGAGCGGACTTTCCGGCTTTTTTTTCCTCAAAAGTCAGATGGACCTAGAAATAAAACATGTTTCAAATCTTTCCGACGGACTCGAGTCCGGTCGAAAAATCGTTTGTATGTAAAAATCGTGAACCTAAAAATAAATGAAAATAACTTCATAAACAATACAGTTTAAAGTATCGATGTAAAGAAAATAAAAATAATCAGTGCAACAATGTAATGATTATAATTATCAGTGTAACAATATCACCCTGTGACAAGTGAAAATAAACAAAATTCAACTTAATAGTCCATAAACATAATAAGGTTCATCCGGAAAAGAACTGATTCAGTGTAAACTTTTCTTATCTTCTACCACACCAATAAGTGCCAGTGATTCCGCTCCCTTTGGATGACACATCACCAGATATTTATTTATGCCTTACACTGTTGTGCTTGGCATATACGCTTTGAACCACACAAACAGGGTCAACTGATCTCTGTTATGCGGCCGCAAGCATGTGTACAGGATCTCTCCACATGAAAATAAAAGGTGCTCCATAGTGTAATATTGTAATAGTGTATTATTGTAAAACCAGTTTAATAAAACACTAAGAGAAAAACTTCAACCATTACACTCACATCACATCACTTCAAAGCCAGCAGGTAAAATTACAGCAAAAAGCTCTTGGTTAAAACGTCTGTAGTGGTATATAGTGTGGTCACGGCGGACCCGAGGTGTACGGCTTAGAAATCACTCTCACCCACTCCTCTTAGCTCAAACCGTCACTCCCTCATCTGGTGTGCAGCATGCAGTGCTTACAGATGATTGCCGTTTAGCCACGCTCCCGACATGTTTCGTCATACAGACTTATTAATGGACTAGGTTTACAATATTATGCCGTGTACACACGGTCGGACTTTTCAGCTACAAAAGTCTGACAGCCCGTCTGACAGACTTTCGACAGACTTTCAACGGACTTTTGGCGGACTTTCAATGGACTTTCTAACGACCGGACTTGCCTACACACGATCACACCAAAGTCCGACGGATTCGTATGTGATGACGTACACTGGACTAAAATAAGGAAGTTGATAGCCAGTAGCCAATAGCGTCGTTTTTTGTCCGTCGGACTAACATACAGACGAGCGGATTTCTGGGTCTGGCGGAGTTACGACGTAAAGATTTGAAGCAAGTTCCAAATCTAAAGTCCGTCAGATTTGCGACTGGAAAAGTCCGCTGAAGGTCCGGTGAAGCCCACACACAATCGGATTGTCCGCTGGATTTGGTCCGTCGGACCAGTCCAGTCGAAAAGTCCGACTGTGTGTACGCGGCATTACACTATTTGGAGCACTGGTGAGGGTCTCACCCAAAGGGAGGGGAATCACTGGCACTTATTGGTGTGGTGAAAGATCAGAAAAGTTTACACTGAATCAGTTCTTTTCCGGATGAACCTTATTATGCTTATGGACATTTAAGTTGAATTTGGTTTATTTTCACTTGTCACAGGGTGATATTGTTACACTGAAAATTATAATCATTACATTGTTGCACTGATTATTTTTATTTTCTTTACAGCGATACTTTAAACTGGATTATTTATGAAGTTATTTTCATTTATTTTTAGGTTCATGATTTTTACACTAATGTAGCTTAATACGCATGTGTGTAATCTAGCTCCACTTATTTTTCACTATCAAGTCTAGATAGGGGTTACAAATATGGTTTACATTTTACATCATTAAAGTGGCAGCAGGGTAGTTTGTTTTATTTTCTAGAGGCGCAGTGGTGGTACTTCAAGTGCGGGCGTATGAGACTTGCTGACCATCAGCCATATATATTTACATTTTTGTCTGTAACATGACAAAATTTAGAACATTTCAAGGGGTGTGAATACTTTTTCAAGGCACTGTAGTTACTACCACCAGTAGTCCTAGACTAAAAGCCAATTGACTTGGTGTGCTGCCATGAAAGGCTTGGCTAATTGTATTTAAATGAACAGTTGTGCCCACATGGCTAATTCTCTTCTCTAGATGTTATCGTTTTTGAGATCATATTCCATACTGACTTGTTGAAAATTATATTTAGAAATGATTTCTCCCAAACCCTTTAAATGTGATGAACAGGCCAACTCATTTTTGTGTTTTTTTTTGTTGATATTTCAGTTTATTTTAGAGCAAATACAATAAATAGTTTTGTATAAATCCAATATGGCTTTACTACTGATTTTCGTGTATTGTTTCCTCACAGATGCTATTGACTGTTTTCATTGCCCAGAGGACCAGTGGCCAAATAATGCTCGGAACCAATGTAAGCTTCGGGTGGTGGAGTTACTGATAATTTCTGAACCCCTTGGCATCTCTCTAGCTACTACATCTATCATTGGCTCCATCATGCCAGCTCTTGTCCTACTGCTCTTCATTAAGAACCGAGAAACTCCTCTGATTCGTGCTAATAATTGTGCTCTTAGCTTCATTCTACTGACTGCTCTCACTTTCTCCTTTCTTTGCCCCCTTCTATTCCTTGCTGAACCAGGAAAGCTGACCTGTTTTATTCAACAAGTCGCATTTGGTGTGACCTTTACTTTCTGCATATCCTGCCTCTTGGCCAAGACAGTCATCGTTGTTTTGGCCTTCCGTGCCAGTCACCCAGGTGGGTGCCTCAGAGTGCCAAAAGGACTATGGTGGCCTATACTGTTTGCCTTATACTGCACAGCCGTCCAAATAGTCATTTGCATGTCATGGTGCTTAGTAAATCCGCCATTTTCAGTACATGATACTACAAGTATATTAGGAAAAATAGTCATCCAATGCAATGACAGTCTTGGTTTTTGGTTTATGCTTGGCTACCTTGGACTACTGTCTACTGTTTGTTTTGTGGTGGCATTCTTGGCCAGGAAACTACCTGGAGCCTTTAATGAGGCTACTCATATAACCTTCAGTATGTTGGTGTTTCTTAGTGTCTGGATATCCTTTGTTCCAGCCTATGTTAGCACACAAGGCAAGTTGTCCGTAGCAACAGAGATGTTTGCCATTTTATCCTCCAGTGCTGGTCTTTTGTTTTGCATCTTCTCACCCAAAGTCTATATCATCTTGCTGCATCCCCAACTTAATACCCGGGCTGTCGTTTCTGGTCATCAGAAGAGACAGACTATCAACAACATTCAAGTGGTAACACCACCTGGCAGAACAAATTCTAGAGAACACAAGTGAGACTTGCAGGGGGGAAAAACACAAGAATCTGAAAATGGTTTTATTTCAATAAAATGTAAACTTTAGAACATCACTCCTTCGTAACTGTCTGTTGGGCAGCTTCTGAAACCTGAATAAAGTTTCTACTTAGACACACTAAAGCTAATATCTAAACAAAAAAAAAATCTAAATTACCTCAGATGAGAATAGTTCTATTCCCCCAAAAAAATATGTTCACAAAATGGAAATAAATGGATTGTTGAATGGTGGGAGGGAACAGCATAAACCTGCAATGTCGGAGCTGAAGTCACTTTTTCATATTATAATGCCAAAACTGCGACACTTTTGGGCATTTCAGAAAGTAACTGTCAAATTGCTTGCTCCTACTTCTGTACGGGTACTCTAATATATATCTAAAAACAGTGAGGGGTTTGAATTATTATTAGGTTTTTATTATACTGCATAGGAGATTCATCTTATTTGATCCGGTGACCATTGTCACCAGGATCAAAGCAAGGAAAAGATCCATAACTTTGAGCTGAACTTGCCACCAGAACAGAAATAGACACAGTATGCTAGAAAGTAAAATCACTATGCCAAGGTAACCTTTAAGAGAGCTCTGTACCACTAGATTAGGATTTACTCATGAATCAGCAAAGTCAACAATAAACAGGGCATATAAGCATTAACTGCAATGTGAATAATAATAATATAACTAGTCTAGCGTGCACTCCAGGAGAATGGCTATGATATGGTACAATGTCCCCTGAGAGGTACCTTTTAGTATAGGCAATAAAAAAGGTCTCTGTGTAGCAGCTGTAAAGGAGCAGTATTTAGTCCTAAGTCTTCAGCTGGCTAGTGTTGGGGCCCAACTGAACCAATGGTGCACATCAGAATAGTTCCAGTGAAGCCTGTAGGCAGCAAAGAGGCTACTAGATGGCCAGTTCCTAAATGGCTCAGTCTTTCTAGCAGCAGATGGGAAATCTCCACAGCAGCAGCTCACCAGTCCCAGCGGTATTGCAGCTCACCATCCAGTCACACACAGTGATTAGTCCACTTTCTGCTCTGCACCCAGGTGACTCTAGATTCCATGCTTAGGATCCCACTGAGACCGCCATTATGCAGCAGCAGTGGTGCCCAGTGGACAGTGATATAATAGTTGATGTCACTTTTTACATAATAAAATGCCCAAGCTGGGATACTTTCAGCCATTTCAGAAGACAACGGTCAAAATGCTTGCTTCTACTTCTGTACAGGTACTCTTTTAAAGCATATCTAAAGCAATGAGGGGTTAGAACTATTGTTAGGTTTTTATCACTGCATACTGCATAGGTGATTCATCCTATTTGACCTGGTGACCATAGTCATCGGGATGAAAGCAAGGAAAAGGTCCATAACTTTGAGTTAAACTTGTCACTAGAGCTGAAAGAGAAGGATCTATGAGATTTCTTTCACTTTGAAGATGTTTTTCTTTCACTTCTTCTTGTGTCCATGGGACACCCAATGGGACACAGAGGGCAAAAATCTTGAAAAACATTTTACCCTTTCACTACTCTGTCCAAAATTAAAACTGGCTTTAAATTGACTTTAAATTGGGCAGTCCAACTAGTTTACCAGCTCATATACTGGACAGAAAAGATGATTCTGGGGAGTGTGAACTGGAGTTGCACACGTGAACTGGGAGGATTTATAAACCTTCAGGTGACCATGAAATAGCTTGACCTTTGTCAAATCCCAAGATGGGCAAATCAATTCGCTCATCTCTAATTGTAGTATGCACAAATACATGAAACTCTAGGAATGTGAACTGTGTCTTGAAGAGCTTATGGCTTTAAAGGATAGGTACACTTAACCTAAAGACTTGTGCACCCCCACCCTGCACTCTCAACACACATGCACACACTTTTGGACACACTCAGATGAAAGCGCTTTGAGATGTTAGTGCCACAATCTGCATGGAGTTGGGGATGGTGTACAGCCTGCAAAGACCCTAGAGCACTGAAGAGGGCCCATTAAACAAATTCAGTTCTGACACACATGGCCAAAAAACTGTGAACATCTGACCATCCAGTGGCAGCCTGTCCATTAGGGGCACATGGGCGCCGCCCCCCTATCTATGCGTCTGGCCCCTAATCTACATACAGGTCGCTGGGTGCATGGATTCCAATTAGAGGGGTATGTTTTTTTAAGCACACGATTAGAGCCAGAGGTTCTAATAGGCTTCAAAAAAGGGTGGGCTCGGGGCAGAACAGTGATTCTTCTCCCAGCCAATCAGGAAGCGGTTCATGAGAGCGGTTTCCCGATTGGCGAAAAGGAAAAGCGATCTTATTGGCTAAGGGGGAGGAGAGAGGAGACGCATGGCCAGAGGAGACGCACAGCCGGAGGAGAAGCAGGGGAAGAGCGACCGACCCACCAGCCACCACAATGGCTCACCCACAGCAGCTCAGTCATCCAGCACTCCCTGGCTCAGACAGAGGAGGGAGAAGGGGGTGGCGTTGGTTTGCTGCCCCTGAATTATTGAGCACAAGCTGCCACTGTGACCATCACACCTATATGAGCTTTTTAGACACCCTCTTTCAAAACCATGGGCGATAATATAAAGTGATACACCTCTTTATGACTATAACAGCCTCCACTATTCAGGGATGTTCTCCATAAGATTTTGGAGTGTGTCTAGGGGAATTTTCGCCCATTTAGCCAAAACATATTTGTTAGGTTAGGTACTGATGTTGGACAAGAAGACCGGCTTGCAAATGACATTACTGTTCACACTAAACGTGTTCAGTTGGGCTGAGGTCAGGGCTTTGTGCAGGCCACTTAGGTACCCCTACAACAAACTCATAATACCATCTCTTAAAGTGCTTGTACACCCTGTACAACCACTTTTACCTACAGGTAAGCCTATATTAAGGCTTACCTGTAGGTGCTTGAAATATCTCCTAAACCTCCACGGTTTAGGAGATATTTACTAAAAAACCAAGCGCCGATGACTACGGCGCATGTGTCGTAGACATCAGTGCATGTGCACTTTAGAAAGGGCACATCGTGTTGTTTCTAAGAGGGGTCATGCCGTGACTGGCGGCTCAGGCGCGCATGCGCGGGAGTGACATCACGCGAGTCCGGCCTGTCACAGAGCCGGAATTCGTGGCCCCAGAAGGAAGAGGGGTGAAGATGGACGCTCGCTGCTAGTGGGGACAGCAGTGACATCGCAGGCTTCGGTTTCAGGTAAGGGATACATAATGGGCTACTATGCGATGCATATGCTTTACCTTTGCAGGGAAATAAAGAGGAAGTAAAACCCACCAGGGTTTACTTTCTCTTTAAAGAGTTGGCCTTGTGCTCGACGGCCACGCCAGAACAGAGAAGGGTCTTCTACTGGGTCTGTACTCCTGCTCATTATGATGACCTCTCACAATGACTTCCTTTTTTTTTCATTTATTTTATGGTGAATGTAACAAGAGGAACATACAAACGTGGGTGGGAACACCCAAACCTCCCAAGTGGACAGGAACAGAGGTGGGAATTATAGCAATGAGATCTCCCGTTGGATTGTACAGGAGTCTCCACATAAGAAACCAGGGGCTTTCCAACAATCCCCACCTATGACTAAAATATTACAAAATTGCACAGTTACAAGTAACTCTAGAATTCGCCTTACCATTTGCAAGTTGTAGGCCATGTATGGTGGCCCTTATGCCACGTACACTCTATCGGAAGTCCTGTCAGAAAAAACTTGGATGGTTTTTCCGACGGAATTCCGCTCAAACTTGCCTTGCATACACACGGTTACACAAAAGTTCTCTGAACTTTCGACCGTCAAGAACGCGGTGACGTACAACACTACAACGAGCCGAGAAAATGAAGTTCAATGCTTCCGAGCATGTGTCAAATTGTTTCTTTATTTGCGCGTCCGAATTGCATACAGACAAACGCATTTTCGGATAGGATCTTTTCCCGACCGAAAAATAGAGAACATGCTCTCAATCTTTTGCTGGCTGGAATTCCGCCAGCAAAGGACCGATGGAGGATACACACGGTCGCGTTTTCCGTCAAAAAGCTCTCATTGGAGTTTTGCTGGTGGCATTTCTGATCGTGTGTATGCGGCATTAGAATTGTTTTGTGTTACACGTCATTACATAATATCAGTATTCCTCGTAACCCTAGAATTTGCCTTAACATTTGTAATTTGTAGGCCATGTATGGTGGCCAGTAGAATCGTATCATGTTACTCGTCATTGCATAATATCAGCGCTCTTGGCTTCTCCTGGGATTTTGGACAGCTGTGAAACCTGATTAATGGTCTAATTTTACACTAGCCTTCTCTGTTGTTTTTTCCATTCCCCTCACCAGTTCATTAAAAAAAATACAGTGCTTCTAAATACATTCTGAAGAAACTGTATTCCCTTGCTTTTTATTGTCAATCTGTGGTGCACTTTCCTGATATTTTTCAATAAACGAGGATGAATCTGACTTATGGATATATTTAATGTACATTCAATTTTATCAGCAAATATTAAAATTCTACTAAATACTTTAAAGGGTAAGTCCAGCTGTCTGTGAAAATAATCTTTATTATGTGCCTTGTTTTGAAGCTATTTGTTGTGTTTCATGCAATATTCTTCAAAGGTTCCCCAACTGTACTTTATTTGGAACCAGATTCCTCTGTCCCTCTTTTCACCTTTGTTGTCCTTTTTTCGGTATAAAATATAGACCTCTATAACAAAAAAGGTCTATGTAGTTACCAAAAGTGTTCTACTATACTAAACCTTTCAGCCTTTCTCAAAGTTTTTAACACAGAGGGACCCAATGGAATAACTTTTAGTTCTTCTGGAACTCCTGCTAATAATTACTACATTGTAAGTTGCAACATAGTAATAAATAAAATAAGTAATTAAAGTAATGTAGAGGCAGGTATAGTGCCCCCTCACACTAATAGTTAGTGTAGTGTCCCTCTTACATTAGTGGTAAGTGCAATGCCACCTTACACTGGTGGTCAGGGGTCAAGGATCACCTTAAGTGGTCAGTGGGAGAAGGTACCCGTTACATTAGTGGTTAGTGGAAAGAATGCTCCTTACATTGGTGATCAGTGGGAAGAATGCTCCTTACATTGGTGGCCAGTGGAAAGAATGCACCTTACATTGGTGGCCAGTGGGAAGAATGCTTCTTACATTGGTGGCCAGTGGGAAGAATGCTCCTTACATTGGTGGCCAGTGGGAAGAATGCTTCTTACATTGGTGGTCAGTGGAAAGAATGCACCTTGCATTGGTGGTCAGTGGTAAGAATGCTCCTTACATTGGTGGCCAGTGCGAAGAATGTCCCTTAGATTGGTGGGCAGTGAGAATAATGCTCTTTACCTTGGTGGTCAGTGGGAAGAATGCTCCTAACATTGGTTATCATTGGGAAGAATGTTCCTTAAATTGATGATCAGTGAGAAGAATGACCCTTACATTGGGGGTCAGTGGGAAGAATGCTCCTTACATTGGTGGTCAGTGGGAAGAATGCTTCTTACATTGGTGATCAGTGGGAAGAATGCTTTTTACAATGGTGGTCAGTAAGAAGAATGTCCCTTACATTGGTGATCAGTGGGAAAAATGTTCCTTACATTGGTGATCAGTGGGAAGAATACACCTTACATTGGTGGTCAGTGGGAAGAATACACCTTACATTGGTGGTCAGTGGGAAGAATACACCTTACATTGGTGGTCAGTGGGAAGAATACACCTTACATTGGTGGTCAGTGGGAAGAATACACCTTACATTGGTGATCAGTGGGAAGAATGCTCCTTAAATCAGTGGTCAGTGGGAAGATTATATATGTTTACAAAGATCACTAGTTTCATTGGTTTTCTAAAAGTAAGAAATTGCAGATTGCTCAAGGAAACCCTAGCAACCTCTGAAGCAAACCTGTTTAAGAAAGGCTGTTCTAAGGGCTCATTCACAACAGCGGGCATGTGTTGTTGTGAAAAACATGCGCCTGCTTGTGTGTGTTCTTTTTGTGAACTTCAATGTATTACTACAATGCTTCAGCTGATATAGAAGAACTGGGTCTGCCAGGCCTTCTGGCTAGGAGGACCAGTCAAACTCTATGTCCCTGCCAGGAGCCTTGCACCCCAGGGGATCAGGGAGATGTCATATTCCTTTGGGGGGTTGACTAACGCACACCCTTAAGTGCACTTTCCAATGTGTGTTTCACATGCACGTTTTTTGTTCACTTAACGGTTTTTCCATGTTAGGTTTTTGCACCACCGTGGATTAAAAGAAAAAAAGAAAAAAAAAAACCATGGCTTATTGCGACCCACCTACTCATCTCGTCCAGGACCTGCTTCCTTTTTGGCTCTAGGCATTCAGTCACATAGTATCTCAGATCTATAAAGGAAGTCAACCCAGTAATCCTCTGCTCCTGACAATGCCTTCTTCTGCTCACCTCTACAGAACGATGGTGCTAGCTATGTTTAGGCATCACACTGGGTCACCATCCATTTCCTGGACTGAGATGTTGGTTCAGAGAAAACACAATCAAATTAAAACAGGGGCTTGTTTAGGTCTTGATAGTGTTCACAAACATCTGACACAGATCAGCCCCTCATTGAAAATAGGAAAAATATAAGCCAATTAATTCCAATTAGCTCTTCTGCCAGTATTTTCATTAATCAGCTGGACTTCCCCTATCCTTGTGAGCAAACCAAGAGTGGTGAAACGCGTCGAGGAAGACTGGTTTTGGGTTGGAGACATCACTTTATGCAGTCAATTCACTGAATATTAAAAAAACTGCAAGAAGAAATCATTGGAGTGCAGCTGATATGTTTTTCCCATTTGTAATGAAGAGTGGAGATGGTCTGTAATGGCCGGCACCCAGGCTGTCCATGTGCAGGAGAGGCCGATTTTGAGTGGAGCTATGGATCCATGTGTGTTACAGATCAGCCCCTACTGGGGCATCTCACTTGCTACAAAGTTAAAATGTTGCAGTCTGATCACTAGGGATGCACAAAACTGATAGCTTTCACTTCACAAAACGTTCTTCCAAAATTCAGAGATATTGGGGAAATGTCTCCATTTTCCTGACGTGTTTTGGATATACAATAATAAAGAAGATGAAATTAAAGTGTTTTAGCAAGATTTTAAGGCTGTAGCGGGATTTATATGGTTACAGAAGCTAATTGCAATAATTTTTTTGCCAAAAGAAGTCCCTTATTGGCCGCATTGTTTTACTTACAGTGAAAAAAATCAGTACAACTCCTTATTCTAATCACTCATTTGGGGTTCATCCATAGGTGTGCGCAGCCTATTGCATTAGGGTGTGCACCCCAAAGCTCAAAAACACATGCGATTGTGTATATATATATTTATAGAGGGCAGTAGGGCAATGGACTGTTTTGGTAGAGCAGTGAATGGTGTCAGTAGGGCAGAGGTTGGTGTCATTAGAGCAGTGGATGGTGTCAGTAGGGCAGAGGTTGGTGTTAGTAGGGCAGAGGTTGGTGTTAGTAGGGCAGAGGTTGGTGTCAGTAGGGCAGAGGTTGGTGTCAGTAGAGCAGTGAACGGTGTCAGTAGGGCAGAGGTTGGTGTCATTAGAGCAGTGGATGGTGTCAGTAGGGCAGAGGTTGGTGTTAGTAGGGCAGAGGTTGGTGTTAGTAGGGCAGAGATTGGTGTCAGTAGGGCAGAGGTTGGTGTTAGTAGAGCAGTGGATGGTGTCAGTAGGGCAGAGGTTGGTGTCAGTAGGGCAGAGGTTGGTGTCAGTAGGGCAGTGGACGGTGTCAGTGGGGCAGAGGTTGGTGTCAGTAGAGCAGTGTATGTTGTCAGTAGGGCAGAGGTTGGTGTCAGTAGGGCAGAGGTTGGTGTCAATAGGGCAGAGGTTGGTGTCAGTAGAGCAGTGGATGGTGTCAGAAGGGCAGAGGTTGGTGTCAATAGGGCAGAGGTTGGTGTCAGTAGAGCAGTGGATGTGTCAGAAGGGCAGAGGTTGGTGTCAGTAGGGCAGAGGTTGGTGTCAGTAGGGCAGAGGTTGGTGTCAATAGGGCAGAGGTTGGTGTCAGTAGAGCAGTGGATGGTGTCAGAAGGGCAGAGGTTGGTGTCAGTCGAGCAGTGGATGGTGTCAGTAGGGCAGAGGTTGGTGTCATTAGAGCAGTGGACGGTGTCAGTAGGGCAGAGGTTGGTGTCAGTAGAGCAGTGGATGGTGTCAGTAGGGCAGAGGTTGGTGTTAGTAGGGCAGAGGTTGGTGTCAGTAGAGCAGTGGATGGTGTCAGTAGGGCAGAGGTTGGTGTCAGCAGGGCAGAGGTTGGTGCCAGTAGGGCAGTGGACGGTGTCAGTAGGGCAGAGGTTGGTATCAGTAGAGCAGTGGATGGTGTCAGTAGGGCAGAGGTTGGTGTCAGTAGGGTAGAGATTGGTGTCAGTAGAGCAGTGGATGGTGTCAGTAGGGTAGAGGTTGGTGTCAGTAGGGCAGAGGTTGGTGTCAGTAGAGTAGTGGATGGTGTCAGTAGGGTAGAGGTTGGTGTCAGTAGAGCAGGGGTTGGTGTCAGTAGAGCAGTGGATGGTGTCAGTAGGGTAGAGGTTGGTGTCAGTAGAGCAGGGGTTGGTGTCAGTAGAGCAGTGGATGGTGTCAGTAGGGTAGAGGTTGGTGTCAGTAGGGCAGAGGTTGGTGTCAGTAGAGCAGTGGATGGTGTCAGTAGGGTAGAGGTTGGTGTCAGTAGGGCAGAGGTTGGTGTCAGTAGAGCAGTGGATGGTGTCAGTAGGGTAGAGGTTGGTGTCAGTAGAGCAGGGGTTGGTGTCAGTAGAGCAGTGGATGGTGTCAGAAGGGCAGAGGTTGGTGTCAGTAGTTTATTTTTTTATTTTTTTTATTTTACTTTTTTACATTTTTATTATTTTTTACATTCATTTTTTATTATTGATTTTTTTTTTGTTCTGGTGTCCAATTGGGGGGCTTTGGTGAAATATCAGGGATCTGAATAGACCCGTGAAGTCTCACTTTGAGACAGAGAAAGGGACTGAGGACAGAGATTCCCCAGTTCCTTTCTCTGCAGCCAAGCAGCATGGGGAATCTGCCCATCACAGGGTGATTAGGGCGTGCCCAGGCACACCTGGCACAACCTGTGCGCACGCCTATGGGTTCAACAGATCTCATTATCATCACAGTCGGGTTTTAGTTGGTTTATAAGAGCTTTGAAATATCATTCTTTTCTCCGTAGAAAACAAAGGGGGTAAAAAGTGGCTTCAATGCTGTTTCTGAATTTTGAAGATGAATTTCTCCACAACACCCACAGCTACTGAGTGTTTTTACTAATTGGTCAGAATATGTAAATACTTTTTTGTGCATAGTTTGGACACAAGTTCACTATATGGGCAAAAAGGCAGATGGTGGCAAGCAGCTCAGCATGCCACATTAAGGGTTTCCGCATTTGCAACCCTGGTTTCTGAAGCTCCAAACTATTTATGCACTCCTCAACCACCATCTAGGCATAAATCCCTGGGTTTGGCTGCTCCCCTGACTCTCCCACCCACTACATTCTGGAAGCCTCCAGAAGACAGTGAGAAGCAATCAAACTCGCAGCCTGCAGAGCCCAGAGCCGCCCAAAGTAATCACACATTGCTTTCTTGATTAAAGGAGAGTCACAAAGCTAAATTTGCCTAACAAAACCTAGCAGCCTATCTGGGAGGGTGCTACATCTGTAACACCAGGTTCACAAAAATTGTTTGATCCATCCCTACATAATAGAGACTGAGAAAATGCCTCCTCCTGCCTGCAGCAGACTGATAGCATCATCCCAACCTAGGAAAAGTCATTGGACTGAAGATAAGGGATAGCTTTTTGTTATTATAAAAGGTGGAGCCTTTTTGGAAAATTATACTGTATGATGCTGATGTTGTGATGTTGCGGATTTATGCAGGCATGAAAACTCCGTGTTAAAACTTATAACCTCACAAAAATGTAGCATGTCCTAAGGTTTATGTTCTAAGCTGCAGCAGACAGATGTCATTTGACGAAAATTGTAATTTTTAAGGCCCATTCACACCTCTAAGCATGTGTTGTTAACACACACATAGATGTAAATGGGGATTAATGGTTCTGGTAACACACACATAGATGTAAATGGGGATTAATGGTTTCCCTTTAAAAGCTCATTAAACTGCAGCATGTACATGTAAACCAGCTACATAGGAAACAACTAGATTTCGACTTGAACGAGAAAATGAATTAAATAATGATCATAAAGTGCATGAAAAGTTTATCAAACCGTGTGTGAATCAATTCAGTTAAATTCTAAATAAGATACCATCAAGACAAATATCAAGATGGTATCTTATTCGGGACCGTTTTTAAGGCAGGGCAAAAGGGGCAGCTGCCCTGGGCCCCATCATTGTTGTGGGGCCCAAAGCAGCTGCCTCATACTTGCCAACTATCCCAATTTAAATTCACTTATCCCTTGATGTTTTAGTCCCGTGCCGCGTCCCGATATCTCACTGTAAAGTTCTGTTGCTGCTGCACAGCTCTGCCCTATTGCCATGTACAGATGACTCCCCTGCAGACCCTGTGCTTACATGTAAATAACCTGCATTGATATGTAAATAGCGGCGGCATTAATATGTAAAAAGTGAGGTACCGCTGCATTGATATGTAAATAGAGGCAGCATTCATATGTATATCATACATATGTCCCCCTGAGGTCATATCTACCACCACTTCTGCTGAATGCTGCCCACTGGGGAGGTAAAGGAGCATGCTTCAAAGTCCTGCCTACAACTGTGGCCATGCAGCCTAACATCAACCTGTTCTGCAAAGGTAAGCAAATTGGAGGTGGAACCCTTCTTCAAAAAAACATGGTGCCACAGCACCCTGAATTTTGGTGTATGTGAATACGCACATCACAGCCGATGCGTGAGGGTGTCATTAACAATTAATCGTACCCTCACCTCCCCAGTTCATGGTGTGCAGGCAGTGAGGAGATGATGTGCTGTAACCTTTAGCAATCAATCAGTGAGCAGTAATGATGTGCACTAACCTCTTGCAACCAATCATTGAGTGGTAAGGATATGCAGTAACCTCTAGGAACCAATGAGTGATCAGTAATAATGTGCAGTAACCTCTAGCAACCAATTAGTGAGCAGTATTGATGTACAGTATTCTCTAGCAACCAGTCAACAAGCAGAAGTCATGTGCTGTAATCCTTTAGAAAATAAACAGTGAGCCATAATGTGTGCAGTAACCTCTACCAGCCATTCATTCAGCGGTAATGATACACTGTAACCTCCGGAAACCAATCGCAATCGCTGCCTGATCTGATTCAGTAAACTGATTTTGAGTCTAGCTGCTTTTTATTGTATGTCTCAGAGCATGTGGAGAGTGAAATTGCATGGAAGTGGGGGTCCAAGAAAATGTTTGCCCGGGGTCCAGTCAATATTAAAGACGGCTCTGATCTTATTTAGTATGTAATTGTATTGATTCACACGGTTTGATAAACTTTTTATGAGCTTTGTGATCATTATTTACAGTGAGGGAAACAAGTATTTGATCCCCTGCTGGTTTCGTACGTTTGGCCACTGAAAAAAATGATCAATCTATAATTTTAATGGTCGGTTTACTTTAACAGTGAGAGACAGAAGAACAACAGAAATATCCAGAAAAACGCATTTCAGACAAGTTATAAATTGATTTGCATTTTAATGAGTGAAATAAGTATTTGACCCCTTCGCAAAAAATGACTTAGTACTTGGTGGCAAAACTCTTGTTGACAATGACAGAGACCAGACGTTTCTTGTAGATTGCCACCAGGTTTGCACACATCTCAGGAGGGATTTTGTCTCACGCCTCTTTGCAGATCCTCTCCAAGTCATTAAGGTTTCGAGGCTGACGTATGGTATCTCGAACCTTCAGCTCCCTCCAAATACTTTCTATGGGATTAAGGTCTGGAGACTGGCTAGGCCATTCCAGGACCTTAATGTGCTTCTTTTTGAGCCACTCCTTTGTTGCCTTGGGCGTGTGTTTTGGGTCATTGTCATGCTGGAATACCCATCAACGACCCATTTTTAATGCCCTGGGTGAGGGAAGGAGGTTCTCACCCAAGATTTGAAGGCACGCGGCCCCGTCCATCGTCTCTTTGATGCAGTGAAGTTGTCCTGTCCCCTGAGAAGAAAAACACCCCCGAAGCATAAAGTTTCCACCTCCATGTTTGACAGTGGGGAAGGTGTTCTGGGGGTCACAGGTACCATTCCTCCTCCTCCAAACACGGCGAGTTGAGTTGATGTCAAAGAGCTCGATTTTGGTCTCATCTGACCACAACATTTTCACCCAGTTCTTCTCTGAATCATTCAGATGTTTATTAGCAAACTTCAGATGGGCCTGTACATGTGCTTTCTTGAGCAGGGGGGCCTTGCGGGATTTCAGTCCTTCACGGTTACCAATTGTTTTCTTGGTGACTATGGTCCCAGCTGCCTTGAGATCATTGACAAGATTCTCCCGTGTAGTTCTGGGCTGATTCTTCACCATTCTCATGATCACTGAAACTCCACAAAGTGAGATCTTGCATGGAGCCCCAGACCCAGGGGGATTGACAGTTATTTTGTGTTACTTCCATTTGCGAATAATCGCACCAACTGTTGTCACCCTCTCACCAAGCTGCTTGGTGATGGTCTTGTAGCCCATTTCAGCCTTGTGTAGGTCTACAATCTTGTCCCTGACATCCTTGGACAGCTCTTTGGTCTTGGCCCTGGTGGAAATATTGGAATCTGATTGATTGCTTCTGTGGACAGGTGTCTTTTATATGGGAGCCAGAAATCTTGCTGATTGATAGGGGATCAAATACTTTTTTTTAAATGCAAAGCAATTTATAACTTTTCAAAATTGCGTTTTTGAGGATATTTTTGTTGTTATTCTGCCTCTCACTGTTAAAATAAACCGACCATTAAAATTATAGACTGATCATTTCTTTGTCAGTAGGCAAATGTACAAAATCAGCAGGGGATCAAATACTTATTTTCCTCACTGTAATACATTTTCCTATTGGTGGTTTATTGCGATTTGGCGCCACACTATATATCATTTCAGCAAATGAATTTGTATGTGAAGACACATTAGGTGTTAGCAGCAATATCCTGTATATTATTACTCCCTATATCGAATACTGGGAAGCGCATAAGTGGTCTGTCTTTCCGTTTCTGGATTTCTACTTGAAAGCAATTTTATACAGCAGAGTTTTGTAAGAAAATGAGCAAGTGTGAATAGGCTCTATTTTATTTTATTGATTTATTACTTTTGTATTTGTGTTTTCTTGCATACATTCTACTAAAGGAACACTGACACATTTGCACAGACTTTGTGCAGACACATACAATATAGTAAGTATTACTACAGTTTATCATTATCCTAGGCTATACATTTCTGGGAAAAGTTTGGGTGTTGGAGTTTGGATGCTTCCATACGCTGGTCACCCAGCTCTCCATCCCTCTCTGTACCTGCTCCCCTCCCATCTCCCTCCCTCCCCGGAGAGGTACTGCTGATAACAGCAACTTTAATAACAAAGCAGGAAAAAAGCTGATAGAGAGAGAAGCGGGACGGGCAGCAGGTAACGTACAAGACCCTCCACACACCACTGCACCGAGGAATTATACAACATCCACCCTAACAGACACACTGATGGTATATTATAGATGGGATAATGCAAATATTAGGATAGATTGAGATTAGAGATGGAAGATTCTGCCCAAGGATTTGGCAAATCTTGCTTAAAATTCTTACCTGAAGCTAGAGGTGAATCCCATATGAGGGGGGGAATCTTCTCGTTAAATGCTGGCCATTTGTTGAAGCTGGGCACTGCCATGGAAAACTTTTTTTTAAAAAAGGCCATACAATGGGGAGACGGACCTATTATGTGGTTTCAAGGGCAACATTGAAAATACTCGAATCCTTCGCAGATGCCTTAAAGATACACTATGTTACCAAAAGTATTGGGACCTTTATACGCCCGTGAATTTTAATGGCATCCCAATCTTAGTCCGTAGGGTTGAATATTGAGTTGGCCCACCCTTTGCAGCTATAACAGCTTCAACTCTTCTGGGAAGGTTGTCCACAAGGTTTAGGAGTTTGTCTATGGCAATGTTTGACCATTTTTTAAGAAGCACATTTGTGAGGTCAGGCGCTGATGTGGACGAAAAGGTCTGGCTCGCAGTCTCCGCTCTAATTCACCCCAAAGGTGTTCTGTTGGGTTTAGGTCAGTCAAGTTCCTCCACCCCAAGCTCACTCATCTATGGCTTTATGGATCTTGCTTCGTGCACTGGTCCATTTGGTGGAGGGTGGATTAGGGTGTGGAGTTGGTTTTCAGGGGTTGGGCTTGGCCCCTTAGTTACAGTGAAGGGAGCTCTGAGGGCATCAACATGCCAAGATATTTCGGACAATTTCATGTGCCCAACTTTGTGGGAACAGTTTGCAGATGGCCCTTTCCTGTTTCAACATGACTGCACACCAGTGCACAAAGCAAGGTCCAAAAAGACATGGGTGAGCCAGTTTTGGGTAGAGGAACTTGACTAGTCTGCACAGAGTCCTGACCCCAACCTGATAGAACACACGTGGGATAAATTGGAGCGGAGACTGTGAACCAGGCCTTCTCATTCAATATCAGTGCCTGATCTCACAAATGCGCTTCTGGAAAAATGGTCAAACATTCTCATAGACACACTCCTAAACTTTGTGGACAGCCTTCCCAGAAGATTTGAAGCTGTTATAGCTGCAAAGGGTGGGCCAACTCAATATTGAACCCCACGGACTAAGACTAGGATGCCATTAAAGTTCATATGTGTTTAAAGGTAGGCGTCACAATACTTTTGGTAATATAGTTAATATAAAACCCTTCTATTTTTTAAGGACTTTCCGCAGCTGATTTAATCACCTACTGAGTGTGCAGCTTCTGTATCTTTTAATCATTACTAATCCGGTGCCATCACCACGTTGCCCCAGGTGTCCTGTTTCAGGGTGGCTCTTTTGTCTCGCTGTGTCCTATGGAGCCACCCATGCATGCACACTGTTGGGGGAGCGAATACCTGTCTTTGGCAGGTACCCTATCCCCACTTCCGGGTGTCCGGGCAGTGGCGCATTACGTCACAGCTCGGCTCCCTCCTCCTTCCCCCGCCTCTGGGCCAGTAGGAGAGCGTAGCAGTGCCTCGCGCATGTGCAGTAGGGACCCGGCGTGAAGCCGTAATGCTTCACTACTGGGTTCCCTTACCAGTAATGGCGGCAGCAGCACCCGACAGCTGATGAAAACCTCAGCAGCGGTGCCGACACCGCTGGACGCCAGGACAGGTGAGTGTGCTATTATAAAGAGTCAGCAGCTACAGTATGTGTAGCTGCTGGCTTTTAATTTTTGCAGGATTGGGCAGACCACCTCTTTAACGCTTTCCTGCGAAGAACAGAAGTTCATGGAAGCAGCTCTGAGAGAGAGCAGGAGCCAGCACCTTTAAAAGTTGTAAAGTACAAGTGCAGGGATAAGAATTTTAACAAAGTGGTCATTAAAGTATGCTTATTTTATTGTGTTCAAGGAGTTAAAAAAAAAAAAAATGCTGAGGCTTTATTAGAAACTTAGAAAAGTGACGACAGAAAAAGAATAAGTAGTCCATCGCGTCTGCCCATTTTTTATATTTTTTTTGTTTTGTTTGTTTTTTGTTTTTGGTGGTGTTATTATGTTCTTTTTTTTTGTTTTTTGTTTTTAATTGTCTTTTTTTTTTTGCTACCTTTGTTGCCTGACTATAGATCTATGTTTATCCCAAGCATGTTTGAAGCCATTTGCTGTTGACTGTCTCAACAGCAAATGGCTTCAAACATGCTTGGGATAAACATAGATCTATAGTCAGACAACAAAGTAAACGAAAAAAAAACAATAAAAAAAACTAAATAAAAAACCCATAATGCTACTTTAAAGCTGTATGTGCTGTTACAGAACACATTTCAGTTTTCAATGGCAGAGCATTTCTGGCTGTAGATTAGATTTTTTTTTTTTTATTAGCTTGGTTCTCAATTTGAAAAAAAAAACAGTGCATAAAATACAGCATTTTGAAATTAACCAGCAGCAGGACAGTTTTAATCAGGGATAATAGGCCTAACTGGTTTATTCCTAACATTTTATAAATGTAGAAAGATGGGTGCTGTGAATGTTCTTGCACTTATTTTTTCTCCTTTTAAGTGATGCAGACAGACAGTAACAAATGCTCCACTATAAGCACCCCGAACTTTAGAAAAGGGCCCTATCAACATAGAATAAAAATGAACACACAAAAAATGAAAATCCCAAACAACTAACCTATGAAACAAAAGCCCATTTACTTTTATTGGAACCCTTTGTAGCAAAAAAAGAAAAAAAAGGTTTGCTATGGGCAGGACAGCAGCTAAAAGTAACTGTTAACCTAAGGTTAAGGTTGATTGACCTAGCAATCAGAATTAAAGTACAGCTCAATAACTGACCATAATGTCTCTCAAAGCAGTTTGTCAGCTTTCCCTTTATTTTTGCCTACAGCAGCTTCTAACACACTGACACTATGGCTACTTTGTACCTCCCCTTTAATAGGGAGGAGGCTGGCTTATGCAAAGGCCCCCTTATTGGCTGAGGTTACCAGATTTTCAAAAAGAAATCCAGAGACATTCTACTGGCCTTGCCCGATGTTAACCACAGCCACAAAACCATCCTAATTTGTTGCCACACCCACAAAATCATGCCCCCTTCCCATTGTTAACATGCCCTGAATGAACTGGTCACAGGCTTTTGAAACAAGAGGTAGACATTCAAAGTATGATGACTTGGGCACCATGACAAGGGAAATTATGCAACACTCAAAGCGTGATGCAGTGAAATGTAGATGTGGCTACATTGTGGTGATAGTGGGAAGTGCTTAAAGGGGTGTGGTTAAATAAAACCTGAGGCTACGCTACTATGGGTAAAGAGTGCATAAATCACAAAGTGTAGCTGTTAGGCATAAGTAATGCACAGAGTGCAGAGGTCAGGAGTAGGTAATACACAGAGAGTGGAGGTCAATAACATGTAGCATAAGGTACAGGAATCAATAGTATGTTATTCAGAGAGAGCAGATGTCAGTTGTATATAACACAGAGACTGTGAGGGCCAGGATTAAGTACCACACATGGTAATCAGAGGTCAGAAGTAAGCAATTCAGATAGCAGAGGTCAGGAGTAAGTAAAAAAAAGAAAGAGCAGAGGTCAGGATTAAGTAACACAAAAAAAGACGAGATCAGGAGTATGTAACATAAAGACTGTGGGGGTCAGGATTAAGTAATGCATATGGAGACCAAAACTAGCAACATTTAGCACTTTAGTTTGTATGTTTCTTACCGCATAAAGGGAGCAGAGGTCAGGAGTAAGTAAGGCGGAGGTTAGATTGGGAAAGTGTAACACACAGTGTGCTGCGTCAGGGTTATACTGTATAATGCAAACATCAGGAGTATATAACACAGAGAGAGCAAAAGTCAGGTCAGGAAAAGTAATGCAAAGAGTGCAGAGGTCAGGAGTAGGTAACGCAGACACAGTAGAGCTCAGGAAAAATTAATGCATAGAGTGCAGTGGTCAGGAGTAAGTAATGCAGACACAGTAGAGCTCAGGAAAAATTAATGCATAGAGTGCAGTGGTCAGGAGTAAGTAACACGTGGAGAGCAGAGGTCTGGTTTAAGTAACACACAGAGTGTAGGAGTCAGAGATAAGTAGTTCAGAGAGAGCAATTGTCAGCAGCAAAAAACACACAGAGTGCAGCATTATAAGTGTAGCTACAGTATATTTAAACTATATTATGCCAGAGATTGGGAGTATGTAACACAGAGTGTAGAGGTCAGGAGTAAGTAAAACAGATTAAGCAGATGTCAGGAGCAGGTAATGCAGAGAGAGCATTACATAGGTTGGACTTGATGGACGTGTGTCTTTTCTCAACCTCACCTACTATGTCAGAATTAAGTAAAGCACAGAGTGGAAAGGTCAGAAGTAAGTAATGCACAGAGTGTAAATGTCAGCAGTAAGTAATGCACATAGTGTAAATGGCAGGAGTAAGTAATGCAGAAAAAGCAGAGGTCAGCATTAAGTAACACACAGAGTGCAGAGGCCAGAATATGTAACACACAGAGTGCAGAGGTTAGGAATAGGTAACACACAGAGTGTAGGGGTCAGGAGTAAGTAACACACAGAGAGCAGATGTCAGGATTAAAGGAGAAGTATGGCCAAAGCTCTTTTGGCTATACTTCTCCTTTGGATCTCAGAAGTGCAGTTGGTTCCACCAGCATGTGAAATGTAATGTGATGTGTCACTGGACCATGCTGTCAGTGTAAAAATATATGCATCCCACATTGCAACTTGTATGCCTAGAGGACAGAAGCCCCACTGGACCAGAGATTCTGCTATCCAAGCTAAGGCTAAAAGGTGACTGACCCCACACCATTATCAACAAGGCAAGGTCATATGTGACAGTGGCACTAACTGTCTGACAGTCCTTCGCATGGGAGAAAATCCCACACTTACCTTGCCTGGCACATGTCCTCAAGGTGGTGGTGCAGGGTTCATCATGAAGTAACATGACTTTTAGGAGGTCCACCGTTAGGCCAGAGGAATTTGTCGCCACTTTAAGCAGTCATACTCAGCCAGTGTTTGCTTGGCAGAAATGCAGTACCAACATCAACTGCCTGCCAACAGACTTAACTATGACACTCCCACAGGCTGGAAATCAACATTAAACAACATTAAACATTGTAGAGTTCCCTCTGGAGGATCCACTGGTTGTATTGGGTTCTTCTGTCCTCCAGAGGGTGACTTGGTTTGATAGCACTGGCTCTCAAGACACATCTTGGGTTTGCAATCAAATTTATTGGGCATACACTGCCAAGGAGACCAGAAAGCATAGTTAGATTTACAAAAACAAATAGTAATGTTCCCTGTTATAGATAGGTGTCATGCTAAGCACAGCAGATAGTTAGATAGACGTAACCCCGGGAGGTGTATGTGGGAGGGATGAAATGGTTGAGGACAGTATTCTCCTCACGGTTCACCGGGGCTCAGATACTCTGCTGCAGTCAGAATTGGGTCTATTGTGCTCAAATACATATGGATTTGGGTCGTCAAAGAGAGAGACCACTATTTGGAGGCCACCCTATTAGATCTGTGATAAAAAGGTAAAATGAGTGATCTACTGCCACCATCACAAAGGAAGCCCACAATGCTTCACTTTGAGGAGGCGCTATGGCTACACCTATTCTAATGATAGCAGGATCTCCTTAAATTACCAACGTGTCTTTTGATCGCTGAAAGGAGGAGGCGGCGGTTTCCTCAGCACTTTTTAGAGAATTTTTAGATGACAGCAGCCAGGCCCGGCTGCAGGCAACACTCACAAGCAATGTGGAACCACATAGTTTCTGACTACTGTGGACATTCTCAGAAGGGAAGTGAGTTTTAGAACATTGGCCCTGGAGTTTTTAGCTTGCTCCGAAACCTATATGCTGTCAGATTGGACCTTCGGTACAGTAGAATTTAAATGGAGAGATGAATACACCTGTCCCCTGACAGTATAGACCAGTTTTCTTTTTGTAAAACAAACCAGTCTTGGATTACCAATGACTACAAAACCCCTGCTGCTGATGGTATGGATTAAATTTTTAACTGTCATCTGCCATCATAACCAGCTCTTGCCATTCTGGTGATATGGCACTGTAAATGTGCCACGCAATGTTTCCACAGCTGGGCCTCAGCTGCCACATTCCTAATGTTTGCTGCAGGGTGATTCCTGCATTGTGTCTCAAAAGCTATGGCCTATTCAGGCACTCCAGAATTTAGAAATATTTGTGGCTACTGTCTCTCAAATAATCTGCTCTAATTTTCATTTCAAGATAAAACCTGCCTTGTCTGTCCTTCATATATTGCAGTCTTATCAAGCTGCTTATATTCAGTTCAGCCACTAAACAATATTTGTGGCAACTGCCTTTCAAATAATAAACTCATTTTTTTTTCAAAATAAAATTTGCCTTGTCTCTTCTTCTTACATTGCAGCCCTACCAAGCTGTTTATATTCTGTCCAGCCACTGAACAATTTTTGTGGCACCTGTCTCTCAAATAATATACTCTATTTTTTTGTTTCAAAATAAAATTTGCCTCATCTCTCCTTCTTACATTGCAGCCTTACCAAGCTTCTTACAGTACCTTGAAAAAGTATTCATACCCTTGAAATTTTCCATATTTTGTCATGTTACAACCAAAAACATAAATGTATTTTATGTGATAGACCAACACAAAGTGGCACATAATTGTGAAGTGGAAGAAAATAATAAATGGTTTTCAAATTTTTTTTACAAATAAATATCTGAAAAGTGTGGCGTGCATTTATATCCATCCCCCTTTACTCTGATACCCCCAATTAAAATCTAGTGGAACCTATTGCCTTTCGAAGTCGCCTAATTAGTAAATAGAGCCCACCTGTGTGTAAATTATTCTATAAATACAGCAGTCTGTGAAGCCCTCAGAGGTTTGTTAGAGAAAATTAGTGAACAAACAGCAATTATGAAGGCCAAGGAACACACATGACAGGTCAGGGATAAAGTTGTGGAGAAGTTTAAAGCAAGGTTAAGGTTATAAAAAAATATCCCAAGCTTTGAACATCTCACGGAGCACTGTTCAATCCATCATCTGAAAATGCAAAGAGTATGGCACAACTGCAAACCTACCAAGACATGGCCGTCCACCTAAACTGAGAGGACAGGCAAGGAGAGCATTAATCAGAGAAGCAGCCAAAAGGCCCATGGTAACTCTGAAGGATCTGCAGAGATCCACAGCTCAGGTGGAAGAATCTGTCCACAGGACAACTATTAGTCATGCACTCCACAAATCTGGCCTTTATGGAAGAGTGGCAAGAAGAAAGCTAATGTTGAAAGAAAGTCATAAGAGGTCCCGTTTGCAGTTTTCGAGAAGCCATGTGAGGGACACAGCAAACATGAGGAAAAAGCAGCTCTGCTCAGATGAGACCAAAATTAAACTTTTTGGCCTAAAAGTAATAGTGTGGCAGAAAACGAACACCGCACATCACCCTGAACCCGCCATCCCTATTGTGAAGCATGGTGGTGGCAGCATCATGCTGTGGGGATGCTTTTCTTCAGCAGGAACAGGGAAGATGGTCAGAGTTGATGGCCCAAATACAGGGCGATCTTAGAAGAAAACCTGTTAGAGTCTGCCTAAGACTTGAGACTGGGGCGGAGGTTCACCTTCCAGCAGGACAACGACCCTAAACATACAGCCAGAGCTACAATGGAATAGTTTTTTCAAAGCATATTCATGTGTTAGAATGGCCCAGTCTAAGTTTAGACCTAAATCCAATTGAGAATCTGTGGCGAGACTTGAAAATTGCTGTTCACAGACGCTCTCCTTCCAATCTGACAGAGCTTGAGCTATTTTGCAAAGAAGAATAGGCAAAAATGTCACTCACTAGATGTGCAAATCTGGTAGAGACATCCCCAGAAGACTTGCAGCTGTAATTGCAGTGAAAGGTGGTTCTACAAAGTATTGACTCAGTGGGGCTGAATACAAATGTACACCACACTTTTTGCATATTCATTTGTAAAAAAAATTTGAAAACCATTTATCATTTTCCTTCCACTTCACAATTAAGTGCCACTTTGTGTTGGTCTATCACATAAAATCCCAATAAAATACATTTACATTTTTGGTTGTAACATGACATAATCAGGAAAATTTCAAGGGGTGTGAATACTTTTTGAAGGCACTGTATTTTCTGTCCAGCCACTGAACAATATTTGTGGCTATCGTCTCTCGGTACAGACAAACTATGGTGTCTGCGGCTGAGATGACCAGACCTGTGTAGCTACACAAAGAAACTAGGACCAGACAATACATAGTGTACATTTATTAACAGCAAAGCAAAAGACATGCACACACACCAGCAAACAGTGAACATTGAAAACAAGTGACCCAAAACCAAAAATATCTAACTAAGTAACAGAAACCGAACAAACTATATACAATATGTACAAAATACAACAAGATGGGAAGCATGGGATACAGGGAAATACCAGAGATGAAAGAAAAGGGGGAATCAGGACTGGGTACAGGACTAAGGGAAGCAGAAGTAAGGCAGCAGGGCACAGGGTAGAGGATGCAGGGCTAGTTCAAGAGCGGGAGCAGGATAAACAGGCATTAAGAATCTGGCAGCAAACAAGGCAATCAAAACACTAATGCAAGGGGCAATGGTAGAGGTGGGACTTAAGTATCCTGGTTCACCTGCTGGTGGCACTGTGGTTCTCTAGGCTGAAAGCTGCAGTTCCAGTAATCATCTGAGGGTGTCTCTCAGCAGCCAGCAGGTTCCTGCGAGACACCCTCTGGTGGTTACTGGAACTGCAGCTTTCAGCCTAGAAAACCACAGTGCCACCAGCAGGTGAACCAGGTCCTGACACATGGTCTGTAAAACACATAGTAGAGACATTGCTGCACCATGACCTTTATATGCACAGTACAAACACTGCTACATCATGACACCTGTATATACCTACAGTACAATACAGACACCATTATACGGTGACCCGTATCTGTACAGACACTGCTACAATATAAACTGTACATACACAGATTATACAGGTATTGCCACTCTGTGACATGTTCACACACAATGCAGGCAATGCTACGCTGACATATGTAGAAGTCATATTTAATGTCATATCCTTTAAATCAGTGTTTTGTTTTTTTTGTATTTTGGCACAGTGTCATCATGGATCAAAGCGTGAAGCTATTCATATACTTTATGGTAAGTATCTTTCATAGAATTGTTTAAACTTAGAATGTAATTGTCCAAATCTGTACTCCCAACCAGTGGCATGGGAGTCATTTGCAGCTCACAGATTTACATTATATTGCCAAAAGTATTGGTATGCCTGCCTTTACATGCGCATGAACTTTATTGGCATCCCAGTCTTAGTCCCTAGGTGTCAATATTGAGTTGGCCCACCCTTTGCGGCTATAAGGGCTTCAACTGTTCTGGGAAGGCTGTCCACAAGGTTTAGGAGTGTGTCTATGGGAATGTTTGACCATTCTTCCCGAAACGCATTTGTGAGGTCAGGCACTGATGTTGGACGAGAAGGCCTGGCTTGCAGTTTCCGCTCAAATTCATCCCAAAGGTGTTCTATCGGGTTGAGGTCAGGACTCTGTGCAGGCCAGTCAAGTTCCTCCAACCCAAACTCACACATCAATGTCTTTATGGACCTTGCTTTGTGCTCTGGTGCACAGTCATGCTGGAAGGGGCCATCCCCAAACTGTTCCCACAAAGCAGCGGCGCTGCCCGTTGATTTCAGTGGGCAGGGGCACTGTAGGAGCGGTGCATACACTGCTCCTACAGCGCCTCAAAGATGCGACTTGCAGGATTTTTTTTGGCGTCCTGCCAGCGCACCGTTCCAGTGTAAGAGCACTCGGGCTTTTCACACTGGAGTGAGAGGAGAGGCTCTTTACAGGCGCTATAGTTAGCGTTATAGCGCCTGTAAAGCACCTCAGTGTGAAAACAGCCTAAGAGTTCCCTTCACTGGAACTAAGGGGCCAATACCAACCCCTGAAAAACAACCCTACACCATAATCCCCCCTCCACCAAATGATTTAGTGTGGATGAGCGAGTTTGGGGTGGAGGAACTTGACAGGCCTGCACAGAGTCCTGACCTCAACCCGATAGAACCCTTTGGGATTAATTAGAGCGGAGACTGTGAGCCAGGCCTTCTCATCTGCATCAGTGCCTGACCTCACAAATGCGCTTCTGAAAGAATGGTCAAACATTCCCATAGACACACTCCTAAACCTTGTGGACAGCCTTCCCAGAAGAGTTGAAGCTGCAAAGGGTGGGCCAAATCAATAATGAACCCTACGGACTAAGATTGGGATTCCATTAAAGTTCATGTGCGTGTAAAGGCAGGCATCCCAATACTATTGGCAATATAGTGTGTTTAAAGTGGATCATTTGCTCCATTTCTTTACTGAAAGAGAGATATTCCATTGTCCACAGAGAACAACTGGGCAAATCTGGCAACATGGTTTAAGAATGTCGTGCAGAAGGGGCGGAGAGAACAGGAAGATATTAGCTCACAAGATTTATGACAGGATCAATGGGCTAAAAAAAAAAAAAAAAAAGCACACAAAAAACACAAAATGAGTTTAAATAGTAATTGTTAAAAAAAAATGAAAATAACAAAAAAATGCAGTAGGAAAAAAAAAAGCTAAGGGAAATGGGATAAGAAAGTGTCAATTAGGCAGGTTAGGGTAAGCGAAGGGTTGATAAGGGGTACATAGAAACAAATTTGGTTAAAAAATTATTTTTTTATTAACTAGTGAGGTTGATCTGCAGATGCAAGGAACAAAGTAAATGCAAAGTCGCAGTAATGTTACTTTGCATTTTCCTATCATGCTGCTAAGCTGTGTTTATAAACACTGTTTATGGGGGTCTGTTTTTAGCAGCTGTAATAACTGCTTTATATATTTGTGAAAGGTTAGAACCTCTGTCAGGTTTTTGTTGCCGTGTGCGTGTGTCCCTGCTGGGAAGATTCCCCCTCTCTATTTGTCCCGGGGACAGAAATTGATAGATAATTCAACATGTTACAGTTGTTAGGAACAGGAGGTGAGGGAAGTATTCCAACAAGGGCCCCTGTTCCAGTGATAAGGGAATTCCCACTTAGGGAAAGGGGAATCTGGCCAGCAGAAAATAAATACAGGAATTTTAACCCTATCCAAAGCTAAAAAGAGTTTTGGCTATAGTTACATTTTCATACTACATTTAGTTAAAGTGGAACTTTACCCATAACAACTTGATAATAAATAATGTTCTTTAGCAAGGAACATACATTCCACATTAATAATGACGCAACAAAAATTAGTGTGTGCTGTAAATTGCCTCCAGCACTGTTCCTGTTTCTTCTTGCTGGAGGCTGCCATTTTGTTGAAGCCCAGAGCCCCTGAACAGCAGTAAATCATAAAGCGGAACTAAACCCATCGATTTAACGGTTTCAAAAAACAGATACATTCCTGGAATCCCTGGACTGCTAACTGTCACATAAGCTTGTGTCTTCAACCAAACTGTCAAACCATCAAATGGCTGGTATCATAACTGATCACATATGTAGCACCATGGCAGTTGCAGATCAAACAGAAGCAGCTTCCTTGGCTGTAAAGGATAGGGGGGTTTAATTCCACTTTAAAGGAATCTTCAGCAGATGGGTCTCTACAAACTTAGCAGTGCTCAAAAGTGCCTAAAAATGGAGAGCAACTAAGCATGTGCAGAGCAGGGTGAGACAGTGTATAACTATAACTACACCTATAACTATACATAAAACTATAACTATACCTGCAAAAGGGTTTAGCCTGAAGTGATCTAGCAGGACTTTATGACTAAAGTTCCACTTTAATGTTACAAAAGTTTTGAATGTGATTTATCTCTAGGTTGTAGGAGTGTTTGGTGAACAGACTCCAGCCTTTGATCGCACAGATGCTCCTGCAGTCACCATGCCAGACTGGATGTCTTATGTCCCGGACAACCTCCCCCTCTCCTCCTTGGCCATACCAGGGACCCATGACACTATGGCCTTTTTTGGTGGATCTCTTGCTGAGTGCCAGAGCTGGAGTCTACTAAACCAGTTCAATGCTGGAGTTAGGTTCTTGGATATCCGGCCACGTCATTACCAAGACCGCCTGCCCATTTTCCATGGAGTGTCCTACCAACGCACCTACTTTGACCAAGTCCTCAAGGATACGGTGGCCTTTCTAATAAAGTATCCTAGTGAAACAGTGTTGATGAGAGTGAAGGAGGAGTATGAGCCATATCAGAACACCAGAAGCTACTACAAGAGTGTAGCCGAAGTTGTGAGCCAAATTGGAGAACAGTGGTTCTTAAGAAGCAGTAGCCTCCCCACCTTGGGAGAAGCCAGGGGAAAGATTATCATTCTTCAACAATTTTCATCCAATGGAGAAGGTCCTGACTTTGGTCCTCCATATCCTGGTCATATGAGCATCTCAGATGAATATCAGGTTACTGATGACGCGGACAAATGGGCAGAAGTGGAGAGACACCTCAAGGTGGCCCAAAATGGCGATCCAGAAAGAGCTTACTTGACCTACTGCTCAGGAACACACTGGCTCCTCTACACACCAGAATCACTGGCTCGCAAGATCAACCCGAGAGTGCTCAACTATCTGAACACCAAGACATCAGTAGCAGGGAAGAGGTCGGTAGGCTTTGTACTAATGGACTTCCCAGGGGCAGAAATAGTGAGGCAAATCGTTCTAGATAACTGGAAATGAACCAAAAAATGTATGCCTCCGGGAAAGTCACATTTTACTTTTTTTTTCTCTGCTTTGTGCAAGATTTTTATCACTTGAGGCAAATTGCATTGGAGGACACAGAAACAGGACAAAGAATTTTATGACCACCAATGTTTTTTCAAACGTTTCTTCAAAAGGTACTTATTTTGTGTAGCAAATGTAAAAGGTTCAATTAATTAAAATTAACTATAAGGCGATGAACCTTATACATCTGCTACATAAATATGATATGAACAACTTGAATCAACCAACAACTAATTCATAAGAAGCCCATTGGTGAGATCTTCACCCCAGAGTTTCCAGTTAATCCATATTCGATGATGCTGTGTTAGGGGATAACTGTCCCTGTTGCATTATTTCTTATTTGCCACCTTTCTTGCTATCCAGATTTTTTTTTAAGTTGCATGCAAAAGAAGAAGCTTAATGCATACCTGTCCCACTATCCACTGAGAATTTTCTGCTTCTGACATTAAAGTGACCTTGTCAAGTTAATGCAATTATGGACCAGATCCATATCAAAGGTACCTAACAATAGAAAGAGGTATTGTACTTACCTCACTGGTCGCCTGTGTTTCCTACCTTCCATCTGTCCCGGTGCTGCAACCTCTATAAGACCTTTTTGCATTCAGTACTTCTGAGAGTGTCTGCTCCCTGTTCCCTAAAGAGTTCAAAAACTAGCTGCACTCCTCACAGTACTCAACATTGTAAAGATAGGTGTTCAAAGTGAACGACATGGATGGTGCCGCGCCAGAACCAGAACTCCAAATAAATGTGTTTCACGTGTTTGTTGTGAAGACAGTGTGATGTAAGGCATGAGAAACCAACGTTTTGGGTCCTCACAGGGTCCCTTTCTCAAGCCAACATATTATCTATGAAACACATTTATTTGGAGTGCTGGTGACTTAGAATTTTTGATCCCTGCTCTCCACTGCACTCTGTGGTTTCATCCGCCAGCTCCGATACTACTGTGTCCTGTTGTGTTGTAGAAGCCCACGGGGGACAAGACAAGAGACACTCCCAGAAACAGAAAGTTCTTCAGCAGCCATAGCTTTGAGTAGACCAAAAATTGGACCCAGACTGGTAAATATTAAGCATCTTTTTTTGCTACTCCTAACAAAAAGGAGTAATGAGGCACCCCTCACTGGGTCTTCGAATAAATGAGAGGTTGTAGAGCTGGTAAATTCACTGAGGGAACCTCAGAATCTAGCCAGGGATTCTGATCACTTGTCAGCAGCCATAACTGAAATTTTAAATTTAGGGGGGTCCTTTAAAGGCATAGATGTTCCCCCAAAACAAACGTTTTAGCCAAAGCAGAGACAGTAAAAAATAAAGTGTGTGAATCCTGTGAACCGTGCCTGTGTCTTCTTTTGGTACTCACTCATTTTCCATCCAGCACCTTGACCAACGCTTTTTGGTGTAAATGTTAGGTTCTGCTAGGCATTGCAGATAAGGTAATTCAGTCCATAAGTAGACACACCACCATGCTTCTCTATCAAACTTATAAGATTTATGGGAACTTTTATCCATTAGTTCAGATAGTTACTAAATAGACATACACTAGTTTTGTCTTGTTTCAAATTGAAATTCAGACAAAATTTTTGTTATTCGGAAATGCGGATGTATCCGCATTTTCAAATTACAATAGTAACGAATTTAAACAAATCTGAAATAACGAATCAAAATTTTGGGTGAAATTCAAATTTTAATAGTTTTCTAATCGAATTCAAATAGTTTTCGAATTGCATTTGAATACTTTTACTTAATAGAATATAAAATATAGGAAAATAGAATAATAAATAGGATATACTTAATAGGATATCAAATAAAGGAATAGAATAGAAAAAAAAATGTAATAGAATATAATAGAAAATACAAGACTATAATATGATAGAGTAAAACAGAACAGAAAAGAGAATAGAAAAAAAAGGTATAGAATAGAAAATAAAAGAATAGAGGAAAACAGAATAAAATAGAATAGAAAATAAAAGAACAGAAAAAAATACACAAGAATAGAAAATAAAGGAATAGAATAGAATAAAAAAATAGAATAGTATAGAATAAAATAGAAAGCATATAACCCTCTTCTGAAATTTGAATTTCAAATAGAATATATTTGAATTTGAATTGAATAGAAAATAATAGAATAGAAAATAAAATAATAGACTAGAAAAGACTAGAATAGAATAAACAATAGAATAGAATAGAATAGAATAAATATAACAATATACCGTTATCTGAAATAAAAATTTTGAATAAAATAAATTCAAATTTGAATAAAATAGAATAGAAAAGAATAGAATATAATAGAAAAGAACAGACTAGAAAATAAAAAAATAGAATAGAAAAAAACAATAGAATAGAGTGGAATCCAAAGAATATAACCATCTTCCAAAATTCAAATTTTAAATAGAATACATTTTATTTTGAATGAAATTCGATTTGAATGGGATTTGAAAAATTTTAATCGGTATGAATTCGAATAAACAAAACTTATTCCGAAAACAAATTAAAGGAATTAAACAAATTTAACTAAACGAATTTATGTATATAACATATTGAAACTAAACAAAACAAATTTTTTCATTTTGCATATGTCCACCACTAAATTCACATTGAAAGAGAAGCATAAAAACCACAAAGAGTCATTGCACAAAGCTAAATGGGTGTGCTTCAGATTGCGCAGGTAAAGTACATCTAAAGCCATAACTCTCTGTAGCTCTTTGGTTCTCCTTGAACTTAAATAAACCTTCCAACTTCAAAAAGATTACATAAAACATTATTTTGGAAACAGGCCTAGTTCCTCACATTCCTTTGTTAAAACCAAACCAAGCCTTTTTTTAACACTTTTGTTTACATGTAAAAATCAGTATTTTTTGCTATAAAATTAGTCAGAACCCAGAAACATTATATATATATATATATATATATATATATATATATATATATATATATATATATATATATATATTTTTTTTTTAACCACTTAAAGTGTTTGTAAAGGTTTGTTTTTTATTTTTTTTAAATAACAAACATATCATACTATCATACTTACCTCCACTGTGCAGCTCATTTTGCACAGAGTGGCCGTGATCGTCCATTTCTGGGGTCCCCCAGAGGCTCTTGTGGCTCCTCCCCGCATCAAAAAACCCCCTAGGAGAGGCGCTCTTCCGGGGGGGTTACTTTGCAGGCGCGCTCCCGAGTCCAGCATTCAGCGCCCATAGACACGAATGCCGGACTCGGCCCCTGCGTCATTGGATTTGATTGACAGCAGCGGGAGCCAATGGCTGCGCTGCTATCAATCTATTTAATCAAGAGCCGAGAACTCCGTGGAGAAAGGGACGGCGTGTCCCCGCCAAGGGAAATACGGGGCTCAGGTAAGTAAAACTAGGGGGCTAGGGGGCCAGTCATCGCCAGGTGTTTTTTCACCTTGATGCATAGGATGGGCACTGATTGGCACCATTATATAGCACTGATGCCCAGCAATGCCACCCTTAGGGGCATCAGTGCCATCAGTGTCATCAGTGCCACCCATCAGTGTCCATAGGTGCCACCTGTCAGTGCCCATCCGTGCCCATTAGTGCCCACCTATCAGTGCCCATCAGTGCCCATCCATGCCACCTATCAGTGCCACCCATAAGTACCTATCAGTGCCACCCATAAGTACCGATCAATGCCACCTACGAATGCCCATCAGTGCCGCCTATGAGTGCCCATCGGTGTCACCTATGAGTGCCCATCGGTGCCACCTATGAGTGCCCATCAGTGCTGCCTATTAGTGCCCATCATCAGTGCACATCAGTGCCACCTCATCGGTGCCCATCAGTGCCGCCGTATCAGTGCCCATCAGTGCAGCCATATCAGTGCCCATCATTAAAGAAGAAAACTTACTTATTTCCAAAAAATGTTAACAGAAACAAACAAAAACTTGTTTTTTTTTTTAATTTTCGGTCTTTTTTTATTTGTTGCGCAAAAAATAAAAACCGCAGAGGTGATCAAGTACAGTGTAGCATGACCGCGCAATTGTCATTCAAATTGCGACAGCGCTAAAAGCTGAAAATTGGCCTGGGCGGGAAGGTGTTTAAGTGCCTGGTATTGAAGTGGTTAATGTTGGATTTGTCCGCCGCAAAGTTGCAGTCCCGCTTTAAGTTGCTGATCGCCACCATTACTAGTAAAAAAAATTGTAAAAAATAAATAAAAATACCCCATCGTTTGTAGACGTTATAACTTTTGCGCAAACCAATCAATATTTATATATGCTTATTGGGATTTTTTTTAACAAAAATATGTAGCAGAATACATGTTGGCCTAAATTGATGAAGAAATTCGATTTTTTACATTTTTTATTGGATATGTTTTACAGCAGAAAGTAAAAAATGTTTTTGTTTTTTCAAAATTGTTGGTCGTTATTTGTTTCTAGAGCAAAAAAAAAAAAAAAAATGCAGAGGTGATCAAATACCACCAAAATAAAGCTCTATTTGTAGGGGAAAAAAGGACATAAATCTTATTTGGGTACAGAGTCGCACAACCGCGCAATTGTTGGTTAAAGTAACGCAGTGCAGTATCGCAAAAAATGCCCTGGTCAGAAAGTGGGGTAAATCTTCCAGAGGGGAATTGGTTAATGTTATTTTCTGAAAATTTACGTTTGAAAAATGGCTGCTCAAATATCGTGTTATTCTCCAGGGTCTCTGCTTTTCAAAAAAATATAGAATGCTTGCGGGTTCTAAGTAATTTTCTAGCAAAAAAATGCAGATTTTTACATATGTGAGAGAAATGTCAGAAATGGCCTGGGGGTCAAGTGGTTCCAAGCTCCCCCCAAAAAATTAAAGCTAAGCAGCTACAAATACTGCTGTCTTTTAATTTAAGGACACTTACCTGTCCAGGGATCCAGTGATGTCCTCATCCGAACCGATTCTTCAGTTGGCTTTAGGTGCAATGCGCCCGCATAGCAAGTAAGGGGAACAGGAAGTGAAGCCTTGCGGCCTCACAGCTGGTTTTCTACTGCACATGCGCGAGACGCACTGTGCTTTGTGATTGGTCCTGCAGTCTTTTGGGCCCTGTGAAGTGTCCCAGAAGGCTGTGGGGGAAGGAGGAGTGGGCTGAACTTCTGGTGCATCTGACCGGGAGTGGGAGCGGGTACCTGTCAAAACCAGATACCCATTCCCCCCCCCCCCCCAAAAAAAAAGTGCCATATGTGGCAGTGAAGGAGGGAAGGGTGCAAACAAGCAGAACTTTCCCTGTTGAGTGTCCACTTTAAATCACCTGCTGAAAGTTCTTAAAAACTGAAGGTGTAATATATTTTTAATGATTTGATATACCTATTTAACCACTTGCCTACTGGGCACTTTTACTCCCTTCCTGCCCAGGCCAATTTTTAACTTTCAGCGCTGTCACGCTTTGAATGACAATTGCGTGGTCATGCTACACAGGGCACATATGAAATGTTTATCATTTTTTTTCACACAAATAGAGCTTTCTTTTGGTGTTTTTTTATTACTACTGGGTTTTTTATTATTTTGCTAAATAAACGAAAAAACATTGAAAATTGAAAAAAAAAAAAACAAACTTTTTCACAGTAATTTTGAAAACAGGTAATTTTTCTCCTTTACTGATTTGCGCTGATGGGGCTGCACTGATGGGCACTGATATGTGGCACTGATGAAGAGACACTGATGAGGCTGCACTGATAGGGTTACTGATGGGTACTGATAGGTGGTACTGATGAGGAGACACTGATGAGGCTGCACTGATAGGGTTACTGATGGGTACTGATAGGTGGCACTGATAACCAGCACTGATAGGTGACACTGATAAGGAGGCACTGATGGGCACTGATTGACCACACTGGTGGGCACTGATAGGCGGCACTGATGGGGACTGATAGGCGGCACTGATGGGCAATGGTAGGCAGCACTGACAGGCACTGGTAGGCGGCACTGATAGGTGACACTGATGAGGAGGCACTGATGGGCACTGATTGGCCGCACTGATGGGCACTGATAGGCGGCATTGATAGGTGACACTGATGAGGAGGCACTGATGGGCACTAATTAGCAGCACTGGTGGGCACTGATAGGCGGCACTGATGGGCACTGGTAGGCAGCATTGATAGGTGACACTGATGAGGAGGCACTGATGGGTACTGATTGGCAGCACTGGTGGGCACTGATAGGCGGCACTGATGGGCACTGGTAGGCAGCACTGATAGGTGACACTGATGAGGAGGCACTGATTGACAGCACTGGTGGGCACTGATAGGCGGCAATGATAGGCAACATTGATAGGTGACACTGATGAGGAGGCACTGATTAGCACTGATTGGCAGCACTGGTGGGCACTGATAGGCAGCAATGATGGGCACTGGTAGGCAGCATTGATAGGTGACACTGATGAGGAGGCACTGATGGGCACTGATTGGCAGCACTGGTGGGCACTGATAGGCGGCACTGATGGGCACTGGTAGGCAGCACTGATAGGTGACACTGATGAGGAGGCACTGATGGACACTGATTGACAGCACTGGTGGGCACTGATAGGCGGCAATGATAGGAAACATTGATAGGTGACACTGATGAGGAGGCACTGATGAGCACTGATTGGCAGCACTGGTGGGCACTGATAGGTGGCAATGATGGGCACTGGTAGGCAGCATTGATAGGTGACACTGATGAGGAGGCACTGATGGGTACTAATTAGCAGCACTGGTGGGGACTTTTCTGATAATCAGAACACTGATAATCAGTGTAAATGTCCCTTTTACACAAGCTGGTTATTGGCTCTCCTCCCCTCACGCTGTCAGCGTAAGAAAAGGAATGCCGATAACCGGCTTCGGTTTACATCGTGATCAGATGTGATTGGACACAGCTGATCACGTGGTAAGGAGCCGCAAGTGGTTAAAGGAAAAAAAAGTTTAAAAATGTATACATTAAAAAAAATAAAAAATGAAAACGAAAAAAAAAATAATGATCTAAAACCAGTACAATTTACTTTTAATGCAGAATACAAACAGCAGTAAATATAAATAAGCTTCAGATTTTCTCCCATAAATAGATACATTTTATATTTCATATAAAAATATAAAGCAACTTTCAAGTAATTCCAGACGAGAGATCAACAAAACACCCTTGACAGTTCATTCGCAGGCTTCTTATAAAGCAGGTTGAATTCCAAACCTGAACCATTACGATAAAGTCTCACTCCTTTTTCCTATAGTTTCATTTTAGTACAACGTATTTTACTTCACAAAGAATATATTCAAAACAATGTCCAGCCTCGCCTGATTGGTTACAAGAAAATGATAAAGGTTCTGGGATTTCCCGCTGCAGGTAGACATCTAAAGCAGTCACAAAACTGTTATTTTAAGCGTATCTAAACCGAAGAACAAAAATGTAGTACAGTACAGTAGAGCAGGCCACTAGTCCTTGGACGTGATGGCCACATTTATTTTCTTTTTTTCCCAGGCATTTCCTCCTTCACTTGATGATCCTTCCAGAAACGCACTTCCTGTTCTAACGTGACAACGCTGACTCATTTGTACTGCACTTATGCAATGTTGCCTTCCTAGGACAGGATGTGTTTAAGACTTCAGAACACTGCTATAGCCAGGAAAGCCTTGTTGAGAGACTTCCTTCAACTGGTTGACAACCTTCTAAAAATTGAGCTCCTGGGGTGACTACAAGCGGCTTTGACTTCACACACTGTCACAGATATGGTCCACTTTTTAGTGAAGTGCAACGGACCCTGGAGCAAGTGTATGTAGACAGTAAGTGCTGAAAGAAGCCTCCAAGTGAAGCAGTGGTAATGAGAGTGTAGAAGGCGTATGAGCCATATCAGAACATCAGGAGCTACTACAAGAACATAGCTGAGGTTGAGAGCCAAATTGGACTACTATTAAGTGTTATCCAGTTATGCCCTGTACATACGAGCGGAATGTCTGACAGAAAAAGTCTGACGGAAGCTTTTCATCATCTATTCCGATCATGTGTAGGCCTCATCGGACTTCTCTTTTCGAAAATTCTGACGGACCCAGAAATGAAACATGTTCTAAATATTTCCGACGGAACCAATTCCTATTGGGAAAACTGATGTCTGTATGCTGGTCCGACGGACCAAAAAACGACGCATGCTCTGAAGCAAGTACGAGACGGAAGCATTTGGCTACTGGCTATTGAACTTCATTTTTCTAGTCCCATCGTAATTGTTGTACATCACCGCGTTCTGGACTGTCGGACTTTGGGTTGACCATGTGTAGGCAAGATCGCTTGAATGGAGTTCTGTCGGAGAAACCGTCGGAGTTTATTCCGATGGCAAAACCGGTCGTGTGTACAGGGCATTAGCGTTTAGATCCAATTTAATTTTCGTGTCTTGTTACAGATTTTCAACCAGAGTGAAGTCGGAACAGATTTTCAACTAGATTAAAGTGGGCCTTTAAATGGACCTAAAACTTTGAGGTTCTTTGTTTTTAACTACTTCAATGCTAAGTACAATAGAGGCTTGTAGAGGCCACCAAAACAAACAAAGTACGTTTGTAGAAAGGGGACTCTAGCAGCCATCTTTGACCCGGCAGAGTCTAAAGCCCTGGCTCCCACAGTAGGGACAGGTACACCGCTTGGAAGAGACAGAACTAGCGGCAGAGGGAAGGAGGGAAAGCATAGGGCTCACTGCTTCTCTGGACATCTTCTGCTGGGGCAAGAGACAGCCAGGCCACATTCTGCCCCTCCTAACAGGCGCTGTCAATTTGCCTGAAACCTGCTCTCTACATGCCGTTAGACCTGTGAGTGCTTCCGGTTGGGTGGACTTCTCACCGGGTTTATTGTAAACTGTCTTTGCATTATATCAATACAGGTTCTTTCATCGCACCTGGACTGTGTGTGTTACTGCGTCCGCACCACGCTGCAGCCCACCTACAGGTTTATTCTTCCTTTTAAAATAGTAGGTGGAGCCATGCAAATCACTCCCTAGTTGTTCCTAGCTGCCTGTGCGTCCAGACCTGCTGGTTTACACCATAGATACAGCCAGGGTGGCGGCAAGGGGTGGGCAGAAGGGACGGCTGCCCTCAGCGTAGTGCGTATTGTAGAGATGGGGGGCGTTGCAAGTTCCTTCTACTATAATGCCCCGTACACACGGTCGGATTTTCCGATGGAAAATGTCCGATCGGAGCGTGTTGTCGGAAATTCCGACCGTGTGTGGGCTCCATCGGACATTTTCCATCGGATTTTCCGACACACAAAGTTGGAGAGCAGGAGATAAAATTTTCCGACAACAAAATCCGTTGTCGGAAATTCCGATCGTGTGTACACAAATCCGACGGACAAAGTGCCACGCATGCTCAGAATAAATAAAGAGATGGAAGCTATTGGCCACTGCCCCGTTTATAGTCCCGACGTACGTGTTTTACGTCACCGCGTTTAGAACGATCGGATTTTCCGACAACTTTTTGTGACCGTGTGTATGCAAGACAAGTTTGAGCCAACATCCGTCGGAAAAAATCCTAGGATTTTGTTGTCGGAATGTCCGAACAAAGTCCGACCGTGTGTACGCCCTATAAGTCTGACAGGAGTAGTGACAGCGGCATCACTACTTCTGTCAGCCCAGCACTGGCAGCATCAAGGAGAGGAGGAGAGAGCCGGGAGGAGGTGTGGGCTGTGCTCTCTCTCCCCCTCCTCCTCCACATAATGAAGGATGGGGGCACAATTTAGCATCTTTTCCCTGGACACTGGATATTCTTGTCCCGGCACTGGATACAGCCTAATATTATAGATCCATTTATTCCACACTGCACACTGCTGTTTCAGGCTTGTTGGTCATCACTGGGGCAGTGCATGGGAACCACTCCAGGGTAACTTTGTCACTACAGTGTACCCTTTTTTTTAGGGTCACTGGGAGGTAAAGTATTCATTTGCAGAACAAAAAGGTCTTGCTCTAGAATTACCCTGTATTTGGTTTCTTCAATTTTGTTCTCAACTCTGACCAGTTTTCCAGTTGCTGCCAATAGAAAAGCAAACCCAACAGCACGACACCATCACCACCATGCTTCACAGTGGGAATGGTCTCAGGTGATGAGCAGTATTGATCTTTCATCACACATATCATTTTAAAATAATTTTTTTTTTTTAAAAAGCCAACCTGCTTCTCCAAATATTAAATTTTATACAGAGGTGTAGTGGTCGTAAACCCACTTTTTGGACTTATACCTATAGGTAAGCCTAGAATAAGGCTTACCTATAGGTAGTGGAAATATCTCCTAAACGTGCGCTGTTTAGGAGGTATTTCACTTGTAGTCTGCCGAAAATTCCAACGGCGCATGCACAGGGAAGAAACAAAACTAAGTGCCGTTTCTTCCCTAGCCTGTGCCGTTAATCGCGGCTCCTGTGCGCATGTGCGGGAGTGACGTCACGTGGCTCATAATCGAATCACAGAGCCGGAGTCCGCGGCCTGGAAGGAAGAAGGGACAGAAGTTGGACGCTGCCTACACAGGGGACATCGCTGGATTCTTTTGCATGGAAGTGGCACATAATGGGCTAGTACGCGATGCATACTAGCCCATTACGCTTTTTATTTGTAGGCTTTACAGCGAGCAAAAGAGGAAGTAAAACCCATCAGGGTTTACTTCCTCTTTATTGGGAGATCATGAGGTTCCCTAATTGCGCGCAGGTGGACTTGTGAAGGCAATTGCCTGCAGCACAGCAGGTTTTCACCGCTAAAAAGTCATGCCACCTTAGAAGTGGCATAATCTGCTATATAGATACAGCAAAGTCAATTCATTTTCCTAAAGATGCCTTCACACCTAAGCATTTGGAAAGTTGTGCATTTTAATGCAAGTTTACATACATTCTTAATGCACAGGGGTGCAAAGGTTTTTAATGCATTTTATGTGTTTTAAGTGCACTTCATATGTGCTGCTGTGTTTTTACAGGACATTACATTCCTGGTTATATGAAGCCATTTCTTGCAACCATTTTGGCCTTTTTTTCTTTTTATAAACACGTGTCAAACATGCGTTCACTTCATATACTGTACATGTAATATCAAATGCTGCATAAGTGGGTGTAAACATAAAATCTATTTTTCAGAATTTTGACATCATCCTCCACTGAATACAGTTTTCCAAAAGTATATCTAAACTCAAGAACAAACATTTTTATATATTGCAGCTTACCAGTCCTTAGATGTGATGGCTGCATGTGTTTTCTTTTTTTTCCAGGCTTAGTGCATCTTTTGCATATATAGAATAATGCCCGTTGATCCTACCAGACATCTTGTGCGTTTGTTACTTCCTGTGCACTGAACTGAAACACCAAATAATGTTATCCGTCCCTCTCAGTACCAAGGTTCGGACCCCCCCCCACACCCACTGCAGCAATAGATCACTGCTACCGTGTTTCCCTGAAAATAAGACCTAGCGTGATTGTCAGTGATGGCTGCAATATAAGCCCTACCCCCCAATTAAGCCCTACTATGTTTCCCTAAAAAAAAGCCCTACCCTGAAAATAAGACCTACAAGAACTTTAACTAGGGCTTATTTGGGGGGGTAGGGCTTATATTGCATTCATCACCGACAATCACGCTAGGACTTATTTTCGGGGGAAACAGGGTATATTAATCTATTTCTGGCTGCTTGCATCTAGCAATAGATCACTTTCAGAAGTGATCAGGTGCAGCAGAGCTGAGTGGGGGATGGATCAAGTCTCCAATGGCCACTTCCAGACCCTCTCATTAAGAAAAAGAAAAAAAAAAGAAACAAAATGTGTAAAAATAAAAAACTAAATAAAATATATAAAGAAAATATTGCTGACCCAGAAAAATCCTCAGGTGTCAACAATTATGTTGGATTATCTACATGACAGTTATATTTACTGAGCGTGCATACGGCCCCTTTCACACTTGTGCGACCTGAAAGTTGCGCGACTTTGCCGCAACTTTGACGCGACTTGAAGCAATGCCTATGTAACCTTGAGGTCTATGGACCTCAAGTCGCATCAAAGTCGGACCAAAGTAGTGCAGGGACTACTTTGAAGTCGCTGCGACTTGAAGTGGCACAGATATGAATGGTACTCATTGGAAATCATGGGGTACGACTTGTCATGCGACTCTGCAGTCCCAAGTCGCAGGACAAGTCGCACAATTGTGAAAGGGGCCTAAAATGCTCACATGACCTGGCAGCAGCCAGCATCCACGCCCTTTTGTTTATAATTAAAGAATATGTCAACCCAACACTGCAAAGTCCTGATATGTGCCTGCTGTACCGTTTCTTGTATGAGACAGTATCCTGTTCTCTTTGTATTGCTTCCTTTATGTGAAATCCCTGGTGATCCTGCCAGTACCTCTGCTTTCCTATTAAAAACTGACCACACTAGGCATCAGAGCACAGCGTGGTCGGTTTTCTGTCTGTGCTGAAAACTCAACCTGCTCTCTTCCAATGATCCCCTGCACAGCCATTCACTGGGAAGACCGGCGGGCTACTGTTTCTCCTCCCTCTGCTCCTTATGCAGCTAAGAACAGAGGGTATGTGGTCACTTATAAAAAAGGAAATAAAGATGTTTTGCCTTTTCGTTTCTATTTTAAACCGAATGGGTTGTTTTATAAAGTGAGGGTTTACATATACTTTAAGAGGCTGGCTGGGAATCTCCTGCTATTGATAACCCCTGATGAGGGTTTGGTAAAAAAAATTGGGGGGCCCCCATGCTGTTTAAAAAAAAAAAAAACACACAAAAAAAAACAAGCCAGCAGCAAAATGTAAATTACCACAAATGGCATTTTTTATTCACAAAATGTCAGTTTTGCTGCAGTACAGTCTACACATCGTAGGGGTGCACCACTTCACAGGCAGATTTAGTGCATCCCCCCCAATAATGCTTATTAAAAGAATTTTGTTTTTTTTAACGTTTCATTGAAGCATTATTAAAATATCTTCTCCCTGTTGAACGGAATGTTTTTTTTCTGTTGCATTTGCACATATCCCTTTTGGCAGTGCCTAGTTCCCTGTGCCCTTTTTTTTGAAGACCCCTTGACTTGAAAATGGCCAGAATTGATTCAGCCCCCATTGACGTCCCATGAAACAATCCTGGGCCCATTCTATTATTCAGAACCAAAATGTCTCCCAAATAAAAAATGCTAGGTAATAGAAGAGCATTACAGAGAGAAAAAAGGCTTTGGTGGTTAAATTATAATAATGCCCCTTGTGCCCCTATCCCTTCCCCCAAAACCTTTGAATTCCTTTGAAAATGTTTGTTCTAGAGCTGTCATAATTGAAGGACAATGCCTTTGGAGGCTTGGGAGGAACGGGGTTGACCTCTCATATGACCTCTCAAATGTGTAGCACAGGCTTGGGAGGAACAGGGTTGACCATTCATATGGCCACCAAAGTTGAACAATGTGCAGCACAGGCTTGGGAGGAACAGGGTTGACCTCTCATATGGCCACCAAAGTTGAACAATGTGCAGCACAGGCTTGGGAGGAACGGAGTTGACCTCTAATATGGCCACCAACATTGAACAATGTGCAGCACAGGCTTTGGAGGAACGGGGTTGACCTCTCATATGGCCACCAACGTTGAACAATGTGCAGCACAGGCTTTGGAGGAACGGGGTTGACCTCTCATATGGCCACCAACGTTGAACAATGTGCAGCACAGGCTTTGGAGGAACAGGGTTGACCTCTCATATGGCCACCAACGTTGAACAATCCAAGAAGAAGTTGGTTTTGGAAGTTTAGCAAGCTCTATAATGCCAAAATGAAATGAACAAAATGAAGTGGGGGGAATCAGCATGACAAAGGTCAAGTTGTAAACCCTCTACTTACTTCACAAAAGAAATAAAAATGTAAAGTAGATCTACCAAGAACTAATAGAAAAAAGCCACCACCCACCAGAATTTAGCCCTTATGCCGCGTACACATGATCGGGATTTTGGTCGGAAAAAGATATGATGGCTTCTCCGACGAGATTCCGCTCAAGCTTGCCTTGCATACACACGGTCACACAAAAGTTCTCTGAACTTTTGACCGTCAAGAACGCTGTGACGTACAACACCACGACGAGCCAAGAAAATTAAGTTCAATGCTTCCGAGCATGCGCCAAATTGTTTCCGAGCATGCAAAGAATTTTGCATGTCGGAATTGCTATGGACGATCGCATTTTCGGATAGGAACTTTTTCCGACCGAAAAATAGAGAACATGCTCTCAATCTTTTGCTGGCTGGAATTCGGCCAGCAAAAGTCCGATGGAGCATACACACGGTCGCATTTTCCGACCAAAAGCTCTCATCGGTCTTTTGCAGGCCGAATTTCCGATCGCGTGTACGCGGCAAAAAGCAGAACTTCAGGCAGATAACCAGTTTTCTTTGGCACCTAGCCCATCGAACAACAAATAGAAAATGGTTAGCTGCTACTGGAGATGAAGAGGTGATACAGGATGCTGCAAGGCATCGCCATGAAATAGCAATGGCACCTCAGCAGTAGTGATGAGTGAATTTTGATGCTTCAGATTAAGCACCAAAATTCCCTTTGAACTTTTCAACTCTTTTTAACTGTTTTTTTTTTCTGAAACTCCATTTAATTGCTTTCTTTAGGTTTTCCAATAACTCAAACAGGGGAAGGAGCTTTGTTCGGTAATATTCAGCTATTTAACTTTCATAAAAGACCTGTGTGAAACTCCTAAACTAAGGGTGGTCGAAAGTGCAGAGATGTTGGCGGAACTCAGTCCCTAACACAACAATACAGCAAGAGGAAAAATGTGCCCTTGGGACTTTTCAGAGTTGCACCAAGAAAAAAAAGTTAATACCTTTACATAAAATTCTACATCTTTTATTCGACATTTAAGTTAACAAATTAACCAGGACATACATTATATTGTCAAAAGTATTGGGATGCCTGCCTTTACACGCACATGAACTTACTTTGTGCACTGGTCGCAATCATGCTGGAACAGAATGGGGCCATCCCCAAACTATTCCCACAAAGTTGGGAGCATTAAATTGTCCAAAATGTCTTGGTATCCTTAAGGCCCCTTTCATACGGGGCTCTGAGTTTTGATGGACTCCGCTTGCTCAGCAGGGGGATCGATCCGTTGATCACCGCTGAGCCGGCGGATGACAGGTCCGTCTCTGCTCACTGTGCAGAGATGGACCTGGCAGAACTCCGCTCTCCTCTATGGGGGATCTGATGAAAACGGATAGCTTGTCCGTTTTCATTCCATCCATCAGACGGATGGAAAATAGGGTTTCCAGCCATCTGCATTTAGCGGATCGGATTTCAGCAGACATGTCACCACTGACATCCGTCGCTCCATAGAGGTGAATGGAGCGTCCGTTCAGGTCCGCCAGAAAAACTGACAGGTGGACCTGAACGGTCCATATGTGTAAAAGGGGCCTTAGAGTTCCCTTCACTGGAACTAAGGGGCCAAGCTTAACCCCTGAAAAACAACCCCACACCATAATCCCCCCTCCACCAAATGATTTAGACCACTGCACAAAGCAAGGTCCATAAACACTTGGATGAGAAAGTTTGGGGTGGAGGAACTTGACTGGCCTGCACAGAGTCCTGATCTCAACCTGATAGAACACCTTTGGGAAACTGCAAAAAACTCACAAATGCGCTTCTGTAATGCCCCGTACACACGGTCGGATTTTCCGATGGATCGGAGCGTGTTGTCGGAAATTCCGACCGTGTGTACACAAATCCGACGGACAAAGTGCCACGCATGCTCAGAATAAATAAAGAGATGAAAGCTATTGGCCACTGCCCCGTTTATAGTCCTGACGTACGTGTTTTACGTCACCGCGTTCAGAATGATCGGATTTTCCGACAACTTTGTGTGACCGTGTGTATGCAAGACACGTTTGAGCCAACATCCGTCGGAAAAAATCCTAGGATTTTGTTGTCGGAATGTCCGAACAAAGTCCGACCGTGTGTACGCCCTATAAGAATGGTCAAAAATTCCCATAGACACACTCCTAAACCTTATGGACAGCCTTCCCAGAAGAGTTGAAGCTGTTTTAGCTGCAAAGGGTGCGCCGACTCAATATTGAACCCTATAGACTAAGACTAGGATGCCATTCAAGTTCATGTGTGTATAGGTAAATGTCACAATACTTTTGACAATATAGTGTATGTAATGATATGATTTTTTTTTTATAACGTACATATAAACATGGATGTATATTTTCAAATATAAGCAGCATTTCAGAGATAAGCAGGTAGGTACATGTTGGACTATATTTCAACGCATTTCCTAAAGCAATGTTCACTTCTTCAGGATATAGTCAAATCCAGTATATACACCAACATAGGAATCAAGGGGGTAACAAGATCCATAGCATTGTTCCCAGATAGGGCAGAGGCATAGAGGGGCACCCAAGGACACGCTCAGTTTGGGAGCTAAAGATAGGGTGGGCCAGCCAGTCTGGGTGCACAGGGGGACCTAAGAAGACAGGACTGAAGTAGGTAAAGGGTTGTGTAAGAACCTGTAGTACAAGCAACAGTTGAGAAGTGGCATCAGAATAGTGTGTCTGCAGCCCAAAGGAAAGTTTTTAATATCATGACATATGTTATTGTCCACCGTGTCAATTTTTAACTTGAATATCGAAGATTTAGAATTTTATGGAAAGTGGTATTAACTTTTGTTTTTTTTCTAGGCGCAACTCTAAAAAGTCCCAAGGGCACATTTTTTTCTCTTGCTATTTTGAAGTCGAAACTCTTCTCTAAAATAAACTGAGCTGAGAAAAAAAATTAATTATTGGGGGATATCTCCCTGACTGCCTATTCCGTTCAATGAGCATCAAGGCTGTACCTTCTCTAACAACCAGTTTGTCTCAGATAAATCCTCAAACTTTACACATATACATAGCTCTTTCATAAAGGTTGATGAGCTGAGTCCCATAAACCAGTGGTTCTCAGCCTCTGTCCTAAAGTACCCCCAATGGGCCATGTTTTCAGGTTCTCCTTTACTATGCACAGCTGCTTTAAATCAATATCAATGACGTATTAATAAGAGCTATTTTATCTAAGGGAAGTTCCCAAAGCATGGCCCGTTGGGGGGTACTTGAGGACTGAGCTTGAGAACCACTGCCGTAAACCACAGTGTGCAAATGGAAAGAAGATAAGTAATTACATTGAGGCCTTTATCATTCTAAAAACACATTTTGCACTTTCAGATATAAGACAATTAAATATTAGTACACCTGGTCATTGTCAAAAATAGTTACGTATAGTGCTGGTGATTTTCAAAATTTCCTCTAACAACCATTTTCAGACAATACTTTAGGTTTTACTCATACTACAGCTCATCCATGAAAGGTTAGAACCAGTCTGTCCTGGATAAGACCTCATACTGTACACATTTCCACAGCTCTTCCATATGAGCCAAGTCCCGTAAATCACTGTGAGTGTACAGAAAATAAGTATTCATGTTAAGGTCTTCTTTAATCCAGAAGGACTACATCATGCAACTTCTGGTATTTAATGATAAAATATGGGTAGAACTGGTCATTGTCGAAAATAGTGAATATTGTTGGGTTATTAGCTTTGTCCACGCAAGAGTCATAGAGAAGGCTTGAAGCATACTGTTCATTTAACGGTGGTGGTCGGGTGTAAGAGTTTTTACCCAATGTTGTACGTCCCACCAATACCTTGGCAAGAAACATAAAGTGGTGACCTTCGGGGGAGGCGAGAGCATAACGGTGAGAGTAACTGGCATCCCTGGCAAAGTAGCTCCCTTTACCGTAAGCGGTTGCATTCTTGCCTGACAGACGTGGATCGAAGTTCTGATTAAAAATGGCCTCTGTGTGGTTTGATGGTGTGCCGTGGAACAGGTAGCGCTCCAAGCAACCATCTTTGGTTTCTCTAAGCATGCTTTGCATGAATTTTTTCTTCCTGTAAAATTTAAAAAGATAAATATATGATTGTTTGCATTAATGAATTTTACGAACAATGTATTCTCTAATGAAACTGCCAAAAAACTACATTTCAGTTTTTGGTAGATGTGGATTTAATTACTGCAAACGGTTCTGTGTTAGTGTTGTTTCTGGTGGTAAGGTTTTAAATTGCTATCTTTGTCCTCCTGCCAATGAGTTATGCCGTGTACACACGTCCGGACTTTTAAACCAAACTGGTCTGATGGAACGAATCCGTCTGACAATTCGATCGTGTGTGGGCTTCATCTGACCTTTTCTGTCGAAAAATCTGTCGGACTTTAGAAATAGAACATGTTTCAAATCTTTCCGACGCACTCGAGTCCGATCGCAAAATCCGTTCGTCTGTATGCTAGTCCAACTGACAAAAAAGGACGCAAGGGCAGCTATCAGCTACTGGCTATGAACTTCCTTATTCTAGTCTGGTCGTACGTCATCACGTTCGAAACTATCAGACTTTGGTGTGATCGTGTGTAGGCAAGTCCGTTTCGTTGGAACTCTGTCGGAACTCCGTCGAAAAGTCCTTCGGAGTTCAGTCCGACGAAAAGTCTGGTCGTGTGTACACAGCATAACTGTGTTTTATGTACTTTCTCCACTGCAGTGTATGGAATAAATAGCACCTTTTTCTTTTTATCAATTTGGACTCACTGTCTCATCTGAAAGGTCTTGATTGAAGACTCCTTAACCTGATTAACCACTTGCCGACCAGCCGCCGTATAACGTTCGTTATACAGCAGCAGGTCGGCTCTCCTGCGCAAATCGCCGTAGTTGTACAGCGGCTCGCGCAGGCACAGTTGCGGGCGGGCATGTGGCGGTGCACTCTTGCGCCCGCTGCGGGAGCATGCCCAAGGGTCGGGCGGACTCAATGTCCGCCGGTGACCCACGGTCGCCTATTACAGAGGCAGAACGGGGAACTGCCTTTGTAAACAAGGCGATTCCCCGTTCTGACAAGAGACATGCCAGAGATCTACTGTTCTCAGTGATCTCTATCATATCCCTGGCAACCCATCCCCCCTACAGTTAGAACACACCTAGGGAACACATTTAATCCCTTGATCACTCCCTAGTGTTAATCCCTTCCCTGCCAGTGACATTTAGACAGTAATCAGTGGCTATTTATATCACTGATTACTGTATAAATGTCAGTGGTCCCAAAAAAGTGTCAAAAGTGTCCGATCTGTCTGCCACAATGTCGCAGTCCCGCTAAAAATCGCAGATTGCCGCCATTACTAGTAAAAAAAATATGATAAAAATGCCATAAACCTATTGCATTTTTTTTTACCATAAATATGTAGAAGAATTCATATCGGTATAAACTGATGAATAAATTCATTTTTTAAATTTTTTTTTATAGATGTGTATTATAGCAAAAAGTAAAAAAAAATATTTGTTTGTTTATAGCGCAAAAAATAAAACCCGCAGAGGTGATCAAACACCACCAAAAGAAAGCTATATATGTGGGAAATAAAGGACGTCAATGTTGTTTGGGTACAGCGTCGCACGAATGCGCAATTGTCAGTTAAAGCGACGCAGTGCCGTATCGCAAAAAATGGCCTGGTCATTAAGGGGAAAATCCTTCCGGGGCTGAAGTGGTTAAACAATACCAATTACTGATACCTACCGACACTTTTTTGTTTACACTTCAGCTGTCAGCAATGGTACAAAGCATTGAAAACATTTTTACAAATGACATAAATTATTTTTTTTGTTAATTTTGCGCCTTTTTCAATGTGAAACGTGTAAATATATGGTAAAGGTGTAAAAATATCAACAAACAAAGCAAACAAAAAATAAATTATTAATCATTATTAATAGTTTATGAAATAGAAGTGAACAAAAAAAAAATCAGCAGGAAAATAATAATTACATGGAGAAGGAGAATAAGGAGTTAATAAGGTTAATTCAGGAAGCTTAAGTGTTAATAAGGGGTTAAACAAAGGAACAATTTAATTAAAAAAAATGAAGAAAAAAAATTTTTTTTTTACTTGACAGGTTGCTTTAACTGCTTGCCGACCACCCCATGCATATGTACTGCGGGGCGGCGGCTCCTACAGGCAAAATCACGTACCTATACATTATCTCCACTTCCGGGTTTGCGGCACCCACACGTGCCAGCGGCGATCCCGCTGTGATTGGACCGGGGACCCGCCGATCATTCCCGACAGAGGCAGAACGATCAGCGATCCTGTGTTTCTGCTAAGCAGGAACATGGATCTCTGTCTTTCCACAGTTAAAGGACCTCCCCCAAACAGTTAGAAAGCACTCCCCGGGGACACATTTAACCTTTTGATCGCCCGTGATGTTAACCCCTTCCCAGCCAGTGTCATTAGTACAGTGACAGTGTGTATTTTTTGCACTGATCACTGTAATGGTGTCACTGGTCCCCAAAAAGTGTCACTTGGTGTCTGATTTATTTGCTGCAAGGTCGCCGCCCCGCTATAAGTCGCTGATCACTGCCATTACTAGTAAATATATATAATAATTCCATAAAACTATCCCATAGTTTGTAGATGCTATAACTTTTGCACATATTAATCAATATATGCTTATTAGGATTTTTTTTTTTTTTTTACCAAAAACATGTAGCAGAATACATATTGGCCTAAACTGATGAAGAAATGTGATTTTTTACATTTTTTTTTACTGGGTGTGTTTTATAGCAAAAAATAATTGTTTTTTTTTTTTTTCAAAATTGTCGGTCTTTTTTTGCTTATAGCGCAAAAAAATAAAAGCCGCTGAAGTGGTTAAAACTGGCCTCATCTGCACAGGAAAATAATGTTTCTTTTTAACTCTGTTTCAGCAGCTGAGCAATGTATTTGATAAACATGGCCTGGGCCTATTTTTCAGACTCTGTGTTTACAAGTTAAAATCATTTTTGCTAGAAAATTACTTAGAACCCCCAAACATTATATATATATATTTTTTTTCTAACACCCTAGAGAAAAACATGGCGGTCGTTGCAATACTTCAATACTTTATGTCACACCACATTTATGCAGCGGTTGACTTAAAAAATAAGACAACAGTAAAGTTAGCCCAGTTTTTTTCATATTGTGAAAGATAATGTTATGCCGAGTAAATTACCCAACATGTCACGCTTCAAAATTGCGCCCACTCGTGGAATGAAGACACATTTTACCCTTAAAAATCTCCATAGGCGACGTTTAAAAATTTCTACAGGTTACATGTTTAGAGTTACAGAGGAGGTCTAGTACCAGAATTATTGCTCCTGCTCTAACGATCGCAGCGATACCTCACATGTGTGGTTTGATCACCGTTTTCATATGCGGGCGCGACTTACGTACACATTCGCTTTTGTGCGCGAGCTCGGCGGGACAGAATGCTTTAAATTTTTTATTTCTTTTTTCTTATTTATTTTACTTTTCATTTTTTATTTTTACACTGTCCTTTTAAAAATGGGATTTTTATAACAGCTTACCTGTAAAATCCTTTTCTTGGAGTACATCACAGGACACAGAGCCACATTAATAACTGTATGAGTTATATGGCACCTTCAGGTGATGAACACTGGCACACCCTAAACAGGAAGTTCAATTCCCCATAAAACCCCTCCCCTTACCGGGAGTACCTCAGCTTTGTAGCAAAGCAATACACAAGTAACCAGAAAGAGGGGAGGGGCCTCTGTGTCCCGTGACGTACTCCAAGAAAAGGATTTTACAGGTAAGCTGTTATAAAAATCCTATTTTCTTTATCGTACATCACGGGACACAGAGCCACAGTAATAACTGTATGGGATGTCCCAGAGCAATGCCATCTGAGGGGAGGGGGCACAAACAAAAGTAGGGTGCAATTAGACCTGAGGACCTATACTGCTGCCTGCAGCACACTGCGCCCAAAGGCGATATCCTCATGCCTTCTTACATCCACCTGATAGAAACTGGTGAATGTATTGCCTGAAGACCAAGTTGCGGCCTTGCAGATTTGAGCCATGGAGGCTTGGTGATGCACTGTCCACGAAGCACTAAAAGCCCTGGTGGAGTGCACTTTGATTTGAAAAGGTGGAACCTTCCTCTCCAAGCCATAAGCTTGAATAATTACTTGCCGAATCCATTTGGCAATAGTGGATTTCGATGCTGCCTGTCCTTTACTAGGACCTTCAGGCAACACGAACAAAAATGGAAAATTTATATCAAATACTTACCGTAATTTTCCTTTCCTGATGGACTCCATGGCAGCCTACGTATGGGTTAATCCCGCCTCTCATACCTCATAGGACCCCACTCCCATAAATCTTTGCTTCTAGCCATAGACCGTGTTCCGTAACATAGCCTACTCCAGCAAATGGGAGGGAACTCCTGCTGCCATGGAGTCCATCAGGAAAGGAAAATTACGGTAAGTATTTGATATAAATTTTCCATTTTCCTGACAGACTCCATGGCAGCCTACGTATGGGAAATGACTAGCCATACACTCCCAGGTGGGAAATTGCTGGTTCAAAGAAAAAAGGTTTATTTGGCACCGTCAACAGACAAGACATGCAAACCAAAATTAACCGAAGACAAAGAAGCCGGTTCTACACAATAGTGTGTCATAAAAGTGTTGATCGACGACCAAGAGGCCGCCTTGCAGATTATTTCCGGGGATACATGACGGGAAGCTGCCCATGACGTAGAAACGCTCCTAGTAGAATGAGCGGTCACTGCTTCTGGAGGAGCCAGACCCTTGGCTGCATAAGCCCCTTGTATAGCCTGAACGATCCAAGCTGCAATGACTCTGGAGGAAGCACGCAAACCCTTGTTCTTTCCTTGAAAATAAACAAACAAATGATCGGATCTTCGGAAAGAGGCAGTGACTTCAAGGTATTGCCTTAAAACTTCTCCCACATCCAAAGGGTGAATGCTAGAGTCCTCAGTTGTCCGGAAAATTGGAAGAACAATCTCCTGATTCTCATGAAAAACCGATGTTACCTTAGGATTTGATCTGAGCATAGGAACCAGGACCACCCGGTCAGGGAAGAAGGTAAGGAATGGTTCTTTACATCCTAGGGAACTGATTTCGGAGACCCTTTTGGCTGATGTTATAGCCACTAGGAATACAGCTTTAAGAGAGAGATCTTTAATAGCTGCTTGATCCACACGTATTTCCTTTTCCGAAAAGAAATTTAGGACAAGGGGAAGATCCCACTTGGAAAACCTCGGCTTTCTTTGAGGCCTGAGTCTTATCGCTCCTCTGAAGAATTGCCTTGTAAGGGGATGTCTGGCCCAGGATATACCTGTGAAGGCAGAGATTGCGGAAACCTGAACTCATAGAGAACTTACTGATAAGGATAGATCCAGGCCTGTCTGTAAGAAACCAAGAATATCCTGAATCCTTGGGTCAGTACAGGAACCATCAGTGGTGTAAATGTAATCCGCAAATTTCGACCAAATTCTTTGGTAAACTCTATTGGTACCTGGTCTTCTGGCATTCAGTAGAGTCGAAATAGCCGCACTTGGACATCCTAGGGCTTCCAACCTTCCCCTCAAGAACCAAGCCGTCAGATGGAGCTGGGACGGACATGGGTGAAGAGATGTTCCTTGTAATAGGAGATCTGATCTGGCTTGGAGAGGAATTGGATTCCGGTAGCTGAGTTGTAGTAAGAGGGGGAACCACGGTCTGTTGGGCCAATATGGAACAACTGTCACTATTTCGACCTCCTCCCACCTGAGCCTCGATAGGAAGCGAAGAATGACCGGAACTGGTGGAAAGGCATAAGCCCTGTGGAATCTCCACTGGTCCGTCAGAGCATCCACTCCGAAAGCCTGGGGACAACGACATCTCGTGTAGTACTTCTCCATTTTGTGGTTGCAAGGAGACGCAAACAAGTCCACTTCTGGTGACACTCCCAGAGACAGGATCCAATTGAAAACTTCCGTGTGGAGAGACCACTCGTTGTTGTCCAGGACAAACCTCGAGAGGAAGTCCGCCTGGACATTTTGAACTCCTGGAAGATAGACAGCTGTCAGATTTGATAGGTTTGTCTGAGCCAAAGACATGATAGGACTCACTTCCTTCAGTAGGGAGAGACTGCGTGTGCCCCCTTGTCTCTTGATATAAGACACCGCTGTCGTGTTGTCTAGCCTCAGGAGGACTGAGGCCCCTGATGTTAAGTGGAGAAAGGCTCGTAGCGCACAGAGGGCAGCTCGGAGTTCCAGGACATTTGAAACTACGCCCCGGGATGGGAAATTCCACTGACCCTGGGCTATCTCCGTCAGACAGAGAGCACCCCAGCCTCTGCTGCTGGCATCCGTTGTCACCGTGATCCAGGAAACGGGTGCTATGGAATGGCAATTGAGGAGATTCCTCCGCTGCAGCCACCAGGGGAGACTCTCCCGCATATCCGAACCAGATGGTCTCGAGAACCCGGATCCCACTGTTGTAGAAAACCCTTCTGAAAAGGGCGCATCCTCCATTGAGCCCATTTCACCATGGGGGCTGTTGCTACCATGGTGCCGATTATCCTGAGACACTGAGAAGCTCTGAGCAGGGGAGATGACATTGCCAGGTGAATTCTGTCCCGAATCAAAGGGATTTTCTCCAGAGGCAGAGAGATGGTACTCTTCAACGTGTTGAACTGGGCTCCGAGGAATATCAGAGACTGTGTCGGATCTAGATGACTTTTTTCCCTGTTCAACAGCCAACCGAACTCTGTCAGAGTAGAAATGACCTGATCTCAGTGTGACACTAGTTGATCCCTGTCCTGCGAAAGCAAGAGTAGGTCGTCCAGGTAGTGGTGTAAACGGATACCCTTGACTCTGATCAATGCCATGACAGCCAGTAAGAGCTTCGAAAACACTCGAGGCGATGTTGTAAGCCCGAATGGGAGACATGTAAATTGGAGGTGTCTCTGACCCACTGCAAAACGTAGGTACTTCTGGAAGTCTCTCGTAATCGGTACGTGAAAGTAGGCATCTTTCAGGTCTATGGAGACTAGCCAATCGCCTGGCTGTATTATCTGACGAATTGTTAGCAGTGTCTCCATCTTGAATTTTTCCTTCTTGATGAAGGAGTTCAGGTATGTCAGGTCGATGACTGGCCTCCAGGAACCACTCTTTTTGAGGACCATGAAAAGGGGGGAATACACCCCTTGAAATTTCTCTTCCGAGGGCACCGGGACAGCAGCCCCTTGAGCTATCAGAGAGTCCGTGTACGACAGAAGAATTTGTTTCTTTTCTTCCTGGAGAGGAAGGACTGTGGGAACAAACCGGTGTAAAGGTGGATTGCAGAACACCCCCGGTCTATAGCGGCGGGCATCTCTAGCGCGTTCTTGGTCTTGCCTGGGTTGGGGTCTCCTCTGACCCAAAAGACGACGATCCTGGGGTAAGAACCCTGACTTACGACTTACCCCCTGTAGCACGGGTAATGGCGGAATCAAGTTTGTTCCCAAAGAGGGAGGAACCCTCAAAGGGAATTCTACACCAAGCCTGTTTAGAGGCAGGATCCGCAACCCACGGGCGCAGCCACAAAGCGCGCTTGGCTGTGACTGAGGAAAGCATGACCCGTGCCACTAGGCGGATAATATCCAGGGATGCTTCCCCTAAGAAGACTGACGCCAGTTTTAGTTCATGGATTGGTGAACTCTTGACCAAATCTTCGGACACACTCGCTAATGCTGCATCCACATCATCCGACCAGGACTCCATAGCTTTCGACAGAGCTGCGAGAGCCAAGGCTGGTTTACAAGCCATACCTGCCGTAATATAGATACGTTTAAGATCAGTGTCAATCTTCCTTTCCAGACCATCCTTAAATGAAACGGTATCCTCTAGAGGGAGGGTGACATGCCTCACCAACCTCATCAAAGCAGCATCAATGAGCGGAGCTGACTCCAGATGCTTTACCTCTTCACTTTTAAACGGATACATCTTGGCCACTTTGGAGATTAGTGAGTTCTTCCTCTCAACTTTACTCCACTCATCTGAAATGATTTCGCCAAGCTCTCCCAAGAAGGGAAAATTCGGTTGATCCTTTTTGAGATGTTTAAAGTATTTCCTCTGTTTAGATGGTGCTTCAACTGGCTCTTCCCATCTCAATGCGTCTTTAACCGCCTTGACCAACCGTGGCACCAGGGAGAAATCAAAACCCGCACCAGGATCATTCAGATCAGTCTCGCCTTCCGAGGATCCGCTTAAGGAGGGACTGCGTCTAGAGGGACCAGGAGCCCCAAGGTCGACTCCGCCAGGAGCTAGCACTGGAGCAGAAGAAGGAGAGATAGCTGAACGATTGGGATCCGTTCTGATCAGGGATTCCTGAACCACTCTTCGGACCATAGCTTCCACCTGCTGGTCTCCAGCTCCTCTTTCTTTTGCGGCTCGGGCATAACATAGCTCACAGAGGGATTTACCTTCTGGGACCTGAGCTTTACATCCCCAGCAAGCCCTTTTATCAGAGCGGCCAGAATGGCGGTGGGAGTGACGCCCAGATGTAGACTTGGGCTCTTCACTATGGCGCCTAGAAGCTGATCTAGAACGCCTTGAACTTGATGACTGTTTTTGATGATGCGATCTGGAACGATCGGTATCTTCACGTGCTGAGGGTCTATGATCAGACCTAGGAGGGCTGTGGAAAATAAAAGGAAATAAACAGGATCCAGAAAGAAACAAACCCAAAACAATCAAGCAGAAGGAATAAACAATTCCTACCTGCAGCGCAAGGGTTGGCCACTGGGGGGCGGTGACACGTCCATAGCAGAAAACCAGGTATCTGAAATGAACAATTCCTTGTCAAACACAGGGATCAGAGAGAGAGAGAGAGGCTTGGACAGCCAGCAGCGAAGTTTCCTACCTTGCCAGGGAATAAGCACTGCACCGGGAAGCCGCCGTTTTCACCCGCAGACAACCCAAGTAATAGCTGTATTCTGACAGATTTAAACTTGGCACCGCCGATGACGTCACCGCGCCCCCCAGCGTCGACAAGCGGGGCTCGCGCGCATGCGCGACCGCCGCCATTTTCCCGGAACTGCGCATGCGCGAACAAAGCCTCACTTTCAGACGAGGCTCGCAATGTGCAGGGACCCGGAGGACGCGGCGGAGTGGGACGCAGATGCGTTCCAGCCGCCATAGAGGCCAGAAAGAGAGATACAGGAACGAACAATACACACAAAAACAGCTGCCATATATGGAATGAAACAATGAAATATACGATACCACCGCACGATCCTGGTCCAGACTGATTTGGGGACGATCATCCACTGCACGGCCAGGCTTCAATAAGGGGGGGCCTCCTGCTAATAGCAAGGACGTTTGGCCCAGTTGCCGCTTGCCTGCCAATGGCAAAGCTAGTAAGCTCTTCATGGCATCGCAAAGCTGCCCGTATCCACCCTAATAGCTGGGACTGCTGGACTCCAGAACCGCCATCAGAACCACCGTGCAACCAGAACAGGACCGCAGAAAACTTCATAAGGTAAGATACACCTTGGTCCTAGGAGGAGGACAAAAAAGGAACACGGTCTATGGCTAGAAGCAAAGATTTATGGGAGTGGGGTCCTATGAGGTATGAGAGGTGGGATTAACCCATACGTAGGCTGCCATGGAGTCTGTCAGGAAACATCTGTTTTCTGAATCTGAGCAGTCACCTTCAATCAGATTTTGACTGCTCTCACTACATCCAAAGAATGTAGTGACTTTTCTTCCTTAGAACAGGGTTCTGGAAAAAATGAAGGTAAAACAATATCCTGGTTTAGGTGAAAACCTGAAACCACCTTTGGCAGAAAGCTAGGATGAGGACGCAATACTACTCTATCCTTGTGAACGATTAAATATGTCTCTTTACAAGAAAGAGCCACCAACCCTGATACCCTTCTTGCAGAAGAAATGGCTACCAGAAAAACTAGCTTCCTTGTCAAACGGACCAAAGGAATATGTCGTATCGCTCAAAAGGCTGTTTCTGTAATGCCGACAGAACTAAATTCAAGTCCCAAGGGTTCAGGGGTGCTCTAACCGGTGAATTAAGCTGCATTACCCCCTATATAAAGCTTAGGACCAAAGAATGCGAAGAAAGTGGACGTTGAAACAATACTGATAAGGCCGAGACATGGCCCTTGATAGTACTCAAGGCCAGTTTCATCTCTAGCCCCATATGCAGAAAGGCAAGAATTCTACCTATGACAAACTTCCTAGGATGCCAACCCCTGGATTCACACCAGGAAACATATGCCTTTCAGACTTTATATTAAATGACTCTGGAAGCTGGCTTCCTTGCATTAATCAAAGTAGGTATCACTGAGCCTGAAAGCCCACGATTCTTCAGAATGTGGTTTTCAATAGCCAAACCGTTAAAATTAGCGTTTATAAAGTAGGGTGGAACACTGGTCCCTGCGATAGCAGGTCAGGACATGGTCGTAGGGGCCATGGGGCCCCTACCACCATCTTTACTATTTCTGCATACCAAGATCTTCTGGGCCGCGATGGGGCCACAAGAACTACCGACTTCCTTTCCTGCTTGATCCTGCAAAGAAGGTAGCAGCAGAATAGGAGGGAATGCATAAATCAGTGAGAACTGATCCCACAGGGTCACCAACGCATCTGTTCCGCATGCGAGTGCATCCCTTGTTCTTGACACAAAGTTTTTGACTTTGTTGTTGAACCTGGACGCAAACAGATCTACATCCGGGATCCCCCATCTTTGGCATATAGCCAGGAAGGTGTCGGGGTGAAGGGACCATTCCCCTGGGAACAACTGCTGGCGACTTAAGTAGTCTGCCTGCCAGTTCTCTACCCCTGGAATGAAGATTGCCGATATGCACGGCACATGTTTTTCTGCCCAGGTTAGAATATGGTTTACTTCTCCCTGGGCTGCCTGACTTCTGGTGCCCCCTTGGTGATTGATATAAGCCACTGCTGTGGCATTGTTGGATTGAATCCTGATAGGAGAATTCTGCAACCTAAATGTCCAGGCCCTTAGCGCTAGACGCGCTGCCTGAATCTATAGAATGTTGATGGGCAAGGTCCTTTCGGTTCTGGACCATTTCCCCTGGACAGACGCTTCTTCCAGGACTGCTCCCCAACCTGAAAGGCTGGCATCTGTTGTTACCACCTTCCAGGTAACCGCTAAGAAGGATTTCCCCTTCTGCAGATTCTTGGATATCCTCCACCAACTGAGGCTCTGGTGCACTTTTGGTGACAAACGCATTGGAAAATCTAGTGCTTGAAACTTCTTGTTCCAGGCCAAAAAGATACTGATTTGCAGCAGTCTCGAATGAAATTGAGCATAGGGAACTGCTTCGAATGAAGCCACCATCTTCTCCAACAACCTCATACAAAGGTGAATGGAAGGACCCTTCCTTGCCCTGACCACCTGAACCAGCTCTTTTATGGCGCTGATCTTTGCCTGGGGCAAAAACACCTTCTTCTGGGCTGTATCTATAACCAGGCCCAATTATTCTAATCGTCTTACTGGCTTTAAAGATTTCTTTTGGTTGAGGACCCAACCTAGGTATTCCAGGTAGTTGACTTTGGTCCAAGCGGGCTACTGACCGGTCTATTAAGAGCAGGTCGTCCAGGTATGCTATTATTGTTATACCTTGAGCCCTTAATCTGGCCAGAGGAAGGGCCAGAAGTTTTGTAAACACCCAAGGTGCAGTAGCTAGACCGAAAGGCAAGGCTACAAACTGAAAATTAAGTTTTTCTACTTCGAAACGCAGATACTTGTGGTGAGCGGGGAAAATAGGGACATGCAGGTATGCATCCTTGATGTCGATTTATGCCAGAAGTTATCCTCCTTGTAGGATGGAGACTACTGATCGGATTGATTCCATGCGAAAAGAGCGAATTTTCAGGAACTGGTTTAGGTCTTTGAGCTCTAGAATGGGTCTGACATCTCCATTTGGTTTTGGTATTATGAAAAGGTTTGAATACAACCCCAACCCCTGCTCTTCCATGGGGACCACCATGATCACTTTTTGCGACAAAAGTTGGTCTAACGCTAGAAAGAGAGACTTCTTTTTCTCTGGATCTTTGGGGACATTTGACCTGAGGAAACGAGGAGACAGGAATTCTTGGAACTCTAGTTTGTAACCTAGAGCTATTGTGGAAACCACCCATCTGTCTCGAAATTCTTCCTGCCCGACCTTTGAGAACTGCAGAAGTCTTCCCCCCACTCGAGCGAGCGGGGGCGCCCCTTTATAAAGAGGCTTTAGCTTTCTGTCTTGTGGGTTACCTCCCCCAGGACTTCTTTTGTCCCTGGGGTTGACCCTGAGGTTTACCTCTTGAACCTGACGGTGGAGGCCTTCGCGACTGCCTGGAGGCTGATGCCCCTGGCACTGGAGAAACAGCCCGTTTGAATGAGGGATGTTTACTCTTTTTCTTAACTGGCAAAAGTGTACTTTTCCCACTTGATATTTTTTGGATATATTTGTCCAAATCCTCCCCAAACAGCTTTTCACCGCGGAAAGGAAAACCAGCCAGGAGCTTTTTGCATGGCGCTTCGACTGACCAACTTTTCAACCATAAGATTCTACTTATTCGTACCAACACAAGGGTAAGGCGAGAGGTTTGAAGAATAGAATCTCTGATTGCGTCAATTGCAAAACACAAAGCCGCTGGCAGCTCGGCTAACTCCTGGGCCTGCTGTTTAGGGAACACCTTGAGCACCTGTTTCAAATGGTCTCTCAAGGACTGACATACCCCAATTGCCACCACTGCAGGTTGAGCCACTAAACCTGCCAAGGAGAAAATGTTTTTTTAACAGGAAGGCTACATAATGTTTACGGAGATAACACCATCGACAAGAGTCACCAATGAGAAGATATTGCTCTTGTCCATGGTGTCATCTCTAAAAACATTCTGTAGCCCTGTGTGGATATCGACAGCACATTGCATCTGCTTGGAATTCATTATTTACCTGCAATAAAAAAAAAAGAAGAAGAGGAGTTTCTTTAGAAAAAGAGTTACTCTACCAATACTGTATGTAAAATTGGAATGACCTATATTAGTTAAAGTGATTGTAAAGGTTTGTTTTTTTTGTTTTGTTTTGTTTTTTAACCACTTCAATACCGGCACTTTCACCCCCTTCCTGCCCAGGCCATTTTTCAGCTTTCAGCGCTCTCACACTTTGAATGACAATTGCGCGGTCATGCAACACTGTACCCAGATGAAATTGTTATCATTTTTTCCCCACAAATAGAGCTTTCTTTTGGTGGTATTTGATCACCTCTTCGGTTTTTATTTTTTGTGCTATAAACAAAATAGTGACAAGTTTGAAAAAAACACAATATTTTTTAACTTTTTTGCCATAATAAATATCCAATTTTTTTTTTTTTAAACAAATTTTTTCCTCAGTTTAGGCCGATATGTATTCTTCTACATATTTTTGGTAAAAAAAAAATCGCAATAAGCGTATATTGATTGGTTTGCGCAAAAGTTATAGCGTCTAGAAAATAGGGGATAGATTTATAGCATTTTTTAATTATTTTTTTTATTAGTAATGGCGGCGATCTGCGATTTTTATCGTGACTGCGATATTGCGGTGGACATATCGGACACTTTTGATACATTTTTGGGACCATTCACATTTATACAGTGATCCGTGCTATAAAAATGCATTGATTACTGTATAAATGTGACTGGCAGGGAAGGGATTAACACTAAGGGGTAGGGAAGGTTAACACTAGGGGGTGATCGAGGGGTTAAATATGTTTCCTAGGGAGTGATTCTAACTGTAGGGGGAGGGGATTCACAAGGGAAGGAGACTGATGGTGGGAAGGCGAGGGCGGCATATGCCGCCCTCCTGCAACGAGAGCCGCGCCGCCTGGCTGTCATATGACAGCTGGCGGTCGGCAAGCAGTAAAATAACAAACATGTTATACTTACCTGCTCTGTGCAAGGGTTTTGCACAGAGTGGCCCTGATCCTCCACTTCTGGGGTGCCCCAGTGGCGCTCCTGGCCCCTGTTCTTCATCGGTTGCCCCCACAGAGAGCCGCATACCATGAGGGCACCCTTGCGGCCGCGTTTCCAAGTCCTGATGCTGCGTCCATTGACACAGACAGCAGGACTCGGCCCCGCCCTCCGCTCCCATGTCACTGGATTTGATTGACAGCAGCGGGAGCCAATGGCTCTCACTGCTAGCAATCTATCCAATGAGGACCAGAGACAGCGGCTGGAGCTGCTGGGCTGATGCTCGTCGCTGGAATGATTGGGTTCAGGTAATAAAAAGGGGGGATCTGGGGGGCTGCAGCACAGGAGGTTTTTCACCTTAATGCATAGAATGCATTAAGGTGAAAAACTGTGAGACTTTACAACTCCTTTAACAAAAAGTTATACTCACTTTTGCATTGCTTTTGGTACACCCCTCATTTAAAAACATCAGTTAAAAAACATTGGAACCTTCAAAAACTCCCATCATGCTTGAGGTGATTATACTCAAACATTAACCCCTTCCTGCTGATGTAACACATACAGGCTTTCTTCCATGGGGCTGCATATATGTGGGAGATCCTTGCCGCAGAGTGCGCTCCCAGCACAGAGATTGGGGTCTCACTAAGAACCCCGAGGCCCATACTAACGATTGGGACCCAGAACTCCCGATTCCAGGTCCCCTGATCTTTGTGATAGCCTCTGATTGGCTACCACAGTGATCAGTCACTGTGAATCCCGCCCCTGTGTTTGTCTCTTTGTGAATGGAGAGGGAAAATGCTATGTATCTTTCTCTTTTCTTGCAGAGAGGAAAAAAAAAGTGTGTGTGAAAAATAAAATTAAATAAATAATAAATAATGAAGAAAAATATACCTATATCAAGGTTTGATCTAGGTCAGTGCCAGGGTTAGTATTTGGGTCAAAGGTCCGGGTCAGAATATTTGGGGATTTTTTTTTTTAATTAGCATCAGTGTCAGTTAGTGACGGTGTATTTTAGTTACGTCGAAAAGAAAAGAAAAGAAAAGAAAAATGCGCACTATTGGTGCTAGGGTGTAGTACAAGTAAAAACAACAAATAACATACACATGGTAGGTTATGGTAGTAACAAGAAATATACAGCTAAATTGAAAAACATTTTTTTTTTACTATTTTGGACCAGTTTTCCTTTGCTAATAAAAAAAAAATCAGGAGATATTTACTACCAAACGAAATCCCAAATTGTCCTTAAAAAAACAAGGTATAATCCACCTGAACACGCAAAGTGTTTGTGATGATATGAGCGGTTTTAACAACACATGTCAGAGTTGAAAAACTGTGCTTAGACATTAAAGTGATACTAAAGCTTCGTTTTTGTTTTTGTTTTTTTTAAAATAACAAACATGTCATACTTACCTCCACTGTGCAGCTCGTTTTGCACAGAGTGGCCCCGAACATCCTCTTCGGCGGCTCTCGCGGCTCCTCCCCACATTAGATGACCCCCTAGGAGAAGCTCTCTCCCGAGGGGGTTACCTTGCGGGAGCGCTCTCGAGTCATTCTCTTGGCGTCCATAGAAGCCGAATTTATGACTCAGCCCCGCGCAGGGGCGGACTGACCATTCGGGCACTGAGGGCCCCATCAGGGTTGCCAGCCTCAATAAAACCAGGGACAGTATGTAAAAATCTGTGTTTTTCCAGTACCTTTTCAGTGTGTGTATGTGTATTCTGTGTGTGTATACTGTGTGTGTATATTGTGTGTGTATACTGTGTGGCCCCATAATCTATTGCATGGGGGCCCCATAATCTCCTATTGCCTGGGGGCCCTATAATCTCCTATTGCCCGGGGGCCCCATAATCTTCTCCTATTGCCTGGGGGCCCCATAATCTTCTCCTATTGCCCGGGGGCCCCATGAGTTGTCAGTCCGCCCCTGGCCCCGCTCCCCGGCGCCCGCGTCATTGGATTTGATTGACAGCAGCAGGAGCCAATGGCTGCGCTGCTATCAATCTATCTAATCAAAGCCGGGACTCCGTGGAGAGAAGGATGGTGCATCCCCACCGAAGAAGATGAAGGGGGTCAAGTAAGTAAAGCGGGGGGCTGGGGGGCCAGTGACTGCGAGGTGTTTTTTCCCTTAAAGAGGAGTTCCACCCAGGGGGGCCGTCAAAAAAAAAAAAAATTAAAAGTCAGCAGCTACAAATACTGCAGCTGCTGACTTTTAATTGGACACTTACCTGTCCCTGGGTCCAGCAATGCGGGGGATCGAAGCCCCGCTCGTCTCCCCCCCTCCGCTCGTCGGCGCCGGCATTTCAACTGTGGGCGCCGGGCTGTGGCTTCACAGCCTGGCACCCACTGCGCATGCGCAAGCGGCGCCGCACGCCGTGATTGGCCGCTCATTAACCTGGGACCTGTAATGGGTCCCAGATGATTGACAGGAGGGAGGGAGCAGAGCAGAGCCCTTCCTGTGCCGAGGGGGAAGTGATGTCACCAGCCCAGGCAAAGGAACAGGCAGACTACGAGGGACCACCTAGCAACAGGCATTTGGAGGTAAGTGAAAAAAAAAAAAAAAATCCAATTGTTTTTTTGTTTTTGTTTTTTAGAATTTTTCCAGGTATTTTTGTTTTTTGGGTGGAACCCCACTTTAATGTATAGGATGCATTAAAATGAAAAAAAAACCGAACCTTTACAACCCCTGTCTGCTGACGTCACAGAGCCGATCCAGGCTCGGGCAAGATTGCGACAATGAAGTCGGGATACGCCCACATGCTTGGACTGGAACCCGGCTCATCCTCTCAGGGAGCTGCTGAGAGCCTGAGCTGGCCACTCCCACCCCCTCCACAGCCCCACACTGCAGTGAGCGAGGAGGGGGAGGAGCAGAGACTGGTGACTGACAGTCACCATCTCTCTGCTCGGGGAGCTGTGAGGACTGAGCGATCTGCGGTGTTCGATCGCTCGGTTCTCAGCGTTGGAGGCGCCGTGGGACAGATGCTATCAGACAGATGCCGCATCCGCCTAGGTAAGTATGATTATTAAATTAAAAAAAATTAAAAACATACATCTCTTTTGAGATTTGTTTTACCCTTAGGCATGAAGGGGTTAAAAAAGAAACTATAATTGTCCTAAAACCCCAATAGTTCCCCTTGTATAGTGACCAAGCATCTTCACAGACTGATAAGAAATTATAAAAACGGACATACTGTGAGTATTTTCTCCACTGGAAGTAGTTCTGTATTCGGAAGACCTCCAGGATGACGAACTTGGATTCTGCCATGGTCTTGTGGAAGTAGGTGTAGATGTATGCGTACTCGCTACCTGTGGGGGTTACAAGGCTCTTTTCGTAGATAGCGTTTTCATTGGTAATGATCCAGGTCTTGGGGAAATCATTATCTTTATCAGGATAGCTTGTAAACATTTCCAGCTGATTCCGAGGCCAGAGTAAATGAGATAAGTCTCTATAAAAGAACAATAAAAAAAAACGTGCTGAGACATGGAAATACCCGCTTTCTTCTTCGTTCAGCTGGTCATATTGTAGGAACCAAAAAGCTTCAGAGCTTGATTGGCTCCATCATCCTATTGTCAATTTGAACCAACCTGAGTAATCTTTTTATGAGCAATATACAGTGCCTTAAAAAAAAAGTATTCATACCCCTTGAAATTTTCCACATTTTGTCATGTTACCACCAAAAACATAAATGTATTTTATTGGGATTTTATGTAATAGACCAACACAAAGTGGCACATCATTGTGAAGTGGAAGGAAAATGATAAATGGTTTTCAACATTTTTTACAAATAAATATGTGAAAAGTGTGGTGTACATTTGTATTCAGCCCCCTTTACTCTGATACCCTTAACTAAAATCTAGTGGAACCAATTGCCTTCAGAAGTCACCTAATCAGTAAATAAAGTCCACCTGAGTATGAAGCCCTCAGAGATTTGTTAGAGAACCTTAGTGAACAAACAGAATCATGAAGGCCATTTCCGTTTTTGGTTGTAACATGACAAAATATGGAAAATTTCAAGGCACTGTATTTAAATAAAATAGGTTTAAAAAAGTCTGTAAAGCCACAACTCTTTTCTTTGTTTTCAATAGAGTAGGAAATGGTGATGATCCCCGTCAGGTTTTATTTTTGCTGTGTCCCGTCGATTTCCCTTCTGTACCTGTCCCATAGACACAGCAGGAAGTAAGAGTAGATCTCTTCAAAGTGCGTGGTAAGCCCCCCTCTTAGATGGGTGTCACCAGAACAGGTGTCCCCATTGGAAGAATCTCCCCACCTCCTTTTCTGGTGACAACACAAAAGTTTGGATTTTCAACACTTCCTGCAATGGAGACAATGGTCACCAGTACAATAGAGTGTGCATATCTAAACCCAAGAACAAAAATGTAAGATATTGCAGCTTATTTCCCCCTCGTCCAATCACTGTCCAAATCTTGCCGCCTCAACATCTGCAACATCTCCAAAATACGCCCCTTCCATCCTAACCAATGACACCACAAAGCTCCTAATTTACTCCCTGGTTATCTTTCACCTTGACCACTCTGATGCCGCCTACACACGAGCGGGATTTCCGTCAGAAAAAGTCCAATGGGAGCTTTTCATTGTATATTCCGAACGTGTGTATGCCCCATCGGACTTTTTCCGTCAAAAATTCAGACGGATTTAGAGAACATGTTCTATATTTTTCCGATGGAACTAATTACTATCAGAAAAAACGTGCGTCTGTATGCTGTTCCGAAGAGATTAGCAGAAGGAGCCCAAAGGGTGGCGCACTGGCTATTAAAGTTCCTTTTTCTAGTGCCGTCGTACGTGTTGTACATCACCGCGTTCTTGACAGTCGGACTTTGCTGTGACCGTGTGTATGCAAGACAGCTTGAGCGGAATTCCGGAGGAGAAACCTTCAGAGTTTATTCCGATGGCAAATCCACTCGTGTGTACGTGGCATACACACTCGGCACATGCGACATTTCTCAAGGGATTACCATTACACAGGCTATCCACCCTTTAGTCCATCATGAATGCTGCTGCCAGGCTCGACCACCTTACCAACCACTCTGTGTCTGCTACCCCTCTCTGCCAATCCCTCCACTGGCTCCCGCTCACCCAGCAAATTAAATTTAAAAAAACATACAGGGCTTTTTTTCTCAGAGAATAGGTGCAGGAACTCCCCCCGTCTGAGTCACCCCTTGTCTCTGCCCCTTACCCACCTCTGACCACCGTCCCTTGATTCCACCCCCTACCCACCTACCAGTATTGCCCCTTTTAGAGAATCCAGAACCAATTATCATTTTGTGGTGCTAAATCATTTGTATGGAACACGTTAGTGATAAAAAGAAAAGCAGTAAAATAGATCCCCTGCAGTCAGCAACAATAGAATCCCAGCAATAGATCTCCACACAACAATAGACTCCCCCGGCAACAATAGACTCCACCCCAACAACAATAGATTCCCTGCAGCAACCGTGAACCACCCACAACAAAATATCACACTCAGTAACAAAATATCCACCCAAGCAACATTAGACCACCCCCCCCCAGCAGCAACAACAGAACTCCCAGCAGCCAGCATCAATAGATCCTCCAGCAGCCAATAAAAATAGACCTCTCCCTCAGGGGCGTTGCTAGGTCTACAAAAGATCTGGGGCTAGAGCCCATAGCAGCATAGAAAGTCATACGTTTGGGCGGGCATACACATGTATATATATATATATGTGTGTGTATATGTGTATATATATATATATATATATATATATCCTCAGAGAGCCTTACTTACATCAGGGTCCCAGAGAGCCCCCATCCCCTTTGGGGACCCCTGCAGAGACTCGGGCTATGGGCCTTAGATTCGGGGCTATAGCCCCAAAAGCCACCCCCTAGCAACGCCACTGCTCTCCCTCAACAGTTGATCCCTTCCAGCAACATAAGACCCCCCCCAGCAACAATAGATTCCCCATCAGCAACAATAGACCCTCACATAAAATCAGATCCTCACCAGTGACAATAGATCCCCAGCAGCCAACATCAATAGACCCTCCAGCACACCCCATGCTATTACATACATTCAGTGCTGGAGGTGCCGGAACTGCGTTCCCCCACATTCCCGCTGAAAAAAAGCCCTGCTAACAACAACTTACAAAGCCATCCACAATTCAGCCCCCAGCTACAACACTAACCTAGACTCATAATACCAACCTACTCGTTCTCTTTGTTCCTCCCAAGACCTCCTGCTCTCTAGTTCCCTAACCTCCTCCTCCCATGCTCGCCTCCAGGACTATTCCAGAGCCTCTTCTATCCTCTGGAACTCCCTACCCCAATCTGTCAGACTATCTCCTACTCTGTTTGATTTTAGAGGATCCCTGAAAACCCCTCTGTTCAGCCTATCCTGCCTTCACCTAACAACTGTACTTTCATTTTCTCCATCAGCCCCCCATAGCTACTACCTTTTGTATCACTTGGGAGGAGGGGGGGTTTTGTGCTAGAAGAGGAGATATGGTAGAGGGGCAATGGGATTTGTGCCAAAATTTGTGGGAAAATTTGTGCTGGGGGGGGGAGGGGGTTGGAGTTTGGGGGAGTTTGTGCTAGGAGGAGTGATTTTTTTTTTTTTGGAGGGGGGAGAATTTGTTCTGGGGGGGATTTAAGGAGAGAGAAGATTTAAGCTGGGACCGGGGATGGGGGGGCAAAAAATGTTGCTGAGGGGGGATTTCAGCGGGGGGGGCGATTTGTCCTTGGATTAGGTGGAATTTATGCTTAGTGAGTAAGCATGCAGATTAATGCTCAATATACTTTTTTTGGGGGGGGGAGGTTTGCTGAAACATAATGCTCATACAGTTTGGCATGTTCTCCCTGGGCTCTAGATGACCTTGTCCTGGCACTGAGTACATTGTAGCTGATAACGGTCAGTTCAGGAGGTTATCAGCTGACAAGATGTCGGGCAGGATCAACAGGTATTTTTTTGCATTTATTAAACAAATATAACAAAATGCTCTCAGTGGTATATTTAACAGACAAAAAGGAAGCAAATAAGAGAAATTCCTTTTTTAGCGTTTACATACATTGTGAAGTTTGTATGCACCAAAAAGAAGACACTATCAATGAAAAAATTGTTTTGATGTGCGTTTTCACCCTAAGGGCTCATTTACACTTGCTTCAACTTTAACACACCTTAACAACTTCCCACCCAAGCCTGTCATATGACGTTTTGGACTTTGAGTGGAGATATCGGTATGATGGGTGCAACTGTAGGCATCATTCAGATATCTTCTTTTTCTGCCGGCGATTCCCTGCACCGTAAAAACAGTCATAGCAGCTGTTTAGCAGGTTGATTGTTTTTACAGGCGGCAGGAGGGGACACCCCCCTACCACCACCCTCCAGTGCTTCTGCCGGCTCGCCCATGTGATCGGCGAGCCGGAGAATGAATGGGCCGGCGGTGGCCATTTACCATAGAGAAGACCGAGGACCAGATGGTCCCCGGCAGTCTCTATGACTTTGGGGGCCAGCGCGATGTTATGACGTCGCACATAGCTCCCAACTGTTCCTGATTTCGTGGCACTGTCTCTGATTTGGAACAAAGTCCTTCTGTCCCTCTTTCCTCTTCATTTGTCCCTCATTTTGGTCTGATCTATATAGCTGTATATGAAAGTATATAACATGCTCTCTATCATTCAAAAAGGGTTTCCCAGTGCTAAACCTTTCATTCAATTTCTAAATTGTTGCATTTGTAAATTTCAAAATTCAGTATAAAGGAATAGTAGTGGTAAAAAAAAAAAAACACTTGTGGGTTTAACTAATAATTTTTTTTTGTATTATTCCCCTTTAAGGGGCCGTGGCAGGGCATGTGTCCTATGCCTACATACAGTACTTTTGCTCAGGACTGGGACGGGGGGGGGGGCAGGAGGGATGGTTGCCCTGGGCACTGTAGTATCATATGCGGAGGGAGGGCCACAAGGAGATTGGGGGGGTTGTGCTGGGAGGGAGAATTTAGGGGCGACAGGGGGTATGTATTATTGCAGTAAAAGGAAATTTGGGGGGTGGTAAGAGTGAAGATTTAGGGGGATTTGTGTTGGGAGGGGTGATGGGAGAAAGATGATTTGTGCTAGGAGGGCGGATTTGAAGTGAGGGAGAAGATGTGTCCTAGGAGGGGACACGTTAGGGTAGAGGTTTTATGCTAGGAGGGGTGAATTTTTTTTGGGGTGATATTTAAGCTGTGGGGATGGGACCAAAAACTTGTGCTGAGAGGGAGGATTTATGCTTAGGGGGTAAGCATGCAGGTTAGTCGTCAGGTCACCTGAGACCAGGTGACAGATGCACTCCGTGGGAGTCAGGAGTGCACCGCTAAAGTAGTGGACCCTAGGACTGACTGCTGCAGATTGAACTCTGAGAGGTTCAGGAAGCAGGTCTACTGGATCTCTAACACAGATCCCACTGGCAGCTAGAGCATAGATTCCCCAGGGCGCAGAGTCTAATAGGGCGTACACACGGTCGGAATTTGTTCGGACATTCCGACAACAAAATCCTAGGATTTTTTCAGACGGATGTTGGCTCAAACTTGTTTTGCCTACACACGGTCGCACAAAGTTTCGGAATTTCCGATCGGCAACCACGCGGTCACGTACACCACGTACGACAAGACTAGAAAAGGCCGGTTCAGAACCAAGCGCAGCACCCTTTGGGCTCCTTTTGCTAATCTCGTGTTAGTAAAAGTTTGGTGAGAGACGATTCGCGCTTTTTCAGACTCGTGGCTTTCAGATCGTTTTCTGCCGTTCAGTTTGTGCTTGTGGGTTTGTATCTGCTCTTCAATGCGTGCAAGCAAGTTCCGCGTGACTTAGTCATTGTATTCTTGTTCGTTCGTTACTGGTTTTCAGGTCGCTCTTCACAGGCCTTGCTGTTCTTCAGTGCGTTCTGTTACTTCGTTCTGAGCAGCCGACCGTTTTCTAGCCATGTTTCGTATGCGCACTCCTCGTAGAGTTCGTGCTGTGCGGGGGCTTGGTGTTGGGGTCCTGACCTTGACACAAGTCCAGTCCATGAACAGGGTGGGGAGGAGTTCATGGACCAAGAATTGGTTGCTTCAGCGTGACCAGTTCTCTCATATGCCTTTGCTCTGTGAGATCCGTGAAAATAATCCTGATGATTTCAGGAACTTTCTCAGGATCACGGACCCCGTGTTTCACCGTTTGTTGGCTTCGCTGACCCCCTATATCAGCAGGCAGGATACCTGCATGAGGCAAGCCATCACTCCGGAGCAGAGGTTGGTCACTACCTTGCGGTATTTGGCCACAGGGAGAAGTCTGCAGGACTTGAAGTTCTCGACAGGCATCTCCCCCCAGGCTCTGGGGATCATTATCCCAGAGACCTGTTCTGCCATCATCCAGGTCCTGCAGAAGGAGTATATGAAGGTAAAATTTTTATCCTTTTATATCCCATTTTATTGTATTGAATTTTTGCTAATATATTGTATTTCTTTCCTCATTCCCTAATTACCATGATTGTAATATGCTGTGAATGTCCCCTTTGTCCTCATGCATGCTGGATTTTTATGTAATTATTATTTTAGGTCCTTCATACATATTTGCCCTTCAATAACCTCCCCAGCATGGTGTCTCTTGCCTTATATTCACCTCATGTAGTCACTTAACAATGTATTTTATCTGCTCCATAGTAGTGCTTTACCCCAAACACCCCCTAAAATGTTTGGTAATGTTATTTTTGATTTAAATTCAGGCAGAGTGCCAGAGGCTTTTTTTGTGGTGTCCTCAAATAATTTTTAGTAACCCTCCCTCCCCCAACTGCTAAGTCAGCTGATCCCAATTCTCTATCTATCCTCAATCATCTATCTGCTGACTTTGCCAAACTCATACACACTATACCCACCTCTTTAGTGCTCAGATTTATGAATGAATTCCCCAAAGCATGTAGTGCAAGGGCCTGCCTGTATACTTTCAAATGGTACTGTTTAAAGTTTTTGTAATAGCAGAATGTCCAAATGTCCTCAAATGTGTACAGTGTGTATTTATATCTTTGTATTATGACACTTCTTACCTGTCCAGTGGGCTGCCAATAGTGTAACTAAGGAGGGGCTGTTCCAAGTAATACCCTGTATTTAGGCATTCATCTCTCAATGAAGTGAAGAGGGTTACCTGTCCAAGAGCTCCCCACCCTATAATGTTAGAAATGGCCCATGAGAGGGGGGGAGGGGGAATATGATAGGTGTACCTTATACTTTGGCGTTGTTAAATTCCCCTTAATAAATGCTATCTGGAGGTTGCCCCATAATGTTTGTGTATAATCTGCTTGCCATGTTTCTGTGAAAAAATAGTAATGTTTATTGTTTTTTCCTCAACAGTTTCCTTCCACGCCACAGGAATGGCAGACTGTGGCCTCCCACTTTGCCCAGCGGTGGGACTTTCCTAACTGCGGAGGGGCAATTGATGGGAAACACGTCCACATCGTCCCACCACCCAATTCGGGGTCGTACTATTATAATTACAAGGGGTTTAATAGTATAGTGATGTTGGCGGTGGTGTCGGCTAATTACGACTTCTTGTATGTGGACGTGGGGAAGAATGGCCGGATGTCCGATGGTGGAGTGATCGCCCAGACGGAGTTCTACAGGCGTCTCCAGAATGGCAGCTTGGACTTGCCAACTCCAGAGGACAATGTGGAAGGTCTCCCATTTGTGTTCGTTGCTGATGAAGCGTTTGCGCTGGGGGACCACCTGATGCGGCCATTCCCGATGAGGACCCTCACCCCGGAACAGAGGGTTTTTAATTACCGGCTGGCCAGAGCCCGAAGAGTGGTGGAGAACACATTTGGAATGCTGGCCAGCCGGTTCCGACTATTTCTGACACCCATCCATATGGCGAAGTATAAACTGAACCATATAATACTGGCGTGCTGTGTTCTCCATAATTTTTTAAGAAAATATTCTGCCAACTATGCTGGCTCAGTTGGGCCTGAGGTCAGAATCCTACATCCAACAACACTGACGGCGCTTGAAAGTGGCCGTCCTGGCTTGCCCTCCCTGAGTGCCCGTGATGTCCGGTTACGATACCTGGAGCTCTTTGCGGGTAGGGAGGCTATCAATATGGCAGACAATATGTGAAGCCTTTTTCAAATTAAAAAAAAAAAAAGAAATTCTTTGTGGACATTTACTGCTTGTGTTTGTTTTAGCTGACCCTGACAGAAATGTGTGGAGTTCAGAAAATGTCGTGATTGTGTAACTTATTATACAAAGCACTGTTGGCTGGTATTTCCTAAATGCAAAAACACATTTCACTCCAAGTGCACTTGCAACTGCACTGAACCTGCACTTGTAGTGCAAAGTAGATTTGCCCTTAGGAAATAACCCCCATTTTTGCATAAAACAGCAATTACATCACCCCAAAAGTGTTGTAGTGTTGAGACAATAATCCACACATTCTTGAGTAAGCCACTTTTTTATACCTGCACAATCACATGTGCATTTACCAAAGGTTTTTAAAACAAACCAACATGTTTGTTGTATAACAATTTTTGCAGTAGCATTATCAAAAATCGAAATATCCATTTCAGATAAAACAGGCCTGTGTAAAACCAACAAGAAAGCCAAAAAACTTGAACTTACAAAGTTCACATTAGGTAAAAGCTGAAGGCTATATCAGACATCAGTATTTAGGAACTGGGTTTGATATAGCGTTCAGATGGGGGGAAATCACCCCTGGAAAAGCCAAATTTGGAAGATGCACACCAATTTACGAATGTCAACATGTGCTATCTGCCATCAGGGGGGATCAAGGGACGTGTTTTGGGGGAGCAAGCCCTTCCTCAATGCTACTTTATAATTGAGGAAGGGGTTGCACCCCCAAAACGCGTCCATTGATCTCCCGTGATGGCAGATAGCACATGTTGGCACACTGTGTGCATCCTCCAAATTTGGCTTTTCAAAACATTGCAAACAATTTTAAAAGATTGGACCACAATACAAAAAGTGATTTTGTGGGGTTTAAATTCGCCCCAAAACATCAATGATGTTATTATTTTTTTAATAACATCATTGATTTTTTGCTGGATGTTTTGCAGTTCGGCATTACACCCCATGATCTCCCCGATCAGGATCTGGGCACTTTCAGAAGTAAAGCGTTCTCTATCCCTCACATCACGATCACCTAAAAAGAGATAAAGAAAAAAAAAAAAGGTCTCAAAAATCTTCCACCATCCATCTCTTTTACCTGAGCCTGTGGTCGCAGACACTCACCTGTTGTGGTGCCAATCTCAACCACATCTTCTTCTTCCTCCTGCTCTTCTTCTTGGGTTGGGGGTATTTCCCCTTCTTCCATAGGTGGGGGGTCTGTGGTCTCCTTGGATGAGGGGTGTCCTCCGAGTCTTTTCTCCCCTATGTAAAACAAAAATGGTATAATTAGCACACAGATATTTGATGGCAGAACTAGAAATAGGAAACATTGCTTGGAAGTGGGGTACAATTATCTATTTTAGCAGAGTTCCAAGATGTAATTTTATTATTGCCCTTTGTCAAGCTGCAATACTTTACCTGTTTAATACAAGCTTCACAGATGTAGCCCCCCTATAGTATACACTGGAGCACCTGTGTGGCCCCTTAATAAAAATGGTGTTCTGGGGTCCCACACTAGTGCTCCAGTGTCCAGATGTGAAAACAGCTGCTTAGTGTCCTCTCCTTACACACAATCTAGTTGGCATTTCATTCTAGTAACAAACCCATCTACACAAACAAATATTTGGCATCCAAGTAGGCCCAAAAAAATGTGTGAAAATGCATATGGCCTAAACAATGGTGTTCTAGAGGCCGAAAGAAAAATGTTTGATACGAACGAATAATGGGCCCATGAACATTAAAGTTGCCCTTTTAAACGTTACAATTAATAAAAGCATATGGAGCAGAACGAACGGAATAAAGACAGAAAGAATAGGAACACAGCACAACTACTTACTTTTTTGCAGCACTCTCCGGATCTTTCGGTACTGCTCTGGCTCTCTCAACTTCAGGTCCGACCACCGCTTCCTGAGCTGATCTTTAGATCTTCGTACCCCGAAATTCCTGTGAAGGCTTTTGATCACTTTAGCAATGATTTTGGCCTTTCGGATTTTGGGGTGGGGGTAAGGCCCATATTTTCCGTCATAGTCGGACTTCCTCATGATGTAGACCATCTCCAACATCTCCCCAAAGGACATATTTGTGGCCTTAAAACGTCTCCTTCTGGATCGGGACGTGCCTGGATCCGGGCTTTCCTCCTCCTCCTCCTCGTTGCTATAATTAGCACACACCTGCTCTAAATCCACCATCATGCTCTTCACCCACTGCGCCAAACGAAAAGGGGCGGGGAATAGACTAGAAAGAACTTCAGGGGCGGGTGGAGTTACACGCATGCGCAGTGTGTATAAAGCATAACACGCGTGCGTATTACTTACGATCTGTGAGCGGAGGAAGGAGCACTGGACGCGCCGATCGTAAGAACGAAGGTAAGAGACAAACTTGTGCCTATACTGCTTCTAGATTGAGGCCTATATTGTAACAAGATTAGGAGAGTTTTGTCTGACATTAGGCTTTGTCTTGTGTTGTGTCTTGCAGTGAACATGGATATGGTACTCAAAGATAATGACTTCATGTCAGTATTCATAGAGATGCTAAGGGAGCTGCCATGTCTGTGGGAGATTAACCACCCCCATTTCAAGAACCAAGCAAGGAGGAAGGCAGCACTGGAGCAATTGTGTGAAATTGTGACGCAGGTGATCCCCACGGCAGACATCACTTATTTAAAGATATTAATTGGTGGCCTGAGGAGCATATATCTGAGGGAGCGCAAGAAAGTCCTGGATTCACAGAGATCCGGAGCAGCAGTGGACATCTATGTCCCCAGGATGTTGTACTACGACAGGCTGCATTTTCTGGCAGGCCAGACTGAACCCAAGCCATCCCTCTCAAGTCTTCCTTCCACGCTTCCTTCCCCCCCCCCGGCTGAGGCTCCTGACGCCCAACCTGGGCCTTCCAGGCCACATGTGGAGGAGCCCAGATTGAGCCAGGTATAGCATTCCTCTAAATATTTCTGCTTGTCCAATCAATGATGTTAACTAGATGTTAGTTGGGAGTAGTAATTTAGGATTGTGATTGATGAAGCAAAAACTAAAACCATGTCCCTTTTTCATACACAGGGAAGTCTCAGCCAGGAGGTGGCCGGGCCGAGCCGGCTGGCTGATCTGCAGGTCCCTCCACTCCCCCTGAAAAGAGAAAGTGGCAGTAGGAGGAGTACCCTAGAGGAGGCTGCTATAGGATTCTTTTGGAGGGCTACAGAGGTCCTGGGAGCACCCCACACCATGGAGGAGAACATTGCTGCCTTCATTGCATATAAAATGCAGAGGATGGAGGAGGGCCAAAAAGTCATGTGTGAGGCCCTCATATCGGAGGCTCTGGAGAAAGGTATGAGGGGCCAAATTACACCTCAGACACACTTTTGGGATGGTCCTCCTCCTCCTCCTGCAGGTCCTCCTCCTCCTCCTCCCTCTCCTCCAGGTCCCCCCAGTCCTCCTCCAGGTCCCCCCAGTCCTCCTCCTCCTCCAGGTCCTACTCCTCCTCCTGCCACATCTCCAACTGCACAGCCACAGCCCGGAAGGAAGCGTGGAAGGAAGACCAGACAGCGACTGCCCTGGGTTCAGTCTGGTCGGCCAAAAAATGCAGCCTCTTGTGGTACCAGAGCCTGGGGACACAGATGTCATCTGCTGCTATCCATGTCTCTGCGAATTCTGGACCAGACTGCCCTCCCTTAGATATGGACTCCTCAGGCCACCAATTTTGATGTTGAAGAATTGATGTCTGCCGTGGGGGTCCCAGGCTTCACTAATTTCTCCTGTTGATCCAGTGTTGCCTTCCTCTTTGTTTGGTTCTGATACCTTAATAAAGGATTTTTGTTTTGAATTATACTCTCCTATGTGTTTTACTTCAAAAATGACAGTTGGTTTGTGAGTGTTCAGGTACATTTCAAATATACAATGTGAAATGAACAAGGGTCACCAACAACAAACAATCTCCTGGAGATTAAATAATAAAAGATATCAATGGTGTTGGGGTAACTTGACACACAAAACACACCCAAAAATATTCTGGAGTAAAAAAAAAAATAACATTGAACAAAGATCAGCCTTGGAAAAAATCCAAACATTAAAGAAAAAAAAAGGCTGAAAATACAAAAAAATAAATTAAAAAAAATGTCAGATGTGACAACTAATAACAATATATTCAGGGAATCCCACTAAAAAAACACAAATAAAAGTTTGTGAGAAGTGTGTGTGAATATGAGCAGCAAAACTACTTCATTCTTGTCACATTATAAAGAAGAAGAGAGTGCGCTGTATTAAACCATTTTTAACATTGCAGCGTGACGAAAGTGCTGTATCCATTGCGAACGCTAAGTTTACCAGAACGAGCTGTCCCGTCTCGGAATTTCTTCTGAGCATGCGTGGCACTTTGTGCGTCGGAACAGGCCACACACGGTCGGAATTGACGCGATCGGATTTTGTTGTCGGAAAATTTTATCTCCTGCTCTCCAACTTTGTGTGTCGGAAAATCCGATGGAAAATGTCTGATGGCGCCCACACACGGTCGGAATTTCCGACAACACGCTCCAATCGGACATTGTCCATCGGAAAATCCGACCGTGTGTACGGGGCATAAGAGTCAGCAGGTGTTCACCAGAGCCTCTAGTGGTGAGGATGGAGCATGCAAACTGTAGTGAATGATCGGCTCAGGTTCACAGGTGGGCTCCTCTTCCAGAGTGCCTCCTCTTCCAGAGTTCTGCGCCTAGCGCAATCTTTAGGAGATAACTTGGTTCGGCCCAGCTGCATAGGTTCCTCAGCAGGCAGGGGGTGCTCCTCGGAACGAAGAGAAGGGACAGGTAGCTCAGGCTGCCTAAAGAATGGGGAGTGCTGGCGTCTTTTTTCCAGGGCCCTCTCCTGAAAGAGAATATTGATCTGGTTACACAAGTTGATGACACCATCCAGATCAGCAGGGAGGGATCTTCCTGCTAATTCATCCTTCACTCTATCAGAGAGGCCATGTAAAAAGGTTGCAACTAGGGCCTCATTATTCCAGCTCAGCAATCAAAATACGAAAATGAAGAGCGTATCGTCCCACAGAAGCGGACTCTTGATGGAGACGTAAAAGAGCGCTGGCAAGACACGGCCTGGTTCTTCAAAGATATTCCGAAAAAGTTTTGAGAAATCAGACAGGCTAGAAACCACTGGATCATTCAGTTCCCACAAAGGAGCAGCCTCGCCGGACAGAAGGGATTTAATATAGGCTACCTTCGCCTGATCGGACAGGAAGTTTTGGGGCTGGAGTTCAAAATGAATTGTGCACTGGCTAAGGAACCCCCTGCAAGCCTTGGAGTCCCCAGAGAAACAGGCCGGAGCTGGCAGTTGTAATGAAGCAGCAGATAGCGGTTGAGGTTGTTGAACCGGGGGGCCTAATGAGGCCTGAACCTGTTCAAAACGGGATGCCAAATCCTGAAGGAATCGCATCACCTGGGTCTGATGCATTTCCCGGGTCTCAAGTCTGCGAACTAGCGGCACATCAGCCGGGTCCATGGCTGATCAAACTGTCAGGTCACCTGAGACCAGCTGACAGATGCCCTCTGTGGGAGTTAGGAGTGCACTGCTAGGTAGTGGACCCTAGGATTGACTGCTGCGGATGGAACCCTGGGAGGTTCAGGAAGCAGGTCTACTGGATCACTAACACAGATCCCACTGGGAACTAGAGCATAGATTCCCCAGGGCGCGGAGTCTAAGAGCCAGCAGGTGTTCACCAGAGCCTCTAGTGGTGAGGATGAACTGCGCTGCAGTCTGGCTCCAGATCGTGTCCCCCAGGGTCTCACAGCTCACTCTCACTCACGGTAGACTACAGGAGAAAAGGAAGGAGGCAGCAGGCTGGAACAACAAGGAGAGTAAAGGGATAAGCCAAATGTCGGGGCAACTAGCAGACAAGGAAAGTCTAGAAGAGGCCAAGGTCGGCACCTGGAATCATCAGACGTAGGAAACACAGCACGTACACACGAAAGCTAACACATAATGGTTGATCAGCAAGGTTGGCCTGCAATGCCCAGGTTAATATAGTGTTCCTAATTAGAGGCCAGGGTGGAGCTATGCTGAGGGAAGATTATTTAAACAGTCAGGTGAGGGTGGCTGGCCTCTAAGGCTGGGTTCACACTGGTGCGACACGACAGCCGTCCTACTTTGGATCCGACTTTGCCCTGCGACATGAAGCCGGCATGAGTCCGACTTTCAATGAACGGGGATCCGACTTGGATCCCCGCCAATGCCCGGCACTGTGTTTGGTATGAATCTTTAGGGGGAACTCCGCGCCAAATTTTAAGTAAAAATCCAGCATGGGTTCCCCCCCCAATCCATACCAGACCCTTATCCGAGCACGCAGCCCGGCCGGACAGGAATGGGGGTGGGGACGAGCGAGCGCCCCCCCCCCCTCCTGAACCGTACCACGCCGCATGCCCTCAACATGGGGGGTTGTTGCCTTGGGGGAGGAGGGCGCGCTGCGGCCCCCCCACCCCAAATCATCTTGTCCCCATGTTGATGAGGACAAGGGCCTCTTCCCGACAACCCTGGCCGTTGGTTGTCGGGGTCTGCGGGCGGGGGGCTTATCGGAATCCGATATCTGGGACTGTGACGTTTTAGGGGGCGTGGTCATCACCCGATGACCATGCCCCCCGTATGCCGTCATAGTCCCAGCATGCCCAGGGACTGTGACGGCATAAGAGGGCGGGGTCACCGCCTATATAAGTCAGAGCAGAGCGCACAGAGAGCATTCTAGCCGGAGAGAGCGTCGTGTCAACATCAGGAGAAGAGAAGAGGGCAGAAGACCGAAGATCGGACTCCTCCGCTTAAGCAAAAGAGCGGCAAAAGAGCAGAAGAGAGCGGAGGAGCCCGGCAGAAGACCCGGAGAGCGCGGAGAAGAACCGGAGAGACCCCCGAAGTCGGAAGAAGATCCCCGGAGCTGTCAACATCAGGAGAAGAGGGCAGAAGATTGAAGACCGGGCTCCTTCGCTATAGCAAAAGAGCAGAAAATAGTGGAGGAGCCCGGCAGAAGAACCGGAGAGACCCCCGAAGTCGGAAGAAGACCCCCGGAGCTGTCTAATAAAATACTTTAAAAATCTGTGTAGTTTTTTTTTTTTAAATTGAAACTTTTTCCCTAGGTGAATGGGTAGGGGTACCATGTACCCCATACTCAATTCACATAGGGTGGGGGGCCGGGATCTGGGGGCCCCCTTATTAAAGGGGGCTCCCGGATTCCGATAAGCCCCCCGCCCGCAGACCCCGACAACCAACGGCCAGGGTTGTTGGGAAGAGGCCCTTGCCCTCATCAACATGGGGACAAGGTGCTTTGGGGTGGGGGGGCCGCAGCGCGCCCCCCTCCCCCAAGGCAACAACCCCCCATGTTGAGGGCATGCGGCCTGGTACGGTTCAGGAGGGGGGGGGGCGCTCGCTCGTCCCCACCCCCATTCCTGTCCGGCCGGGCTGCGTGCTCGGATAAGGGTCTGGTATGGATTGGGGGGGACCCCCCACGCCGTTTTTTCGGCGTAGGGGGTTCCCCTCAAGGTCCATACCAGACCCAAGGGCCTGGTATGCTCTTGGAGGGGGAACCCATGCCGGATTTTTATTTAAAATTTGGCGCGGAGTTCCTCCCTCATCTGTGCACAAGTCGCGTGCCAAAGTCGGATCATGCAAGACGGCGATCCGACTTTGATCCGACTTCAATGATAGTCAATAGGCTGAAGTAGGATCAGAGTCGGACCAAAGTAGTACAGGGAGCATTTCTAAAGTCGGAACGACTTGTGTCGGACCAGTTAGGACGGCTCCCATAGGGAAACATTAAATTTCACACGTCATGCGACATGAGCTCCCAATGTCGGAGCGTTTGTCGGACCAGTGTGAACCCAGCCTAAAGGTGAACACAGGAGGAAAGGTGAGCTGACAGACACACATTACTGCATAACCATGACATTAGTGTTTTTGTGGGAAGATGTTCATACATATTGGGGGGTGGCGCAGTTTTGCCCTGGGCTCTGGATGACCTTGTCCCAGTACTGCTTTTGCTAATAGGTGTCTCTCATTTCCATCTCAAAAAGTTGGGAGGTATGCGTCACATCCGGCCTAAGCAGATGTAAACACTGACACTTCTTCAGCTGGGAAGCCTAAGGGTCGGTTCACACATGGGCAACACGACTTTAGCGCGACTTTGTACCGCGACTTCAACGCGGCTTCAGCGCGACTTTAGCGCGACTTCAGCGCGACTTCGGCAAATTACGAGGCGACTTGAAGTCGCCTCCATGACAGGCGACTTCGCCTGTGGCCAATCAGCTCTCTGGGAGGGAGGGGGGGAGGGAGGGGTTTTCCCTGCAAAGTCGCTTGACTTTACAGAGAGATCCGACTTGGAGGCGACTTCCATTGATTTCTATGGTACAGGTCGCCTACCAAGTCGGATCAAAGTAGTACAGGGAGTACGCTCTGATTAAGACGCTAGCGTTCACTCCCATTCAAACTATTTCTGGGGCGACTTGGGGCGACTTGAGGGCGTACAAGTCGGATCCCAAGTCGCCCCAGTGTGAACCGAGCCTAAGTCGTTTTTTGTTTTTTTTTTGTTTTTTTTGTGATCTCTGGCTTTCCTAGCCTAGAGGTGAAATCTGAGGACTTTTAGAACCCAGATCTCGCTGTAAAGAAGCCCTTTCATGCCCTATTCCTATTACAAGGGATGTTATCTTCTTTGTAATAGGAATTAAAGTTATCAGATAAAAAAAATGTAAAGGGAAAGTGTCAAAATATAAAAGTAAAAGTAAAATGAACAATAAAAAAAAATAGAAAAGAAATCGCCCCCGTCCCCCTAAGCGAATGCATACGTACGTCGTGCCCGCATATGTAAACGGCATTCAAACCACACATGTGAGGTTTCGCCTCGAACGTTAGAGCGAGAGCAATAATTCTAGCCCAAGACCTCCTCTGTAACTCTAAACAGGTAACCTGTAAAATGTTTTAAAGCATCGCCTATGGAGATTTTTAAGTACTGAAGTTTGGCACCATTCCACGAGTGTGCGCAATTTTAAAGCATCACATGTTAGGTTTCTATTTACTCAGCGTAACATTTATTCTCTCTGGAGAAGAGACGCTTAAGAGGGGATAGGATTTCAATATACAAATACCATACTGGTAACCCCACAATAGGGATAAAACTTTTTCGCAGAAGGGAGTTTAACAAGACTACTGGCCACTCATTAAAATTAGAAGAAAAGAGGTTTAACCTTAAACTTCGTAGAGGGTTCTTCACTGTAAGAGCGGTAAGGATGGGGAATTCCCTTCCACAGGCGGTGGTCTCAGCGGGGAGCATCGATAGTTTCAAGAAACTATTGGATAAGCACCTGAATGACCGCAACATACAGGGATATACAATGTAATACTGACATATAATCACACACATAGGTTGGACTTGATGGACGTGTGTCTTTATTCAACCTCCCCTACTATGTAACTATGTAACTATCATCTTTCACATTATGCAAAAAAATGGGGCTTTGTTTAGTGTTTTGTTTTTTTCTTAAATTCATGAAACTGTTTTTTGTTTTTTTTTTTAACACGTTTGAAAGAAGATTGCTGCACAAATACCGTGTGACATAAAAAGTTGCAATGACCGCCATTTATATAATGTTTGGGGGTCCTGAGTAATTTTCTAGCAAACAAATGATGATTTTTTCATGTAGGAGAGAAGTGACAGAATTGGCTTGGAAGGCAAGTGGTTAAAGCGCCTACCAAATCAACATGTTTTTTTGTGTTTTTGATAATTCTCTGATGCTTTTTTGAAGCTCTAATAAAGCTTGGCATATGCTCTGTGTGTGTTGATTTTCTATTTGTCTTAAAGAGGCCCAGTAGAAGCCTGGCTCAGTAGTACCCCCACTCAGCAGATCCCCAGTTAATTAGTATCCCTGTTTAGCAGATCCCCTGTTTATTAGTCAGGAACAGGACAAGGGGTGAGCAGAAGGGACGGCTGCCCTGGGCGCAATGGTTTACTGTAGGGATGGGGGCACCTTCTTTCTGTTACAAGCCTGACAGGAGTAGTGATAGCTACTGTGATTTGCACAAGTGAGTGACTGCTGGGCGTAGGATCCCCTAATTTTGCACATCATGAATGGGGTGGGGGGTGAGGGCACAGTATGGCATCTTTGCCCTGGGCGCTGGATGACCTTGTCCCAGTACTGTTATTAGTACTCTATCTCAACAGATCCCCAGATTATTAGTACCCTTGTTTAGTAGATCCCCTGCTCAGAAATACCCCCAGCTCTGCTGATGCCCCACTCACTAGTACTCTCAGTTTTGCCAATTCCCTGCTCAGTAGTAACCCCCAACTCTGCTGATCCTCTGGTTTGTTGATCCTCCTCTCTCCGGTCCCAACTCACATCCCACTAAATTGCTCCCACACTGAGACTGTTATGCCGCGTACACAAGATCGGACATTCTGACAACAAAATCCATGGATTTTTTCCGACGGATGTTGGCTCAAACTTGTCTTGCATACACACGGTCACACAAATCTTGTCGGAAATTCTGACCGTCAAGAACGATGTGACGTACGGAAAAATGAAGTTCAATAGCCAGTGCAGCTCTTCTGCTTGATTCTGAGCATGCGTGGAATTTTGTGCATCGGAATTGTGTACACGCGATCGGAATTTACAACAACGGATTTTGTTGTCGAAAAATTTGAGATCCAGATCTCAAATTATGTGTGACGGAAATTCCAATGAAAAATGTCTGATGGAGCTTACACATGGTCGGAATTTCCGACAACAAGCTCCTATCGAACATTTTTCATTGGAAAATCCGACCGTTTGTATGGGGCATTAGTTTCTCCTGCTTCGCTCCCCCAGCTCTGCTGAGCCTCTGCTCAGTCCTCTCTCTCCGGTCCCTGCTCACCTTCCGCCATAGCGTTCCCATGTTGCACACTACGTGTGCAATCTGCTAGTTGCTCCGCTCTATTACGACCCCCCTCACCTTCCTGATGCTCCACACTGCACACCAGATGTCACGAGATGTCACACCAGACAGTTCCAGAATATTTACACATGAACTGGAAGTGACTGTTGACACTTTTCCAGTTCACTTGTTGGTTTCCCAGTGCATCCTGGAATAACTCATGCCAGTAATACCTCCAAAACAAAGTGTAGCTAACTTTTAATAAAAGCCCCTCAAAAGGTTCAGGTGCTGTAAGCGAGCATTGTCATAGATGTCTATGGGGACTTTGGGGATGATTTGAAGCACCAAGAAAGTGAAATGGGGTATCATTTGTGAAGAGAAGGAAAGCAAAAACAACGTGTGAAGAGGACTGTAAGGTAACCATTTATTTTGGTGACAGGGGCTTTAATTGGCATTCAGAGAGCTTTAAAACAGCGTGTCCAATGCCACATTTTGGAGCAATTGTAAACGAGTCAAGTGTAAATGAGCCCTAAGTCTTTTACTGAAGTCTGCTACATCATCCTCTTACCGCAGCTTATGACCCATTACAATGGGAGATTGGAACACTGGCCGTTTTCTCATCCTCCTCTGGGTTTTGGTCTTCATGTTAGTTTGCACCATGTTGACCAGGTGAAGGGAATAACTAAACTGGGCGTTTTTGCAAAAGACCTCTTCTTGACGCTCCCGGAGGCCTTCTTCTATGCATTTCACAAAGTCCTGCATGGAAACAGTGAAAAACAGAAAAAAAAACGCTCAACCAAAACCCAGTAATTCTTTATGTTCACAATATTTAAATGAGCTTTTCATTCTTTTATTTAATATAATCTTTTAATAATATTTTTAATTTTAACAGTTGCATTTCTTAATGATTTGCTGTACCAAAATCTAAGCATTAAACATTAACTAGTTGTAGAGGCCTGAAGCTGGGCAATCAAGTTTGTTGTGATGCCCAAGGTCGGTAGCAGGGGCTTTTGATTAGTGCTGACATCGGGAGCCCATCCTACTGGCTCCCCGTTGAAAGTTGTCTGCAAGCTGTAGACAAGTTGGTCATGGTTCTAGGAGTGCTGATGGAGCACATTCTAGAACAATGCTGCATTGTATATACACTATATTACCAAAAGTATTGGGACATCTGCCTTTACATGCACATGAACTTTAATGGCATCTCAGAGTCCTCACAGTTACTTTTGTTGGATGCTGGAACGGGCCCTGCTGTGAAATATTATATCAAGAATTGTAATTACATGCACCTGTTGAACAGGGGCAGAAAAATTGGGCCTTTGGTGGTAGTGTTGCCACAACACTGTAAGCCCTCACAGTTACTCTTGGTAGGCGCAGGAATGGGCCCTGCTGTGAAATATTAGATCAAGAATTCTAATTACATGTCCCTGTTGAACAGGGGCAGAAAAATTGGGCCTTAGGCACTGGTGCCACAACACTGCAACCCCTCACAGATGCTATAGTTGGAGCACAGGAATGAGCCCTGCTGCAAAGTATTGCATCAAAAATTGTAATTGCACGCCCCTGTTAAACAGGGGCTGAAAAATTGGGCCTTGGGCACTGGTGCCACAACACTGCAACCCCTCACAGATACTCTAGTTGGAGCACAGGAATGAGCCCTGCTGCAAAGTATTGCATCAAAAATTGTAATTACACGCCCCTGTTAAACAGGGGCTGAAAAATTGGGCCTTGGCCACTGGTGGCGGCACCCAGAACCAAAAATGTTCTTACAAGCTTTCAGCATTATCATTGAGAAGGAAGAGGATAATCACTCAGCATAACAGGATAGTCACTCAGCATCAGCATAGGCAGTCTTGAAGGGATCTGACATTTCAAAAAAAATATTCAGTTACATCAGCATCAGGTGCTTGGTAGCTGGTGGTGATCCAAGGCTGATTCATTTTTATGAAGGTCAGTCGATCGACCGAGTCGGTGGACAGGCGCACCCTGTGATCAAAGCCTCCAGCAGCACTGAATGTGCGTTCCGAAAGAACGCTGGATGCAGGACAGGCCAGTAGCTCAATTGCATACTGTGCAAGCTCTGGCCAGTGATCCATCCTCAAGACCCAGTAACCCAGAGGATTTTCGGTGGGAAAGGTGTCCAAGTCAGATCTTGCCCCTAGGTATTCCTGCACCATGTAAAACAGAAGCTGGCGATGGTTGCTGGAACCGATCATACCTTGGAGCTGCGGACTAAAAAATTGTCTGAACGCATAGGTCAGACAGCCATCTTCTCCACCACTCCTTCTTTGACTGACCGAAGCCTCAGCAACATGTTGTCTAGGAACAGGAGTTTGTAACCTCCCAGTCTCTGGGAACGAAATACACAGACCTTTCTGCAAGGCCTCCCAAAGATGTTTCATCCTCTGCTCCCTCTGCGACGGCAAGATGAGATCCGCAACCTTACCCTTGTAACGTGGATCAAGGAGGGTTGCCAGCCAGTATTGATCCCTTTCCTTGATACCACGAATATGAGGATCCTTCCGCAGGCTTTGCAGGATCAGGGAGTCCATGCAGCGTAGGTTTGCTGAGGCATTCGGTCCAGAGTCCTCTGGGTCACTAAGGAGGACATGATCCACAGCCACCTCCTCCCAGCCACGTACAAGTCCATGGGTTTCTTGGGACTGTAAATGATCCCTTGAAGACTGCTGCTGAGTGCCAGGCTCCACCTCTATGCTGATCGGAAGGCACTGTCTGAATAAAGGGGGCCTTGAGAGCTAAGGAAGTCCTCCTCTTCCTGCCTCTGTTCTGCCTCAAGTGCCCTGTTCATTATTCCACGCAGCGTGTGCTCCAACAGGTGGACAAGAGGGACAGTGTCACTGATGCATGCACTGTCACTGCTCACCATCCTCGTGGCCTCCTCAAATGGTGACAGGACCGTGCATGCATCCCTGATCATGGCCCACTGGTGTGGGAGGCCATGCAGCGTAGGTTTGCTGAGGCATTCGATCCAGAGTCCTCTGGGTGACTAAGGACGACATGATCCGCAGCCACCTCCTCCCAGCCACGTACAAGTCCATGGGTTTCTTCAGACTGTAAATGATCCCTTGAAGACTGCTGCTGATGCTGAGTGCCAGGCTCGACCTCCATGCTGACACAATCCTCCTCCTCCTCCTTGTCTTCTTCCTGTGTGATCGGCGGGCACGCAGAAACACTGTCTGGTTAAAGGGGGCCTTGAGAGGTAAGGAAGTCCTCCTCTTCCTCCCTCTGTTCTGCCTCAAGTGCCCTGTCCATTATTTCATGCAGCGTGTGCTCCAACAGGTGGACAAGAGGGACAGTGTCACTGATGCATGCACTGTCACCGCTCACCATCCTTGTGGCCTCCTCAACAGTACAGTGACAGTGAATGCATCCCTGATCATAGCCCACTGGCGTGGGGGAAAAAAAAACAAGGTCCCCTGACCCTGTCCTAGTGCCATAGTCATACAGGTACTCATTGATGGCCCTCTGCTGTGTGTGCAGCCGCTGCAGTATGGCCAACGTTGAGTTCCACCTGGTGGGCATGTCACAGATTAGGCGGTTCTTGGGCAGGTTAAACTCCTTTTGGAGGTCTGCCAGCCAAGCACTGGCATTATATGACCGGCAGAAATGCACACAGACTTTCCTGGCCTGCCTCAGGACATCCTGTAAGCCTGGGTACCTGCCCAAGAACCACTGCACCACCAAGTTAAGGACGTGAGCTAAACAGGGCACATGGGTCAGTTGTCCCTGTCGTAGGGCGGAGAGGAGGTTGGTGACATTGTCGCAAACCACCATTCCTGCATAAAGCTGCCGTGACGTCAACCACCTCTGAGCCTGCCCCCTGCCTGACAGGATCTCTGCCCCAGTGTGGCTCATGTCCCCCAAGCACACCAGCTCAAGCACCGCATGGCATCTTTTGGCCTGCGTACTTGCATAGCCCCTTGAACGCCTACGAAGCACCATTGGTTCCGTGGACAAAGCACAGGAAGAGGCCATGGAGGAAGAAGAGGAGGAGGTGGAAGAGAGAGGTGTGTCAGAATCACCAGTAGTAGCATTTTAGAGGCGTGGTGGCGGAACAACCTCCAACACTACTGCACCTTGTCCTGCATCCTTCCCAGCTGCCAGCATAGTCACCCAATGTGCCATGAAAGATAGGTAATGTCACTGTCCATGCCTGCTGGACCATGAGTCAGGGGTAATATGCACCTTACCGCTGACCGCCCTGTCCAGCGAGGCCAAGACATTGCCTTCCACATGCTGGTAGAGAGCCGGAATCGCCTTCCGTGAGAAAAAGTGGCGTTTGGGAACCTGCCACTGAGGAACCGCACATTCCACAAACTCACAGAAGGGGGCAGAGTCTACCAACTGAAAAGGCAGCAGTTGAAGTGCTAGCAATTTAGCCAAGCTAGCATTCAACCGCTGGGCATGTGGATGGCTGGGAGCGAACTTCTTTCCACGGTGCAGCAGCTGGGGCAGGGAAATTTGCCTGGTACAATCTGACGTTGGTGTACCGATAGCAGATTGCCCGCAAGTACTTGGCTGTAACACACCTAATTCTACACCTTCATTCCTCTCAGTGCAGGTCTCAGAGAGGACTGAAGGTATAGTGGGGTTGGAGATCCCAGCTGATGAGGAGCAAGGAGAGGTCCTCTTTGTTCTTTGGTGTGGGTCTTTTAGGTACGCTTGCCAACAAACTGCATGGCAGGTCAACCTATGTCTGGTCAAGCATGTGGTGCCCTAGCGGGTGATGTTTTGGCCATGCAAGATACACTTGAGACATATGTTGCAAATAGCAGTGGTGCGATCTGATGCGCTCATCTCAAAAAAGGCCCACACCAAAGAACTTTTGGAATAACGCGCAGAGACGGCAGCGCCCTGCACATGCGGAGCTCTGCGGTGTGATGCAGTCGGTGTGCTGCCCTTAAGCTGGCCGCTGGAGGGCATCCTGCCTCGTTGGTGATGTGCCTCCTCCTCCTCTATCCTATCAGGCACCCACGTGGAGTCAGTGACCTCATCATCCCCTCCCTCCTCATCACTGGAGCAAACCTGGCAGTATGCTGCAGCTGGGGGAACATGACTGCCAGATTGCTGTCCTTCTTGGGCACCCCCTCTCTCTGGGCTCACGTTACTGCCTTCCTCTAGCTGGGTACCATCATCGGAGCCTTCGAAACGCTGGGTATCCTCCTGGAGCATGTACCCAACAATGTGGTCAAACAGTTTGGGGGACGACTCAGGAGGACACGGTGGGGCTAGGGAAGGAATGACTGATGCCATTGAGCTGAGGTAAGAGGCCGCGTTGGCAGCTTCTTTACCCGAAAAAGTACCCTGAGCCTGGGTGAGAGAGGATGAGGAGGATGAGGACGGCTTGGTCACCACTCTACCAAGTCTTCCACATGTTGCGGCTCAACACGGCCAGCTGCCGAAAAAAAGGACAAGCGTGTCCCACGGCCACGTGCTGATGAGGATGCACCGTCTCCATGACCAGCACTGTTGCCTCTAGACACAGAGCCTGCTTGTCCTCTTTTATTGGCTTGTGACTGTCTGCCTCTCCTTGTTGGCCTTCCAGACATACTAATGGCCTGCAGTGAGATGTAGCTGCACAAAGCTGGGATGTATATATATACTAATACTGCAGCTAGCAGAATCAACTGCCTGCCTGTAGTATTATTAGTATGAGAACACCACCAATTTTCTTCAGGTAGCTTTAGGTGCACATTGTGCAGAGGACACAGTACACTAACTGTAAATACTGTAGTTGCCTGCCTGTGGTATTAATAGGATCAGAACAACAGCAATTGTCTTCAGGTAGCTTTAGGTGCACACTGTGCAGAGGACGCAGTACACTAACTGTAAATACTGCAGCTGCCTGCCTGTGGTACTAATAGGATCAGAAGAACACCACCAATTTTCTTCAGGTAGCTTTAGGTGCACACTGTGCAGAGGACACAGTGTAAATACTGTAGCTGCCTGCCTGTGGTATTAATTAGGATCAGAACAACAGCAATTGTCTTCAGGTAGCTTTAGGTGCACACTGTGCAGAGGACGCACTACACTAACTGTAAATACTGCAGCTGCCTGCGGTACTAATAGGATCAGAAGAACACCACCAATTTTCTTCAGGTAGCTTTAGGTGCACACTGTGCAGAGGACACACTACACTAACTGTAAATACTGCAGCTGCCTGTGGTACTAATAGGATCAGAAGAACAACAGCAATTTTCTTAAGGTAGCTCTAGGTGCACACTGTGCAGAGGACGCACTACACTAACTGTAAATACTGCAGCTGCCTGCGGTACTAATAGGATCAGAAGAACACCACCAATTTTCTTCAGGTAGCTTTTGGTGCACACTGTGCAGAGGACGCACTACACTAACTGTAAATACTGCAGCTGCCTGCGGTACTAATAGGATCAGAAGAACACCACCAACTTTCTTCAGGTAGCTTTAGGTGCACACTGTGCAGAGGACGCACTACACTAACTGTAAATACTGTAGCTGCCTGCCTATGGTACTAATAGGATCAGAAGAACACCAGCAATTTTCTTCAGGTAGCTGTAAATATTGTAAAAACACCTGCCTGCCTGTCAGTAGGAAAAGAATAACAGGAACGGATCTAGCTAAACTGAATACAGTGTGTATATATATATATATATATATATATATATATATATATACATACACACACACACACACACACACACACACCTAGGATGCATATATATATACACAATACACTGTAAGTGCAGCTAACTGACTGGCCTGCCTACTCTGTCTAACTTAAATCAAATGACACTGTCTCTCTCGGAACACACTACACAGGGCCACCCTGGCTTTGGCCAATTACGGCTTTCTGTACAGACGGCGCTGTGATTTGCCAAGCATGCGGGTCATGCTTGGCTAATCATCAGCCAGTAATGCCCCTTGCGATGCCGCAGTGAATTATGGGCCATGACGCGCCACTCGAATTTGGCACGAACGGCCCATAACGCAATTATCGCATGTTCAATTATCGCATTGCATGTTCGACAAACAGTCGAACATGCAATGTTCGAGCCAAACATGGGTTCGACTCGAACTCGAAGCTCATCCCTAGTCCATAGGGTTCAATAATGAGTTGGCCCACCCTTTACAGCTATAACAGCTTCAACTCTTCTGTGAAGGCTGTCCATAAGGTTTTGCTTTGTGCACTGGTTAAAAACATTTGGTGTAGTGGGGGATTATGGTGTGGGGTTGTTTTTTCAGGGGTTGGGCTTGGCCCCTTAGTTCCAGTGAAAGGAACTCTTAAGACATCAGCATACCAAGACATTTTTAGACAATTTCATGCTCCCAACTTTGTGGTAACAGTTTGGGGATGGCACCTTCCTGTTCCAACATGACTGAGCACCAGTGCACAAACAAGGTCCATAAAGACATGGATAAGCGAATTTGGGGTGGAGGAGCTTGACTGGCCTCAACCCGATAGAACACCTTTGGGATGAATTAGAGCGGAGACTGCAAGCCAGGCCTTCTCCTCCAACATCAGTGCCTGACCTCACAAATGTGCTTCTGGAAGAATGGTCAAACAATCCCATGGACACACTCCTAAACCTTGTGGACAGCCTTCCCAGAAGAGTTGAAGCTGTAATAGCTGCAAAGGGTGGGTCAACTCAATATTGAACACTACGGACTAAGACTGGGATGCCATTAAAGTTCATGTGTGTGTAGAGGCAGGCGTCCCAGTAATTCTGGCACTGGCTACTAATCGTTAGTGGGGACCATCAGCTGTCTTTGAGAGCAAGGTCTCTGTGCTGGGAACGCACATTAAACGCAATCTCAGGACAGAAACATCAGCCACCTTGTGGTGTGTGGACATTAAAGCCCGCCCTTTTCTGCTGCACATGTGTTACACAGGCAGCAACAGAGTAAACTTGGAAACTCATTAATAGAAGGTTTAGAAAAATCGTGGGCTTTTAATTGGGCTGTGATGTCAGAGGCCAGTAGCAGGGACTTCTGATCATGCAGGACTGTAATTGGCTGCAGAGTGCTGATGTCATCAGGAGCCTATTGCTACCGGCTTCCCATCATCAAAAGTTGACTGTGAGCTATAGGTGACAGCTTGGTCCCAGTTCTGGGGGTGCTGATGGAGTGCATCTTAGAACAATACAACAATGCATATGAAGCTGGGTAAAGCCCCGTCCTGGGAAGAAGGAGAGAAGGAGAAGGAGAGATAGTGGCATGGGAGCATGTGAGGGCTAACTGATCACCAATGGAGTGGGTGTTAACATTTTCACTGCTATGACCAACAATAAAGGAGGGGGGATGGGTTAACACTTTTACTGCCATGACAACCAATACAGAGATGGGCGGTGAGGTTAACACTTTCACTGCCATGGCCACCAATATGGGGAAGGGATGGAGGGTTTAACACTTTAATTGCCATGACCAACATAATAGAGGAATGGGGAGTGGTAACACTGCCACTGGCGTGACCACCAAAATGGGGGGGTTAACTTTCCCTGCCATGACCACCAAAGTACAGGTGGTAAAATATTACTGTCTTGACCACGAATACAGGGAGGATGGGGGGGGGGGGTTTAACACTTTCACTGTCATGACCGCCAATACGGGGGGGGGTTAACATTTTGACTGCCATGACCACAAATATAGGTGGAATGGGAGGGTTAACTGCCATGACCACCAGTGTGGGGGGAGGCTTAACTTTCACTGCCATTGACTATCAATGCAGGATGAGTGTGGTTAAATTTCGCTGTCACTGACCACCAATGCAGGAGAGGGATGGGGGGGTGTACCTTTCACTGCCACTGACAACCAATGTGTGGTAATTTTATTAGTATTGACATCAATGTTGGAGGTTATTATTGTTGCCACTGACATGCAGGGAGTTATTATTACTGTATCCACTGACATCAGTGCTGGGGGTTATTCTACTTCAAGTGATTTTAAAGGCTTGTGTTTTTTTTTTAAACAACAAACATGTTATACTCACCTGCTCTGTGTAATGGTTTTGCACAGAGCAGCCCCAATTCTCCTCTTCTCGGGTCCCCCGCAGGCGCTCCTGGCCCCTCCTTGACGAGTGGCCCTATAGCACTGGGGAGCACTCATGTGCGCTCAATCCTGAACGGGCTCTGGGTGTCCATAAGACACACAAAAAGTGGCTCTGATCCGACCCGCCCAGCCCCCACTCCCTTTTCACTGGCCGCGACTGACAGTAGTGGAAGCCAGTGGCACCCACTGCTGTGTCTCAGCCAATTAGAAGGGAGAGACCCTGAAGAGCCACTGCTCTCGTGCACATTGCTGAATAGAGATGGGTCTTAGGTAAGTATTGGTGGGGTCTGGGGTTGATGCTGCACACAGAAGGTACGTAGAATGCATGTAGGTAAAAAACCTTCAGCCTTTACAACCATTTTCAACTTCTTCAATGTGATACACTGCAGCAAGTCAAAATTTGGACGTTAATGTACTAAAATGTGTTATTATTGTGTGGCCCTCTAGAAGTGTTGGGGCCGCACTTGATGCTCTCTGTAATTTTTCAGTTGACCGCCATTGCTCTAGCATCTACCAAACACTGAAATATAAGTTTTGGGTGGACTGACATTTTTATTTTCCAGTCTCCCTTACCAGACTATATTCCGCCCATTTGTTCTCTCCTTCTTCATAGTAATATTTGTAGTCAGTGTGGAACTCGGTGGTGGGACAGGCTGAGGTAGAGAGACGTCGGATACGGTCAAACACTGGGCTATTTTGGATGGACATGGTGGTGAGGTCAATTGGAATAATAGAACCACTGTTAAGAGAAAGAAGATCAGTGTGAGATTAACAAGAGAGCAGATCAGACAAAAATTTTATAAAAGTAAAAATTTAAGTAGATGTGATCCTAATCGTATATGTTATAAAGCTGAAATTTAATCTGCTTTTTTTTGCCTTCCGTGGTTCCATTTCCCTCCCTCAACGCGCTAATGAATTTTTTATTTTAGGCCCATTGATGTCATGTAAAGACATCACTCCAACAAGGACGCAGGCCGCAATAAAAAACTTTTTTTAGTTTTCTTCTGTGCCCCTATTCAATGACCCTTACTTTTTGTCCCACTGATGGTGGCCAATAAGCCGGGAAGTGAAGGTAAATCTCCCCAATAGATATGCAAACTGCATTAAAACAAAAATTGCAAGTGGTCTGGCCGTCAGACACCTGGCATCTATCAAAGGAGGATGTAGCTCACGGAAAGGGAGAACAAGGCGCTAACAATATGCTGGGCTGGATGGGTAAAGTGGCCATGCCTTTCTTCCCTTTTAATTGTAGTCCCCTCCCACCAGATGACATTGGTGGAATACAAACACTTTAACCTGGGCTGGTAGAATAAATATAGCAGTGGGGGAGGGAAGGGGGTAACTGTTCTTTCCTAGAGGAAAAAATAAGGGTATATTTAAAAATGAGTGACTTCCACAGAGGAGACAGAGAAGTGCGCTAGAGGTCGTCCATGGAGTAGGCCACAGGAAGCCTCAAGCCAAACATCAAGGTCAACCTCTCCTTCCCAAGCACAAACTAATGGAAGAGCCAAGTGGTTTTCCCACCACCACACAAAACGTCTATGTGGTTGCCTGCCCTAAAGGCAGTACAAAGAAAGGCAGCAAGGAAAACTCAAATAGTAAGAAATCTGAAAGTGGGAAAACCAGTGGGATAACCAAAATTGCTTACAGACAACAGGAAGAGGAGGATGAAAAGGAAGAAAAAAAAGTCATCAGAAGACCAGAGACCTCAATTGCTATGTTGTGCCTTTGTCCCTCTTCTTAAAATTGTTCTTTTGTCCCACATTCAGACGTGGCGCTTCATTTGCGGCCCTTTAACCCGCCTTGCGGCGCAATACAAAGCGCCAAGTAGCTTCCGCTCGTAGAATCACTACGGGCGGGAGCATTGTTGTTTAAATCTTGAAGTTACTTCCGGGCTTCAGTTGGTTTGCGCCAATCTGTGAGGCTGTGCTATATACCATGATTTGTGAGGCTGTGCTATATACCATGATCTGTGAGGCTGTGCTATATACCATGATCTGAGAGGCTGAGATATATATAATCTCTCCTGTGATGCTGAGATATATAATCTGTCATGTGATGCTGAGATATATAATCTGTCCTGTGATGCTGGGACTGTATACTCTGTCCTGTGATCTGAGCTGTATACTCCTGACACTATGGGTGGAAGCAAGTGGAATACAGGGGATGGAGTGGGTGGATTCTATAAGGGGTGTGGTTTATGAAAAGTGGAAGGGGTCAAAAACGATGGGTGGGGTCTGGCGCCCCCCCCATACAAAAACTTCACCAGCCGCCACTGATCTTCAGTTTATTCAATTAAGCTTTGACAATAAAACTTGGAAGCTGATTGGTTCCAGAGCTACACCAGATTTTGCACTTTTCGGTTTTAGTAAACAAACCCCTGTGAGTCCCTGCCACTATATAAATGGGTTTAAAAAGGACACAGGACTCCCAAGGAGTTAGTTTGAGAAGTGGCAGCAGATATTTTGTGAGCAGAGAAGACCATGGTTTTCTCTGGATTTGGTCATTCCGGATCGATGCTGGAAGCTTGAAGGTTCCAAACAGAACTAAGTGGGACTGAGCCTTCAGTCCTGTGTCCAGGCTTTGCTAGTTGCCTACAGCCTGTGTGAGTGCACAGGTGGTCAGGATTGTTATAAGCCAGATCTGAGCATAGCTCAGGGCAGTTGCTGCCATTTGGAGACAGACCCTTGTTTCTGTCAGAGACTGAATCCCTGGTGAGGGGGACATCTTGCCCCGAAAAAGGCTGGGAAGGTCAGGATGGCTACGCGGGCCTGGGAGACCAAGAGAGGGTCTGGGAGGTTGGGAAAACTGAGGTGGCTAGCAAGTCCAGGAAGGCTGGAGGGCAGTGGCGGCTGGTGCTCAACAATTCGGGGGGTGCCAACTAGGGTTGCAGCATCATCCCTTTAATCCAGGACACACATTAATTACACAGGTCCTGTGGCTGAATAAGGTGGTAATTAAACTCACTTGGTACCTTTTCTGCATTAAATCAGCCTCAGAACCTGTGTAATTCATTTGTGTCCCGGATTAAAGGGATGATGTGGCAACCCTAGCGCCAACCCCTACCCCCCCCGGTGGGAGATGAGTTGGTCCCCCCCCATATGGGGGAAATGAATTCAGGGTCACTACTAACTATGACATAAGTAGTATGCAATCTATAGGATCACTCACCCACAAGAAGGCCGGTTGGGAGCTGATGCCATGACTTCTATCAGATCCAACGAATCAGAGGAGAGAAGGCACCTACTGTGTTGCCAGTCACTTCCCCAGCCAAGGCATAGGTGCGATTAGCAGGGGGGAGGCAGGGAACATGAGCTCCAAAACATTTCACACTCTGCCTGCTCTCCGATCCAACATTGCTCAGTCAGTCCCAGCCCAGAGATTGCACCCTGTACCACCACACAGATCGCACCGTGTGCCCGCAGCCTGGCACTCCTGGCTGTACGCCACATGAGTCCCGCACCTGGCCAGCGGAGCTCTCTCTCCTGTGTCCACCGACCGTTTAAAGCTCTGCTCCCCCCAAGGTGTACAGATCCGCTCTTCCCTGCTGTCCTGATCCCTTTCCTCTGCGGCTGGTAGATCGGCGGATCTTCTCCTCCAGCCGTGCTCCCCTCCTCCTCCCTCCTCCTAGGCTTCCAATATGATCGCCTAGCGTTTTGGCCAATCGGGAAATGGGTCTCATTCCCGCTTCCTGATTGGCCAGGAGGAGGATTAGTGTGGGAATAGCGAATATTCATTCGCTGTTGTCACACAACTGAGTGGGCTCGGAGCGCAGTGCTCTGCGCCCCGAGCCCACCCTTTTTTGAAGCCTATTAGAGCCTCTGGCTCTAATCACGTGCTTCAAAATCCCTCTCCCCCCCATTGAAATCCATGGCCCGCTGTTTCTGTATGCAGATCAAGGGGCCGGATGCATGGATAGGGCGGCGCCTGTGTGTCCTCTATGGACGGGCTGCCACTGCTGGAGGAATTCCAGAAGTCTCTGGGATAGGGTTGCCACCTCACCCCTTTAAACCCAAACACATATTAATTACACAGGTTCTGTGGCTGAATAAGGTGGTCATTAAACTCACTTAGTGCCTTAAATTACCTGTGTAATTCACTTGTGTTCGGGTTTAAAGGAATGAGGTAGCAACCCTACTCAGAAAGAGTGAGCAAACCCAGGCTGAAGTGGGCCGTGCAGCAAGGTACTGCAATTGAGGCTGAGTGAGCCTGAAAGCCAGTTGGCTCAGTATGTGTTTGCTGAGGGAAAACCCATTATTGGGAAGCCTGCTGTTGTAAAAACGTTCTGTTTCCTTTTAATAAAAATGGGCTGCCAAGCCTTTAGTCTAAAAAGCCAACTGCTGTGTACTATAAAAACGCATCTACGCCTGAGCTAACCACCCTCATAATCTGTATACTATGGGGTTTGATTTACTAAATGCAAAAAAAAATTGCACTTTGCAAGTGCAGTTGCTCCAGAGCTTAGTAAATGAGGTAAAGCTTCACTTTGCAAAGAGTACCCAATCACGTGCAAGGAAAATTTTAAAAAAAGATTGGATTATGGAAGTCAGCAGAGCTTCCCTCATTTACTAAGCTCTGGAGCAACTGCACTTTGGAAAGGGCACAGTCTATTTGCCTTTAGTGAAACAACCCCTATGTCTTTTGAAGGAAAAAAACGTGCTTGATAGGACTGAACAACGTGTAATTCCTACTCAGGTGATGGTGATGGCAGTTTTGCCACAGACTGCTAGGCTCGTATATTTTTCAACTTATGCCTTCCTTCTCTACACTGCCAATCTTATCCATGCTCACGGGGTGTGCCGGGTGTGTCTCGGCACACCCTAATCATCCCGTGCTGTCTCCCGAGATCTGTCCCGAAATGTTGTATCCAAACAGTGTGTAGCCCGTGCTGTCTGTTTCACAGACAGCAGATCGTGAGGCGAGAGCCGCTCAGTGTATGAAACTGCCATGTAAGGTCACTGATCGCAGGGAGAGAGACCAGCTGTCAAAACTCAGCGGTGATGTCGGGGGTGGGCAGGACCGAGCAGCTATCAAACACCAGCCAGTGGGATAGGGTCTGGGTGGACCGCTACAGTTATGTGGCTCTGCCTCCTTTCTTAACCATTTGCCGACTGCCTCACCAGATATACTGCGGCAGAATAGCACGGGCAGGCAGAGTAACATATGGACATGTTACCCCCCCCCCACCAGTGCCCGAGGCGGTCGGCATCGTTCCAGGAGCGATCTGTCCTGGGGGGGAGGCCACTGATTCATGGCCTCTCTGTCACGATCGCTCCTGGCAAATGTGAAGCTTCCTCTGCTTCTGTTATGTAAACAGAAGCAGAGGAAGAGATGTCATCTCTCCTCGTGGAGCCTTTTCATTCCGGCTTCTGAGGAGAGAAGTAGAAGGGAACAAGAAGACCTGGACAGCCGCACACCGGAGTGGATAGATCCGTCTTTTTATTCGAAATACAGGATCATGGGGTACACAGAACACTGGGTATATGAGTTGGGGTCCCATTTTCCACAGGGTATCAACCTGGAGTGGGACATCAACTCTTTTATTAACCAAGATTGAATATAAATATGATCTCTCTTATTGTCTAAATGACAAAGAATACTGTTATATTTTTTTACTATACAAGATGATTATTGGTTGTCTTAATTTATGTCATGGAATCCGGGATAATTATGGTTTAATTCAGAATGCAATTTTTGTTATGTACGCTGTTGATGTCCCCCATTGGCAGTGTCCCTTTAATATTATGGTCCATGATTCTAATATTGATCACTAATTAACCTTATTAGAATGTCCTTGTATCACCTTTATAAGGTAATGTTATTGCTAGCATTAGCCTTGTGTAATAATTTTTATCCCCTTTTTTCTTTTTCTTTTTCAATCTGTTTTTATTTTAACACCAATGCCTTTTTTCAGTGCACTGATTTTTTTCTCCTCTCTGCTGACACTTCACCTCAGATTGAGGCTTGGTTTCCTCCTTATGGAGTGCAGTGGTATTACTTCCTCTCTGTGTGATGGGAAGTGCATCACATATGAGAGTGAGGCTTGAGGAGCAGGCTGGCTGAAAGGGAGGCTTGGCTAGCGCTCTGACCAGTTCTTGATACTAGATGGACTGATTCAGGGCACAGCTTACCGTTTTTTTGTACATATTTTTTTCATTTTTAATCTCCTAATTTAGAAACATGAGATACATGGTTCTCTGTTTCATTAATTTGTTCTTAATATAACTATTCAATTAGTCATCCTATGACCCTGAAAACCGGAAGTGATTCTTTCTTGTTGCACTTCCGGTTTGTAGACACTCCCAGTGGGGGTCATCTTCTGTTTATAAAGCGGTGAGGTGAGGGTGGTCCATACCCCAGATGACGGCTCCTGAAACATGTCGGGTGGACCCCTCATAGGGTGCCCACGTGTCCCGGATTGCCCGGGATTATCCCGTAATTTACATCTTTGTCCCCGGTACCTTCATTCCGGGACAATACAGTGTCCCGGAATGAAACTGACAATCTGGGAACAGGGGCGGACCGAGCCGCCATAGCGCTGGCTCTGGCTCCGCTTCCACCTCCTCCACCTCCTCCTGATCACTGGTTGCTATAGCCGCCCGGCATCTGGAAACCAGTGACGTCACTGCCCAGCGTTGAAAGCGGAGGAAGATTTCACTTCCTCCTCCGCGCCAGTGCTGCTGGGAGTCACTGCTGGTTCTTTCCCCTCTGCACTTGGCTCCAGTGACTGGCTTGCAGCTTGTGTGGGGTGTTTCTGTTCCCACACGCTGCCTGCGATTACAGTGTGTACGGCATCTCTCCCTTCCTCCCCCCTCCTGCCCACCTCACACTAACACACGGACTGAAGTCCCCTCCCCCTTTTCCTCGGCTCGGATGTCACAGACAGGAGAAGGAGGGGGAGGAGAATGGACACAGACGTGCTGATCTGAGGTTTGTACAGAATATTAATGCTTGGCACTTGCAGGAGAAGGAGACACAGAGACAGGGGGCAAGTTGTCAAAAAATAATACTTGCAGTGATTTTGGGGGATAAGAGCATGCTGTATGTGCTAGGGGGCACTTTAGGAGGGGGGAAAAATTGTGCTGGGGGGGTCAGATTTTTTATTTAACCCCCCTTCCAGCACAATTTCTCTCCCCTCCCAAAGTGTGCCCCCTAGCACATACAGCATGCTCTTATCCCCCAAAATCACTGCAAGTATTCTTCTTTGACAACTTGCCCCCTTCCCCATCTTCAAAGACAAACTGGCTGCTATTGAGGGGACAATTGTACTGTCTGGAATCCTGGGAACTTTGCTAGAGATTGAGGGCAATTCTGGAGGAGGATGTAAGGAGGCACTAAGGGGGCACCCCGGAGGACGTAAGGGGGCTCTGACTAAGTTAGTACCGCCAGAGTGCCCCATTACACCCCCCCTCAAAACCTCCAGGGTGCCCCCTTAAGTGCCTCCAGAGTGCCCCCTTACATCCTTCAGAGTGCCCCACCACCAAAGTGGTAAAGCAGTGGCTGACAGATTATCAGGAGGTGATATTGCACTCCTCTTCCTCCTCTCTCCACTAACTACCCCCCCGCCATAGACTCCATACTCCTCTCCTGTACATATTACCCACCGCCATACATTCCACACTCCTCTCTTGTATATATTACCCACTGCCATACATTCTGCACTCCTCTCCTGTACATATTACCCCCCGCCATACACTCCACACTCCTCTCCTGTACATATTACCCACCGCCATACATTCCACACTCCTCTCTTGTATATATTACCCACTGCCATACATTCTGCACTCCTCTCCTGTACATATTACCCACCGCCATACATTCCGCACTCCTCTCCTGTACATATTACCCACCGCCATACATTCCGCACTCCTCTCCTGTACATATTACCCACCGCCATACATTCCGTACTCCTCTCCTGTACATATTACCCACCATTATACATTCCGCTCTCCTTTCCTGTACATATTACCCCCCCGCCATGCACTCCACACTCCTCACCTGTACATATTACCCACCATTATACATTCCGCACTCCTCTCCTGTACATATTACCCCCCGTCATACACTCCACACTCCTCACCTGTACATATTACCCACCATTATACATTCCGCACTCCTCTCCTGTACATATTACCCCCCGTCATACACTCCACACTCCTCACCTGTACATATTACCCACCATTATACATTCAGCACTCCTCTCCTGTACATATTACCCCCCGTCATACACTCCACACTCCTCACCTGTACATATTACCCACCATTATACATTCCGCACTCCTCTCCTGTACATATTACCCACCGCCATACATTCCGCACTCCTCTCCTGTACATATTACCCACCTCCATACATTCCGCACTCCTCTCCTGTACATATTACCCACCTCCATACATTCCGCACTCCTCTCCTGTATATATTCACCACCGCCATACATTCCGCACTCCTCTCCTGTACATATTACCCACCGCCATACACTCCGCACTCCTCTCCTGTACATATTACCCCCCGCCATACATTCCGCACTCCTCTCCTGTACATATTACCCCCCGCCATACATTCCGCACTCCTCTCCTGTACATATTACCCACCGCCATACACTCCGCACTCCTCTCTTGTACATATTACCCACCACCATACATTCCACACTCCTCTCCTGTACATATTACCCACCGCCATACATTCCGCACTCCTCTCCTGTACATATTACCCACCGCCATACACTCCTCTCTTGTACATATTACCCACCGCCATACATTCCACACTCCTCTCCTGTACATATTACCCACCGCCATACATTCCGCACTCCTCTCCTGTACATATTACCCACCGCCATACACTCCTCTCTTCTACATATTACCCACCGCCATACATTCCGCACTCCTCTTCTGTACATATTCACCACCGCCATACATTCCGCACTCCTCTCCTGTACATATTACCCACCGCCATACATTCCGCACTCCTCTCCTGTACATATTACCCACCGCCATACATTCCGCACTCCTCTCCTGTACATATTACCCACCATTATACATTCCGCACTCCTCTCCTGTACATATTACCCACCGCCATACATTCAGCACTCCTCTTCTGTACATATTACCCACTGCCATACATTCCGCACTCCTCTCCTGTACATATTACCCACCGCCATACATTCCGCACTCCTCTCCTGTACATATTACCCACTGCCATACATTCCGCACTCCTCTCCTGTACATATTACCCACCGCCATACATTCAGCACTCCTCTCCTGTACATATTACCCACCGCCATACATTCCGCACTCCTCTCCTGTACATATTACCCCCCCGCCATACACTCCACACTCCTCTCTTGTATATATTACCCACCGCCTTACATTCTGCACTCCTCTCCTGTACATATTACCCCCCCGCCATACACTCCACACTCCTCTCTTGTATATATTACCCACCGCCATACATTCCGCACTCCTCTCCTGTACATATTACCCACCATTATACATTCCGCACTCCTTTCCTGTACATATTCACCACCGCCATACATTCCACACTCCTCTTCTGTACATATTACCCACCGCCATACATTCCGCACTCCTCTCCTGTACATATTACCCACTGCCATACATTCCGCACTCCTCTCCTGTACATATTACCCACCGCCATACATTCAGCACTCCTCTCCTGTACATATTACCCACCGCCATACATTCCGCACTCCTCTCCTGTACATATTACCCCCCCGCCATACACTCCACACTCCTCTCTTGTATATATTACCCACCGCCTTACATTCTGCACTCCTCTCCTGTACATATTACCCCCCCGCCATACACTCCACACTCCTCTCTTGTATATATTACCCACCGCCATACACTCCGCACTCCTCTCCTGTACATATTACCCACCGCCATACATTCCGCACTCCTCTTCTGTACATATTCACCACCGCCATACATTCCGCACTCCTCTCCTGTACATATTCACCACCGCCATACATTCCGCACTCCTCTCCTGTACATATTACCCACCGCCATACATTCCGCACTCCTCTCCTGTACATATTACCCCCCGTCATACATTCCGCACTCTTCTCCTGTACATATTACCCACCATTATACATTCCGCACTCCTCACCTGTACATATTACCCCCCCGCCATGCACTCCACACTCCTCTCCTGTACATATTACCCACCATTATACATTCCGCACTCCTCACCTGTACATATTACCCCCCCGCCATACATTCCGCACTCCTCTCCTGTACATATTACCCACCGCCATACATTCCGCACTCCTCTCCTGTACATATTACCCACCGCCATACATTCCGCACTCCTCTCCTGTACATATTCACCACCGCCATACATTCCGCACTCCTCTCCTGTACATATTACCCACCGCCATACATTCCGCACTCCTCTTCTGTACATATTACCCACCGCCATACATTCCCCACTCCTCTCCTGTACATATTACCCACCGCCATACATTCCCCACTCCTCTCCTGTACATATTACCCACCATTATACATTCCGCACTCCTCTCCTGTACATATTACCCACCGCCATACATTCCGCACTCCTCTCCTGTACATATTCACCACCGCCATACATTCCGCACTCCTCTCCTGTACATATTACCCACCGCCATACATTCCGCACTCCTCTCCTGTACATATTACCCACCGCCATACATTCCGCACTCCTCTCCTGTACATATTCACCACCGCCATACATTCTGCACTTCTCTCCTGTACATATTACCCCCCGCCATACATTCCGCACTCCTCTCCTGTACATATTACCCACCGCCATACATTCCGCACTCCTCACCTGTACATATTACCCACCGCCATACATTCCGCACTCCTCTCCTGTACATATTACCCACCATTATACATTCCGCACTCCTCTCCTGTACATATTACCCACCGCAATACATTCCACACTCCTCTCCTGTACATATTACCCACCGCCATACATTCCACACTCCTCTCCTGTACATATTACCCACCGCCATACATTCCACACTCCTCTCCTGTACATATTACCCACCGCCATACATTCCGCACTCCTCTCCTGTACATATTACCCACCATTATACATTCCGCACTCCTCTCCTGTACATATTACCCACCGCCATACATTCCGCACTCCTCTCCTGTACATATTACCCACTGCCATACATTCCGCACTCCTCTTCTGTACATATTACCCACCGCCATACATTCCGCACTCCTCTCCTGTACATATTACCCACCGCCATACATTCCGCACTCCTCTCCTGTACATATTACCCACCGCCATACATTCCGCACTCCTCTCCTGTACATATTACCCACCATTATACATTCCGCACTCCTCTCCTGTACATATTACCCACCGCCATACATTCCGCACTCCTCTCCTGTACATATTACCCACCGCCATACATTCCGCACTCCTCTCCTGTACATATTACCCACCATTATACATTCCGCACTCCTCTCCTGTACATATTACCCACCGCCATACATTCCGCACTCCTCTCCTGTACATATTACCCACCGCCATACATTCCACACTCCTCTCCTGTACATATTACCCACTGCCATACATTCCGCACTCCTCTCCTGTACATATTACCCACCGCCATACATTCCGCACTCCTCTCCTGTACATATTACCCACCGCCATACATTCCGCACTCCTCTCCTGTACATATTACCCACCATTATACATTCCGCACTCCTCTCCTGTACATATTACCCACCGCCATACATTCCCCACTCCTCTCCTGTACATATTACCCACCGCCATACATTCCGCACTCCTCTCCTGTACATATTACCCACTGCCATACATTCCGCACTCCTCTCCTGTACATATTACCCACCGCCATACATTCAGCACTCCTCTTCTGTACATATTACCCACCGCCATACATTCCGCACTCCTCTCCTGTACATATTACCCCCCGCCATACACTCCACACTCCTCTCTTGTATATATTGCCCACCGCCTTACATTCTGCACTCCTCTCCTGTACATATTACCCACCGCCATACATTCAGCACTCCTCTTCTGTACATATTACCCACCGCCATACATTCCGCACTCCTCTCCTGTACATATTACCCCCCGCCATACACTCCATACTCCTCTCCTGTACATATTACCCACCGCCATACATTCCGCACTCCTCTCCTGTACATATTACCCACCGCCATACATTCCGCACTCCTCTTCTGTACATATTCACCACCGCCATACATTCCGCACTCCTCTCCTGTACATATTCACCACCGCCATACATTCCGCACTCCTCTCCTGTACATATTACCCACCGCCATACATTCCGCACTCCTCTCCTGTACATATTACCCACCATTATACATTCCGCACTCCTCACCTGTACATATTACCCCCCCGCCATGCACTCCACACTCCTCTCCTGTACATATTACCCACCATTATACATTCCGCACTCCTCACCTGTACATATTACCCCCCCGCCATACATTCCGCACTCCTCTCCTGTACATATTACCCACCGCCATACATTCCGCACTCCTCTCCTGTACATATTACCCACCGCCATACATTCCGCACTCCTCTCCTGTACATATTACCCACCGCCATACATTCCGCACTCCTCTCCTGTACATATTACCCACCGCCATACATTCCGCACTCCTCTTCTGTACATATTACCCACCGCCATACATTCCCCACTCCTCTCCTGTACATATTACCCACCGCCATACATTCCGCACACCTCTCCTGTACATATTCACCACCGCCATACATTCCGCACTCCTCTCCTGTACATATTACCCACCGCCATACATTCCGCACTCCTCTCCTGTACATATTACCCACCGCCATACATTCCGCACTCCTCTCCTGTACATATTACCCACCGCCATACATTCCGCACTCCTCTGCTGTACATATTCACCACCGCCATACATTCCGCACTCCTCTCCTGTACATATTACCCACCGCCATACATTCCGCACTCCTCTCCTGTACATATTCACCACCGCCATACATTCTGCACTTCTCTCCTGTACATATTACCCCCCGCCATACATTCCGCACTCCTCTCCTGTACATATTACCCACCGCCATACATTCCGCACTCCTCTCCTGTACATATTACCCACCATTATACATTCCGCACTCCTCTCCTGTACATATTACCCACCGCAATACATTCCACACTCCTCTCCTGTACATATTACCCACCGCCATACATTCCGCACTCCTCTTCTGTACATATTACCCACCGCCATACATTCCGCACTCCTCTCCTGTACATATTACCCACCGCCATACATTCCGCACTCCTCACCTGTACATATTACCCACCGCCATACATTCCGCACTCCTCTCCTGTACATATTACCCACCATTATACATTCCGCACTCCTCTCCTGTACATATTACCCACCGCAATACATTCCACACTCCTCTCCTGTACATATTACCCACCGCCATACATTCCGCACTCCTCTTCTGTACATATTACCCACCGCCATACATTCCGCACTCCTCTCCTGTACATATTACCCACCATTATACATTCCGCACTCCTCTCCTGTACATATTACCCACCGCCATACATTCCGCACTCCTCTCCTGTACATATTACCCACCGCAATACATTCCGCACTCCTCTCCTGTACATATTACCCACCGCCATACATTCCGCACTCCTCTCCTGTACATATTACCCACCGCCATACATTCCGCACTCCTCTCCTGTACATATTACCCACCGCCATACATTCCGCACTCCTCTCCTGTACATATTACCCACCATTATACATTCCGCACTCCTCTCCTGTACATATTACCCACCGCCATACATTCCGCACTCCTCTCCTGTACATATTACCCACCGCCATACATTCCGCACTCCTCTCCTGTACATATTACCCACCATTATACATTCCGCACTCCTCTCCTGTACATATTACCCACCGCCATACATTCCGCACTCCTCTCCTGTACATATTACCCACCGCCATACATTCCACACTCCTCTCCTGTACATATTACCCACTGCCATACATTCCGCACTCCTCTCCTGTACATATTACCCACCGCCATACATTCCGCACTCCTCTCCTGTACATATTACCCACCGCCATACATTCCGCACTCCTCTCCTGTACATATTACCCACCATTATACATTCCGCACTCCTCTCCTGTACATATTACCCACCGCCATACATTCCCCACTCCTCTCCTGTACATATTACCCACCGCCATACATTCCGCACTCCTCTCCTGTACATATTACCCACTGCCATACATTCCGCACTCCTCTCCTGTACATATTACCCCCCGCCATACACTCCACACTCCTCTCTTGTATATATTGCCCACCGCCTTACATTCTGCACTCCTCTCCTGTACATATTACCCACCGCCATACATTCCGCACTCCTCTCCTGTACATATTACCCACCGCCATACATTCCGCACTCCTCTCCTGTACATATTCACCACCGCCATACATTCCGCACTCCTCTCCTGTACATATTACCCACCGCCATACATTCCGCACTCCTCTCCTGTACATATTACCCCCCGCAATACACTCCGCACTCCTCTCCTGTACATATTACCCACCGCCATACATTCCGCACTCCTCTTCTGTACATATTCACCACCGCCATACATTCCGCACTCCTCTCCTGTACATATTACCCACCGCCATACATTCCGCACTCCTCTCCTGTACATATTACCCCCCGCCATACACTCCACACTCCTCTCTTGTATATATTACCCACCGCCTTACATTCTGCACTCCTCTCCTGTACATATTACCCACCGCCATACATTCCGCACTCCTCTCCTGTACATATTACCCACCATTATACATTCCGCACTCCTCTCCTGTACATATTACCCACCGCCATACATTCCGCACACCTCTCCTGTACATATTACCCACCGCCATACATTCCGCACTCCTCTCCTGTACATATTACCCACCGCCATACATTCCGCACTCCTCTCCTGTACATATTACCCCCCGTCATACATTCCGCACTCTTCTCCTGTACATATTACCCACCATTATACATTCCGCACTCCTCACCTGTACATATTACCCACCATTATACATTCCGCACTCCTCTCCTGTACATATTACCCACCGCCATACATTCCGCACTCCTCTCCTGTACATATTACCCCCCGCCATACATTCCGCACTCCTCTCTTGTATATATTACCCACCGCCATACATTCCGCACTCCTCTCCTGTACATATTACCCACCGCCATACATTCCGCACTCCTCTCCTGTACATATTACCCACCGCCATACATTCCGCACTCCTCTCCTGTACATATTACCCACCGCCATACATTCCGCACTCCTCTCCTGTACATATTCACCACCGCCATACATTCCGCACTCCTCTTCTGTACATATTACCCACCGCCATACATTCCGCACTCCTCTCCTGTACATATTCACCACCGCCATACATTCTGCACTTCTCTCCTGTACATATTACCCACCGCCATACATTCTGCACTTCTCTCCTGTACATATTACCCCCCGCCATACATTCCACACTCCTCTCCTGTACATATTACCCACCGCCATACATTCCGCACTCCTCTTCTGTACATATTACCCACCGCCATACATTCCGCACTCCTCTCCTGTACATATTACCCACCGCCATACATTCTGCACTTCTCTCCTGTACATATTACCCCCCGCCATACATTCCACACTCCTCTCCTGTACATATTACCCACCGCCATACATTCCGCACTCCTCTCCTGTACATATTACCCACCGCCATACATTCCGCACTCCTCTCCTGTACATATTCACCACCGCCATACATTCTGCACTTCTCTCCTGTACATATTACCCACCGCCATACATTCTGCACTTCTCTCCTGTACATATTACCCCCCGCCATACATTCCACACTCCTCTCCTGTACATATTACCCACCGCCATACATTCCGCACTCCTCTTCTGTACATATTACCCACCGCCATACATTCCGCACTCCTCTCCTGTACATATTACCCACCGCCATACATTCTGCACTTCTCTCCTGTACATATTACCCCCCGCCATACATTCCACACTCCTCTCCTGTACATATTACCCACCGCCATACATTCCGCACTCCTCTCCTGTACATATTACCCACCGCCATACATTCCGCACTCCTCTCCTGTACATATTCACCACCGCCATACATTCTGCACTTCTCTCCTGTACATATTACCCACCGCCATACATTCTGCACTTCTCTCCTGTACATATTACCCCCCGCCATACATTCCACACTCCTCTCCTGTACATATTACCCACCGCCATACATTCCGCACTCCTCTTCTGTACATATTACCCACCGCCATACATTCCGCACTCCTCTCCTGTACATATTACCCACCGCCATACATTCTGCACTTCTCTCCTGTACATATTACCCCCCGCCATACATTCCACACTCCTCTCCTGTACATATTACCCACCGCCATACATTCCGCACTCCTCTTCTGTACATATTACCCACTGCCATACATTCCGCACTCCTCTTCTGTACATATTATCCACTGCCATACATTCCGCACTCCTCTCCTGTACATATTACCCACCGCCATACATTCTGCACTTCTCTCCTGTACATATTACCCCCCGCCATACATTCCACACTCCTCTCCTGTACATATTACCCACCGCCATACATTCCGCACTCCTCTTCTGTACATATTACCCACTGCCATACATTCCGCACTCCTCTCCTGTACATATTACCCACCGCCATACATTCCGCACTCCTCTCCTGTACATATTACCCACCTCCATACATTCCGCACTCCTCTCCTGTACATATTACCCACCGCCATACATTCCGCACTCCTCTCCTGTACATATTACCCACTGCCATACATTCCGCACTCCTCTCCTGTACATATTACCCCCCGCCATACATTCCGCACTCCTCTCCTGTACATATTACCCCCCGCCATACATTCCGCACTCCTCTCCTGTACATATTACCCCCCGCCATACATTCCGCACTCCTCTCCTGTACATATTACCCCCCTCCATACACTCTGCATTCCCTATTTAACATTACCACATTCTGCACTATACAAGTCATCTCAGACTCTCTTAGAGAACACCCCCTTCAAGCCAATATTTAGTGCAATTTAAGACATGTCCACAGTTCATTACGACACGCTTTGCGCACCATATTGTTGTTGTTCTTGATGCCTAGGGCCCATTTTGATCTTGCACACGGGCCCGCTGATTTTGTACGCCCCTGCCCCAAATATCGGCAAAAAATTTGTCAAAAATCATCTTTTTTTTTGGGGGGGGGGGGGGGTGTCCCTGAATGGCAGTTTGGTAATGTGGTCACCCTAACCCCTCACGATCGCCGCTATTTGCTATTTGAGCTCTGTTTCGTTCTTCCAAATGTGAGTTTGTTTTTTTATTATTTTAATAAACTAGTGTTTTAAAACATTATTACGGTATGTGAGTTTTGTTTGCTCCTTGCATGGCATATGAAACTACACGTTTGGCTTATGCTGGATTACCTATGGGTGAGGAAGCCGTGCGGACCCCCCCTTTTTCTTTCCACCATCTGTTGATGACATCTGACAAGACGCATTTCCGAGAACCAGTGGTTTTTTTGACTTGTCTGGCGTACGCCATTTCAGGTCAAATTTCTACGGTAAGCCTCCTCTACTCCTGGTGTTGGCCCCGGCACTGATGTACAATCTATGCACACTTGTGGTTTCCCTTCTGCCCACTCACCAGTTTTGGTGCGACTTTGGTGCGACTTCTGCCCACTTGCCAGATTTGGTGCGACTAAAATTCTGTGAATACTATCTGGCCATGCATCACCCCCTTTGAACTCTGTTGATGTTTTCTTCACTATTTTTCTACACATTTTTTATGGACTTTTAAAGTTTTATGTTTTTTATGTTTGGTGTCTGGCTCATGGAACCAGCACGGGTTTCTACTAATCACTGGCACATCTGATGATTAAGCATTATTGTGTATTTACTTTATATGTGATCAACACTGATTAATTATTTGACACTATCCATTTTATGATCATACATTTTTTGGTAGTATTCACTATTTTTATATGTCTTTATTGTAATACACACGGCTGTGGATGTGATATATAGCGCCACACTTTTGTTTCTTTTGGTACACAAAACACGACTGTGGTGTAGTACAAAAATACCTGACGCATTTTGCACTTACACCAAGTGCTTACTCATAGTCTCCAAGGAGAGAAGACATCTACATCTGCACCAACACTACACTGACACTAGCACACATAGGCACATAACTCCCCCCCCCCCCCCCCCCGATCACCCCCCCTGCACCCCCTGTCACAGTGACACCAATAGCAGTTATCTTTTTACTGATTACTGCATTGGTGTCATTTGTGACTGTTATAAGTGTTAGGGCAGTTAGTGTTAGGCCCCTTTAGGTCTAAGGTACTCCCCTAACCCCCCCCCTAATAAAGGTTTAACCCCTTGATCACCCCCTGTCGCCAGTGTCACTAAGCGATCTTTTTTCTGATCGCCGTATTAGTGTCACAGGTGACGCTAGTTAGCCAGGTAAGTATTTAGGTTCGCCGTCAGCGTTTTATAGCGTCAGGTACCCCCATATACCACCTAATAAAGGTTTTAACCCCTTGATTGCCCCCTAGTTAACCCTTTCACCAGTGATCACCGTATAAGTGTTACGGGTACCGCTAACACCCACGCATGCAGCATACACCTCGCTTAGTGGTATAGTGTCTGAACGGATCAATATCTGATCCGATCAGATCTATACTAGCGTCCCCAGCAGTTTAGGGTTCCCAAAAATGCCATGTTAGTGGGATCAGCCCAGATACCTGCTAGCACCTGCGTTTTGCCCCTCCGCCCAGCCCACCCAAGTGCAGTATCGATCGATCACTGTCACTTACAAAACACAACACACATAACTGCAGCGTTTGCAGAGTCAGGCCTGATCCTTGCGATCGCTAACAGTTTTTTTGGTAGCGTTTGAATCAGTCGCTAACAGTCAGGAGCTTTTTTACCTGTGAGTCTCACTAGTGTACCAGTAAATTTAGAGCCCAAAATGGCAAATCGAAGGTACACTAGTGAAGAGGCCTACAGGTTTCTGAGCATGACAGATAGTGAAGAGGAAGTCACTTATCTGTCAGATTCAGGCTCAGAATACGATCCTGTAGACGACAACGGCTCCATGACAGATAGCTCTGACAACGGATTTGTGGTCCATGCCAAGGTCAGGCGTACCAGACCCCGATCTTTTTCTGCTGTTGAGGTGCAAGAACCGCAGGGCTCTCGTATGGAGCAGAGAAGTACTAGTGCCGCTCATCCTTCTGGTGAACTGGCAAGAACCAGCGGCCTAGTACACCCCGGTCGTAGTCAAACCAGCACTGCAGTACCACTTGGTGATGTGGCGAGTCCCATAAGTGCAGTTCAAGCTGGCGAGGTGGCAAGAACAAGTAGTGTCCCGCTGTCATCAAGAAGAAGACAAACACAGGCCCGTCAAGCCCATAGTGCCCTTCCTGCTGCATTCGCCAATCCTAGTTGGGAACCCACCACTTCTGCAGCACCCGTACTTCCCCCATTCACTGGCCAACCCGGCATTCAGGTGGAAACAGTTGATTTTACGTCACTTGATTTTTATTCGCTGTTTTTCACCGAAGATCTCTATAGATCTATTGTGGACCAAAGTAATTTGTATGCTGGTCAACACATCGTCGCTAATCCCCAGTCCTCCCTTGCCAGAGATTGGAAACCAATTACGGTTTCTGAATTTAAGACCTTTCTGGGCCTATCCCTCAACATGGGCATAACTAAAAAGAGTGAGTTGCGGTCATATTGGTCCACTGACCCAATTCACCATATGCCCTTGTTCTCTGCCTCCATGACCAGGGCACGATACGAGCAGATCTTGCGGTTCATGCATTTCAACAACAATGAACTCTGTCGTCCTGATGGAGACCCTGGATATGATCGGCTCTACAAAATTCGGCCCCTCGTAAACCACTTCAACCAACGTTTTGCAGACTTGTTTACTCCCCATCAAGTTGTCTGCGTTGATGAGTCCCTGATTAAGTTTTCTGGCCGCTTGTCTTTAAAACAGTACCTTCCTAGCAAGCGTGCCAGATACGGGGTCAAGATGTATAAGCTCTGTGACAGGGCCACAGGCTATACATATAGTTTTATGGTTTACGAGGGAAAATATAGCCACGTAGAGCCGCCGAACTGCCCAGATTACATAGGGAGCGCTGGCAAGATTGTGTGGGACTTGGTGTCACCCTTATTTGGAAAGGGGTACCATTTGTGCCACTTTTTAGTAACTTGTTTGATATTCAGATTGGAGCATGTGGCACTGTGCGACCTAATCGCCGGGGCTTACCCTAGAGGCTTGTAGATTCCCATCTTAGGCTGGGGGAGAGAGCCTGCTTCAAGTGTAATAATTTGCTCGCTGTGAAGTGGAGGGATAAGAAGAATGTTTGCGTTCTTACCTCCCTTCATGCAGACACGACGGTCCAAATTCCTACGGCGACTGGTGTTGTGGAGGAACCCCTCTGTGTCCACGAATATAACCAAAATATGGGAGGGGTGGACCTCAACGACCAGTTGTTGGCGCCGTACCTAGATGCCCGTAAGGCCAGACGCTGGTACAGAAAAGTGTCTGTCTATTTATTTCAATTGGCTTTGCTGAATGCTCATGTGCTATACAGAGCTTCAGGACAGACTGGATCCTTCCTTAAATTCCAGGAAGAGATCGTCAGAGCCCTTCTGTTTCCAGACGGTGCTCCACTTCACCTTCCCAATCCAAATGCAGTAAGCCGGCTGCATGGGAGGCATTTTCCGTATGTCCTCCCAAGTACCCCTACCCAACGAGCCCCCCAAAGAAGATGTTGTGTCTGTAGCAAGTGCGGATATAGGCGTAACACCCGCTATTATTGTCCCTCCTGTCCTGACAATCCTGGTCTTTGCATTGGTGAATGTTTTTAACGCTACCATATACCAGTTGAGTATTAGCGTAGGGTACAGCATTGCACAGACTAGGCACACTTTCACAGGGTCTCCCAAGATGCCATCGCATTTTGGGAGACCCGAACCTGGAACCGGTTACAGTTACAACAGTCAATTACAAAAAAAGTGCAAAAAAAATATATAAAATAAAAAAAACAAAAATAGTTGTTGTTCTATTGTTCTCTCTCTCTCTATTCTCTCTCTATTGTTCTGCTCTTTTTTACTGTATTCTATTCTGCAATGTTTTATTGTTATGTTTTATCATGTGTGCTTTTTGGGTATGTAATTTTTTTATACTTTACTGTTTACTGTGTTTTATTGTTAACCATTTTTTTGTTTTCAGGTACGCCATTCAGCTGCAGCGCAGATTTATTTATCTTGACAGCAACAGCGCTTGCTCCCATGACTCCAGCGCTGTAGGAGGTGATTTCTCCACCACAGTTAAAAACAAAATGGTGCATGTATGCCCATCATTAGAAGTAGGTGGATGAAGGGAGCTATTCTAATGGTGGGCATGCCCACCAATCAATCTCTTTTTTTTCCATGCAGCCCACAGGCTGCATGAAAAAAAAGATTACAATATATACCCAACAAGGACCAGCAACGTACTGGTATGTTGCTGGACTTTGAGTGGTTATACCAGAATGATGCCTGTGGGTTTAGGTATCATCTTGGTATCATTCTTTTCAGACAGCGGTCGGCTTTCATGTAAAAGCAATCCTAGCGGCTAATTAGCCTCTAGACTGCTTTTGCAAGCAGTGGGAGGGAATGCCCCCCCGCCTCCCACCGTCTTCCATGGTTTTATCTGGCTCTCCTGTCCCAACAGGGAACCTGAGAATGCAGCCAGCTGACCATAGAGCTGATCAGAGACGAGAACAGCTCCAATCATCTCTATGGCCTTAGAAACCAGAAGCTATGAGCATTTCATGACTTAGGTTTCGCCGGATGTAAACAGCGCCATTGGGAAATTGGGAAAGCATTTTATCACACCAATCTTGGTGTGGTCAGATGCTTTGAGGGCAGAGGAGAGATCTAGGGTCTAATAGAAAAAAAAAGGAGTACCTGTGACTACCTATTGCTATCATAGGGGATATTTACATTCCCTGAGATAACAATAAAAAAAAGCACCCCTGTCCCCCCCCCCTGCTCTCGCGCAAAGGCGAACGCAAGCGTCGTTCTGGCATCAAATGTAAACAGCAATTGCACCATGCATGTGAGGTATCACCGCGAAGGTCAGATCGAGGGCAGTAATTTTAGCAGTAGACCTCCTCTGTAAATCTAAAGTGGTAACCTGTAAAGTATTTTAAAGGCTTTTAAAAATGTATGTAGTTTGTCGCCACTGCACGTTTGTGCGCAATTTTAAAGCATGTCGTGTTTGGTATCCATGTACTCACCCTAAGATCATCTTTTTTACTTCATCAAACATTCGGGCAATATAGTGTGTTTTAGTGCATTAAAATTTTAAAAAAGTGTGTTTTTTCTCAAAAAAATGTGTTTCAAAAATCGCTGCGCAAATACTGTATGAAAAAAAAAAACCCACCATTTTAATCTATAGGGCCTTTGCTTTAAAAAATATATATAATGTTTGGGGGTTCAAAGTAATTTTCTTGTAAAAAATTTTTTTTTTTCATGTAAACAAAGTGGCAGAAAGGGCTTTGTCTTCAAGTGGTTAGAAGAGTGGGTGATGTGTGACATACAGTGGGGACGGAAAGTATTCAGACCCCCTTAAATTTTTCACTCTTTCAGACATTTGCTAAAGTCATTTAAGTTCATTTTTTTCCTCATTAGTGTACACACAGCACCCCATATTGACAGAAAAACACAGAATTGTTGACATTTTTGCAGATTTATTAAAAAAGAAAAACTGAAATATCACATGGTCCTAAGTATTCAGACCCTTTGCTGTGACACTAATATATTTAACTCAAGTGCTGTCCATTTCTTCTGATCATCCTTGAGATGGTTCTACGCCTTCATTTGAGTCCAGCTGTGTTTAATTATACTGATTGGACTTGATTAGGAAAGCCACCCACCTGTCTATATAAGACCTTACAGCTCACAGTGCATGTCAGAGCAAATGAGAATCATGAGGTCAAAAGGAACTGCCTGAAGAGCTCAGAGACAGAATTGTGGAAAGGCACAAATCTGGCCAAGGTTACAAAAAAATTCCTGCTGCACTTAAGGTTCCTTAGAGCACAGTGGCCTCCATAATTCTTAAATGGAAGACATTTGGGATGACCAGAACCCTTCCTAGAGCTGGCCGTCTGGCCAAACTGAGCTATCGGGGGAGAAGAGCCTTGGTGAGAGAGGTAAAGAAGAACCCAAAGATCACTGTGGATGAGCTCCAGAGATGCAGTCGGGAGATGGGAGAAAGTTGTAGAAAGTCAACCATCACTGTAGCCCTCCACCAGTCGGGGCTTTATGGCAGAGTGGCCCGACGGAAGCCTCTCCTCAGTGCAAGACACATGAAAGCTTGCATGGAGTTTGCGAAAAAAACACCTGAAGGACTCCAAGATGATAAATAAGATTCTCTGGTCTGATGAGACCAAGATAGAACTTTTTGGCCTTAATTCTAAGCGGTATGTGTGGAGAAAACCAGGCACTGATCATCACCTGTCTATTCAGTCCCAACTGTGAAGCATGGTGGTGGCAGCATCATGCTGTGGGGGTGTTTTTCAGCTGCAGGGACAGGATGACTGGTTGCAATCGAGCGAAAGATGAATGCGGCCAAGTACAGGAATATCCTGGACGAAAACCTTCTCCAGAGTGCTCAGGACCTTAGACTGGGCCAAAGGTTTACCTTCCAACAAGACAATGACCTTAAGCACACAGCTAAAATAATGAAGGAGTGGCTTCACAACAACTCCGTGACTGTTCTTGAATGGCCCAGCCAGAGCCCTGACTTAAACCCAATTGAGCATCTCTGGAGAGACCTAAAAATGGCCGTCCACCAACGTTTACCATCCAACCTGACAGAACTGGAGAGGAATGGCAGAGGAATGGCAGAGGATCCCCAAATCCAGGTGTGAAAAACTTGTAGCATCTTTCCCAAAAAGACTCATGGCTGTATTAGATCAAAAGGGCGCTTCTACTAAATACAGAGGAAAGGGTCTGAATACTTAGGACCATGTGATATTTCAGTTTTCTGCAAAAATGTCAACAATTCTGTGTTTTTCTGACAATATGGGGTGCTGTGTGTACATTAATGAGGGGGAAAAATGAACTTAAATGACTTTAGCAAATGGCTGCAATATAACAAAGAGTGAAAAATTTAAGGGGGTCTGAATACTTTCCATCCCCACTGTAAGCTTCTAAATGCTGTGCATAAAATGCCAGGACAGTTCACCCCCCCCCCCCCCCCCAAATGACCCCATTTTGGAAAGTAGACACCCCAAGCTATTTGCTGAGAGGTATGGTGAGTATTTTGCAGATCTTGCTTTTTGTCACAAAGTTTTGAAAATTGAAAAAAGGAAAAAAAAGAGAGCTGCAAAATACTCACCATGCCTCTCGGCAAATAGCTTGGGGTGTCTACTTTCCAAAATGGGGTCATTTGGGGGGTTTTGTGCCATCTTGGCATTTTATGGCCTTCAAAACTGTGATAGGTAGTGAGGAGTGAAATCAAAAATTTACGCCCTTAGAAATCCTCAAGCCGATGATTGGTTTTCGGGGCCTCGTACGCAGCTAGGCTACCAAAAAGTCTCACACATGTGGTATCCCCATACTCAGGAGAAGCAGCAGAATGTATTTTGGGGTGTAATTCCACATATGCCCATGGTATGTTTGAGAAATCTATCATTTAGTGACAACTTTGTGTAAAAAAAAAAAAGTTGGTCATTTTCCCGCAACTTGTGTCAAAATATAAAATATTCCATGGACTCAACATGCCTCTCAGCAAATAGCTTGGGGTGTCTACTTTCCAAAATAAGGTCATTTGGGGGGTTTTGTGCCATCTTGGCATTTTATGGCCTTCAAAACTGTGATAGGTAGTGAAGAGTGAAATCAAAAATTTACTCCCTTTAGAAATCCTGAAGGCGGTGCTTGGTTTTTGGGGTCCTGTACGCGGCTAGGCTCCCAAAAAGTCCCACACATGTGGTATCCCTGTACTCAGGAGAATCATCAGAATGTATTTTGGGGTGCAATTCCACATATAACCATGGCATGTGTGAGCAATATAAAGTTTAACAAAGGGATCCGCGCTTAGGATATGTGTGACTGCTGCCTCCCTATAAAAAAAGTCCCACCTAGGTGAAACCCAATCAAAGTGTAAAAACGCAAAAAGGGAAATGGCGCTGTACTAATAAAAAAACATATGTGTATGTAACTATTGATGGTGTGTGTACTACCAAATAAACATATATATGTATAACCATATACATAAGGTGTACAAACTGTGTATAAACAGCAAGAACAAAGTTCTACCTAGCACGTGAAAAAGTGGCGTGTGCTTGAAATATAATATGTGCAAAGGATAAAGGATAAAAAAGTATAATAAATATAAAATATATATGTGAAGGTGTATGTGAAGAGATGCAGTCAATAAATAAATAGCATCAGCTGATGTCAATAAAACCTGTCAATCAACACTGGTATAAGATACAAACATATAAGCTAAATGAGCTGCTGTGGATAATATCCAATAAATTGTTCCCCTTTTTATGTGTGAGCAATATATCATTTAGTGACAACTTTTTGTAAAAAAATGTTTTTTTTCATTAATTCAATCACTTGGGACAAAAAAACATAAAATATCCAATGTGCTCAACATGCCTCTCAGCAATTTCCTTGGGGTGTCTACTTTCCAAAATGGGGTCATTTGGGGGGGGGGGGGGGGGTTTGTACTGCCCTGCCATTTTAGCACCTCAAGAAATGAGATAGGCAGTCAAACTTAAAGCTGTGTAAATTCCAGAAAATGTACCCTAGTTTGTAGACGCTATAACTTTTGCGCAAACCAATAAATATACGCTTATTGACTTTTTTTTACCAAAGACATGTGGCTGAATACATTTTGGCCTAAATGTATGACTAAAATTGCGTTTATTGGATTTTTTTTATAACAAAAAGTAGAAAATATCATTTTTTTTTCAAAATTTTCGTTTTTTTTTCCATTTATATCACAAAAAATAAAAATCGCAGAGGCGATCAAATGCCATCAAAAGAAAGCTCTGTTTGTGGGGAAAAAAGGTCGCAAATTTCGTTTGGGTACAGCATTGCATGACCGCGCAATTAGCAGTTAAAGCGACACAGTGCCAAATTGTAAAAAGTGCTCTGGTCAGGAAGGGGGCAAAACCGGGGCTGAAGTGGTTAAGCAGTCCAATCATTGGCTGGACTTGATAGCTGCTAAGTCCCGCCCACCCCTGACATTGAGATGTGACAGCTGCTCTTTCTCCCAGTAAGCAGTTAATTTACATGACAGTGTCACACACTGAGCAGCTCTTACAAGCCTCACTATCTGCTGCATGTGAAACTCCCCCTCTCACCTATCAGTGCCAATCAATGCTGCCTTCCTATCAGTGCCAATCAATGCTGCCTTCCTATCAGTGCCAATCAATGCTGCCTTCCTATCAGTGCCAATCAATGCTGCCTTCCTATCAGTGCCAATCAATGCTGCCTTCCTGTCAGTGCCAATCAATGCTGCCTATCAGTGGCAACCAATGCTGCCTATCAGCGCCAATCAGTGCCAACCAATGCTGCCTATCAATGCCAATCAATGCTGCCAATTAGTGCTGCCAATCAATGCCAACCAATGCTGCCTGTCAGTCCCAATCAGTGCTACCTATAAATGCCCATCAGTGTTGCCTATCAGTGCCCATCAGTGTTGCCTATCAGTGCTGCTTATCAGTGCTGACAATCAGTGCACTGAGTGCAGGGATGGGGAGGTGAACTGAGCAGCCAGGCACATTGTCCATGGGGGGGGTAATGGCCTGGTGGGACACAACTGAAATCTGTTGATGTTTATTAATTCCACATGCCGATCTTTAGTACATTAGGTAATCACCACACTACTATTTACAATAAAATACTGATGCTAAAGTAAAAAAGTGCCAGTGAAAGGCCTGCCGCCAAGCACTGTTACGTGTTCCCACACCACGAAAGAAAAAAGTGCAGCGCTAACTTACTGATTAATAACTTACAATAATGGTGGAACCCTCTAATGTATGGAAATCTCAAATTTCCCACAATACCGGTCTCTGCGATACACAACTTCACATATAATACACATCAAACTGAAAACAAGACATAACAAATAAAACCTAGCAGGGATGGTGGAAACCCCCTACAGATAATTGCAATACAAATTAACTTCAAGTGCAACAACTTTTTAGTTGGGGGGGTTCATATCATTATAGCACTTTGGAATTTTTTAGATTGTTACACTTCATTCTATAGGTTTTAGTTACTATTATGATGTGAATTATTGCACTTGAAGTTAATTTTCCACCGCCCTTGTTAAGTCCATGCACTGATTTTGGATGAGAAGGCCTGGCTCGCAGTCTCCATTCTAATTCATCTCAAGAGTGTTCTAACGGGTTGAGGCCAGTCAAGTTCCTCCACCCCAAACTTGCTCATCCTTGCTTTGTGCACTGGTCCAAATCATTTGGTGGAGGGGGGATTATGGTGTGGGGTTGTTTTTCAGGGGTTGGGCTTGGCCCCTTAGTGAAGGGAACTCCTAAGGCGTCAGCATACCAAGACATTTTGGACAATTTCATGCTCCCAAATTTGTGGAAACAGTTTGAGGATGGCCCCTTCCTGTTCCAAAATGACTGCGCACCAGTGCACAAAGCAAGGTCCATAAAGACATGTATGAGTGAGTTTGGGGTGGAGGAACTTGACTGTACTTCAGAGTCCTGACCTCAGCCTGATAGAACACCTTTGGGATGAATTATGCCGCGTACAGACGACCGGACTCTCCGTCAGAATAGACTCTGACGGTCTTTTCAGTGGAGTTCCAACGGAGTTCCGCTGAAACGGACTTGCCTACACACAATCACACCAAAGTCCGTTCGTTTAGAACACGATGACTTACAACGGGACTAGAAAAAGGAAGTTCAATAGCCAGTAGCCAATAGCTGCCCTTGCGTTGTTCTTGGTCCGTCGGACCAGCATACAGACGAGCGGTTTTCCCGATAGGAACTGACTCAGTCGGAAACATTTGAAACATGTTCTATTTCTAGGTCCGTTAGAATTTTCGAAAGGAAAGGTCCGATGAAGCCCACACACGATCAGAATGTCCGACGGAATGGTCTGACCTTTTCTGCCGGAAAGTCTGGTCGTGTGTATGCGGCATTAGAGTGGAGACTGCGAGCCAGGCCTTCTCGTCCAACATCAGTGCCTGACCTCACAAATGCACTTCTGGAAGAATGGTCAAAGATTCCCATAGACACATTCCTAAACCTTGTGGACAACCTTCCCAGAAGAGTAGAAAGAGTAGAAATAGCTGTTATAGCTGCAAAGGGTGGGCCAACTCAATATTGATCCCTACGGACTAATGCTGGATTCACACGTATGCATTTTTATTGCTTTTTGCATTTTGCAGATTTGCACTACAGTCCATTTCCCATATTTTCCTATGGAACACGTTCTGTAGTGCAAATCTGCAAAATGCAAAAAGCACTAAAAATGCATAGGTGTGAATCCAGCCTAAGACTGGGATGCCAGTCTTGTGTGTAAAGGCAGGCGTCCCGATACTTTTGAAAATATAGTGTATATTATTTGGTTTGAGCCAAAGTTATAGCGCCTACAAACTATAATATATATATATATATATATATATATATATATATATATATATATATATATATACACACACACACACATACACTGAAATTTACTCAGCTATAGACACTATACTGTAATGGTGGGAATGGGATTGTGTGTCAGGCAATCTGGCGCTAACGACCACTGGCTGGGAGGGTTGACTAAAGCTCTATTCACACTAATGCCTTTTTTGATGCATTTTGCATTGGTTCCTATGGAACATGTTCACATCAATGCATTTTTGTGCCTCTGCGTTTTTGGAAAGGGTCGGGGACTTTTTTTCCCGCAAAATGCAGCATTTTACATGTAAGGCTCGATTCACACCTATGCATGTTGCTTTTGAGCGTTTCTGGAGGTTTTTTTTCATGCTTGCCACGTTTTTGAGCAGCGTTTTTGCCGCGTTTTTGCCGCGTTTTGCGTTTTTTTTTTTTTTTTACAGTTTTTTTTTACAGTCTTAAAAAAAAAAAAAAAAAAAACTGCAAAAACGCACCAAGAACGCTGCAAAAACGGTGCATTTTGCATGAAAAAAAAGTCCCTGACCCTTTCCAAAAATGCAGAGAAACAAAAAGGCATTGATGTGAACATGTTCCATAGGAACCCATGTTAAAAAATTCCCGTGCATTTCTGCAAAATGCAAAATGCATCAAAAAACGCGCTAGTGTGAATGGAGCCTAAGGCTCGATTCACATCTATGCATGTTGCTTTTGAGTGTTTCTGCAGTGCTTTTTGCAGTGCTTGCCGCATTTTTGAACATGCGTTTTTATTTATTTTTTTACAGTTTTTTTTTTACACTGTGGTTGCTTAGCAGCCAGCTATATACAGTGTAAAAAAAGAAATACAAAAACACGCAAATCGCGGCAAAAACGCGTCACTTGCATTTTTGGATGCGGGTCCATTGAATTCTATTACATGCAAAACGCTGCATTTTGCATGAAAAAAAGTCCCCGGCCCTTTCCAAAAACTCAGAGGCACAAAAATGCATTGATGTGAATGTGTTCCATAGAAAGCCATGTTAAAAAATGTCCACGCATTTTTGCAAAATGCGAAATGCATCAAAAAACGCATTAGTGTGAATCGAGCCTTATAGACTTCAACGGACCTGCATCCAAAACGCAAGTAACGTGTTTTTACTGTGATTTTGCCGCAATTTGCGTTTTCTTTTTTTTTTCTTTTTTTACACTGTATATAGCTGGTCGCTAAGGAGGGGGCCGGAAAGCCCGCCGCCACGTCCTTAACAACTGAGGAGTCATCAGCTGTCAGCGAGCTTCCCCGTTGAATGTAAAAAAAAAGACTTGCTGGCGTGGGGTCCCCCTCCCAGGTCCATACCAGGCCCTTGGGTCTAGTATGGATTCGGAGGGACCCCCCCACGCCAATGACCCTCCTTCGATGCTGCGTCCCGCTGATCTGTCCGCGCCGATGTCAAGCATTCCTTGGACAATGATGGGGGCGTGGCAATTGGATAAAATGACATCAGGAGGCCCCGCCCCATTGTGACGTCACCACCCAGGCCATGATGGGCTTGTGACGTCACAAGGGGGTGGGGACTCCGGATGACATAATCTGATTTCCACGCCCCTATCATTGGTCTAAGAAATGCTTGACATCGGCGCGGACAGATCAGCGGGACGCAGCAACAGAGGAGGGTCGTCGGCAGGAGTGGCAACAGAGGAAGAAGAACACCGGACAAAGAAGAAGAGAGGAAGAAGAAGCAGCGGGAGAAGGAGAAGCCCGGAGGATGAAGATGCGGGAAAAGATGGGGGAAGACCGGAGGAAGAAGCGGAGAAGAAGATATTTTTTAATACTACTTGTCAAAAACTGTCTACTGTTTTTTTCAACACTACACTACTTTTTTTTGGTGAATAGGTAGGGGTACAATGTACCCCATACTCATTCACATAGGGGGGGAGGCTAGGACATGTTGGCCCCCTTATTAAAGGTGGCTTTCAGACTCCCATAAGCCCCCTGCCCGCAGACCCCGACAACCACCAGGGAAGGGTTGTCTGGAAGAGGTCCTTGTGCCCATCAACATGGGGGCAAGGTGCTTTGGGGTGGGGGGGCGCAGAGCTCCCCTGCCCCAAAGCACCCATACCCCCATGTTGAGGGCATGCGGCCTGGTATGGTTCGGGGGGGGGGGGGGGGCGCTCGTCACCTTCCGTTCCTGGCCTGTCAGGCTGCATGCATGGATAAGGGTCTGGTATGGATTTTGGGGGGGACCCCATGACATGTTTAGAAAAATTTGGCGTGGGGGGGCCCCTCCGAATCCATACTAGACCCAAGGGCCTGGTATGGACCGGGGGGGGGACCCCACGCTGGTTTTTTTCACAATTTATTTTTTAGCCGGCAATTCTTTTTTACATTCAGCGGGGAAGCCCGCTGACAGCTGATGACTCATCGGTTGTTAAGGACGCGGCGTCCGGCTTCCCGGCCCCCACCTTAGCAACCAGCTATATACAGTGATAAAAAAACACAAATTGCGACAAAATCGCTGTAAAGACGCGTGTCCAAAAACGCGCCAAGAACCGCAAAAAGTACTGCAGAAACGCTCAAAAGCAACATGCTTAGATGTGAATCGAGCCTAACTGATAATGATGTCGCTAATGACACTAACATAGTGATAATACTGAACAAGGACATTGGCTGGGAAGGGGTTGACATCTAGGGGCAATCAAGCGGTTAACTGTGTGCCTAATAATGTGTAATGTGTGCTGCTTTCACTTTCGGATCTGGCTGTTTTTGGTCCCTGCTTTTCAGGGAGAAGAGACAGCCAGATCGCTGCTTCTATGTACACAGAGGGGTTGATTTACTAAAAACGGAGAGTGCAAAATCTGGTGCAGCTGTGCATGGTAGCCAATCAGCTTCCGTTTTTTTTTGTCAACGCTTAACTGAACAAGGTGAGGTTAGAAGCTGATTGGTTTCTATGCACAGCTGCACCAGATTTTGCACTTTCTAGTTTTAGTAAATCAATCCCACAGTTCTGTGTTTTTGTAAACACAGAATTCTATGAGTGATTGGACACAGCTAATCAGCAGGTTTCAGCCAAATTCATTGGCTGAAATCTGCTGCCAAACTCATGCTGTGTCCAATCACACCACAGGGTCGGCAGGGGACACCCGCATTTATGCATGCGACAAAAACGGAAGAAGGCCGGTCACGTACATGATTGTGCCTGTCAGGGCTGTTGGTAAGGTCGAAGGGTCTGGTTTGGTCTAGGGAGGGGGGGGGGGACCCCACTGCATTTTTTTAAATTTTGGTGTAGAGTTTCCCCTCAAGATCCATACTAGACCTGAAGGGCCTGTATGGAATTGGAGGGGGGGGGGGGGGGGGCGCGCACGCCGTTTTTTTTTTTTTTTTTTTCATTTTAGCATGGTCTTCAGAGCACAAGATCCTCAGAGCACAAGTCGCTTGCCTTTGTTAAGATGATGATCTGACTTTTTGCACCAACACTTGAGATCTGGATAAGAAAACACTGCACTAGGTTCTTTACGTAGAATCGACAATAAAGTTTACAGTTTTAATGTAAAAATGAATTGCTTTTCTTTGCTTCTCCTACTTACTGGTGGAATCCGGTGACTTGGCCCGTAGCCGGGTCACTGTATAGCCTCTCCAGGACCAGTTGAGCTCCTAGGTCAATGTTAGACCAAACCTGTATGGCTTTATACCTCAGCTGCCATACATACGGAAACGCAGTGTGGTGCTTTTTACACGAACGACCCTGAAAGCATTGACCAATCAAAAACTTTGAACAAATATCTATGTCATCGTCTTGGTGGATATTGTAGATATTGGCATTAAATGGCACCAGTTCTTCATTATACAGTGTGACCTTATTGGACAAGGTAACTCTTCTTAAAGTAGTGTCGGTGCAACATTCCAAATTTTGTAAACCTAGTTCTTCTTGTGTGGGATCTAGTCCAGTCATCTCTTCTGGCTTAATGTCTAATGTCTTCCTCCTCTTCCCTTTAATTGGAGAAATGTCCCATTGAACAGCTGGCGGACTACTTCGGAACTACTATTTATTTTGAGTTAAATATATAGAGGGTGATGCATCCTCTTGATTTTATATTGATACATATCCAGAAAACAGTCAAATTCTCTGGAAATGTTGTGGTGAGCTAGTTGCACAGAACGTTTTTTTCTAATGCTCATAACTTTGGTGGGGTAACTCTTGCAGGGCATTGGGGTTGTCCTTTGGCTCCACCACAATCTCTTTTGGCGGATACCATTTATCCAGGAGCCTTTGCTAGCAAGCTTGGACACAGTGGATGTGACAATGGGCATCTGGTGTGGTTCTTTCCACTTGAGAAGATGAGTTCCTGGGGTTCTGTTTTTTTTTTTTTCTACAATAACCCAGTCTCCAGGCTGAAGTCCATGCGTCTTTGGATCAGCTGCAGGGTCTTGCTGGGTGGTCTTTGCTTTCTGCGAAAAAGAAAAGAAGACCTTGGTCAATTTGGTAACATAATCGATGAGTTGGTCTTGGCCTTTTTGTAACAAACCTTCTTTTCTCCGCTAAGGGAATCTTATGATAAAGTAGTTTAATAAGAAAATAGACCTTGTTTAGTGATGGGAAGCAGGGATGGGCTGAACACCCCCCTGTTCAGTTTGCAGCAGAACTTCCGAACAGGGGAAGTGTTCTAACCCGAACAGCGAACCCCATTGAAGTCTATGGGAGCCGAACAGGCAAAATCAAAAGTGCCCATTTTGAAGGCTTATATGCAAGTTATTTGGCCATAAAAAGGGGTATGCAGGTCTGGGTACTGCCTTGGGGGAGATGTATCAATGAAAATAAAAAAATTAAAAGAAACAATCGTTTTTGCAGGAGTAGTGATTTTAATGATGCTTAAAGTGAAACAATAAAAATAAAAAAATACCTTTAAATATAGTGCCTGGCGGGTCCCCTTAGTCTGCCTGTAAAGTGGCGCATCTGTGCGATGTATAGAACCTGCTGCCGCAATAATGACATTTCTAAAGGAAAAATTTAAATTTAAACTTTCTCGTTGTAATGTATTGCCAGCTCCAGGCAATACAGATTCTTAAAATAATGACTTTTTTTTAATTTAAATTTTTAATTCATTTTAACCAAAATCCATACCAGACCCTTATCTGAGCATGCAGCCTGGCAGGCCAGGAAAGGGGGGGGGGGACGAGCGATGGGGACAAGGGCCTCTTTCTGACAACCCTGGCCGGTAGTTGTTGGGGTCTACAGGTGGGGGAGCTTATCGGAATCTGGAAGCCCCCTTTAACAAGGGGGCCCCCAGATCCCGCCCCCCCTAGGTGAATGGATATCGGGTACATTGACACTTTTTTAGTGAATGGGTAGGGGTACAAAAAGTAAAAAGCACAAGAGACATTTTTTGACAATACCTTTATTAAAAAATAAAATGTAAAAAAGTGTCTCTTGATGTAAATCCACCATCAATCACGTCGCCCAATGGACCCGAAAAATATAAAAATGTCAAAAATGCTCCGCCTCCATTGGAAGCTACCCGCCGTATGCGCTCTCTGTGCTTTGACTGCTCTAATATAGGGAAGGGGCAGGGCCACCCGGTTAATTTACCCAGTGGACCTGCCCCACTCTGACGCCACATGACGTCACATGCCATAAGAGGGGGCAGGGCCACCATGTGACATAACCGGGTGGCCCTGCCCCTCCTATATAAGAGCTGTCAAAGCGCAGAGAGCGCATATGGCGGGTAGCCTCCAATGGAGGCGGAGCGTTTATGACAATTTTCTATTTTTCGGGTCCGTCGGGCATCGTGATTGACGGTGGATTTACATCAAGGGACACTTTTTTTTTTATTTTCTAATAAAGGATTTGTCAAAAACTGTCTTTTGTGGTTTTAATTTTTTGGCATTTTTTTGGTGAATGGGTAGGGGGACAATGTACCCACTACCCATTCACATAGGGGTGCCAGGATCTGGGGGCCCCCTTGTTAAAGGGGCTTCTAGATTCCAATTTCCCCCCCGCCCGCAGACCCTGACAGGGGTAGGGGTACGATGTACCCGCTACCCATTCACATAGGGGTGCCAGAATCTGGGGGCCCCCTTGTTAAAAGGGGCTTCTAGATTCAAATTGCCCCCCCCCGCCCGCAGACCCTGACAACCACAGCCCAGGGTTGACGGGAAGAGGCTCTTGTGCCCACCAAACCACCCACCCCACCATGTTGAGGGCATGTGGCCTGGTATGGTACAGGAGGGGGGGGGCGCTCGCTCTCCCCCCCCCCCCCTTTCTGGCCTGCCAGGCTGCATGCTCGGATAAGCGTCTGCTATGGATTTTAGGGGGGGGACCCCCCACTCCATTTTTTTTTTATTTTGGCATGGGGTTCCCCTTAAAATCCATACCAGACCCGAAGGGCAGTAGCTAATTCAAATGAATGGACTGTCGTGATTGCATACCTGTGCTGTGATGTAAAGAATCTGAGTCATTGCACAAAAATGCGATTCGGACCTCGGCTGGAAGAACATTTTACTAATCAGACCTCTGTGAATTTTAATTCAATATCCCTGGTATACAGTATATCTGAAAATTGATCAAGCCTTATGTACTGACGGCCTATCTCATTTCTTGAGGCCCTAAAATGCCAAAACAGTACAAATACCCCCCAAATGACCCCTTTTTGGAAAGTAGACAGTCCAAGGTATTTATTAAGAGGCAAGTTTTTTCAAGTTGTCATTTTTTGTCATAAGTTTTTGGAAAATTAAGAAATAAAAAATTTTTTTTTTTTTACATACTGTCACCAGTGCAGTACAGTGTCATCATAAAATGGGTGTGGCGGTGATCAGGGACACTGTTGACAGTATGAAAAAAAAACTTTTTTTTTGTTTTTTTTTGTTTTTTTTTTATTATAGATTTATTTTTCCTTTATTTACTTTACAAGCATTTTACTGAATGAAATCGATTTATTCAGTTTGTTTTGTTGTGATTAGCTGTGATTGGCCAGCTAATCACAAGGTGCAGATGGACTGTGATTGGCCCAGTCTGTACCATGTGATCACACTTACCAATCACAACTAGCAACACAATTGTATACAATGGATGGCTTGAAAGGAAGCCATCCATTGTTTACAACTGTCATGTAACCTGCTGTGATTGGTTACAGTGGTCACATGGTGCGGTAGCGGTCATCGGCTGTGTCCGGTGGATACAGCCCATGACTAGGGTTGCCACAACATCCCTTTAATCCAGGACACATATGAATTACACAGGTTCTGAGGCTGATTTAATGCAGATAAGACACCAAGTGAGTTTAATTACCACCTTAACCACTTCAATACCGGGCCTATTCTGGCACTTCTCTCCTTCATGTAAAAATCATCATTTTTTTGCTAGAAAATTACTGAGAACCCCCAAACATTATATATTTTTTTTAGCAGACACCCTAGGGAATAAAATGGCGGTCATTGCAACTTTTTTTCTCACACGATATTTGCGCAATAATTTTTCAAACGCCTTTTTTTTTGGAAAAAAAACGGTTTCACGAATTAAAAAATAACAAAACAGTAAAGTTAGCCCAATTTTTTTGTATAATGTGAAAGATGATGTTACGCCGAGTAAATAGATACCTGACATGTCACGCTTTAAAATTGCGCACAATCATGGAATGGCGCCAAACTTCATTACTTAAAAATCTCCATAGGCGACGCTTTAAAATTTTTTACAGGTTACCAGTCTAGAGTTACAGAGGAGGTCTAGTGCTAGAATTGTTGCACACGCTCTAACGCACGCGGCCATACCTCACATTGAGCGGCATTTACATATGTGGGCGGGACTTGCGTGTGCATTCGCTTCTGAGCGCGAGCTACCGGGGGACAGGGGCGTTTTTGTGTTTTTTTTAGTTTTTTTTTTATTTTACCTAATTTTTTTTATTTTTACACTTTTTTTCCTATTACAAGGAATGTAAACATTCCTTGTAATAAGAATCTATGTGACAGGTCCTCTTTATGGAGAGATGTGGGGTCAATAAGACCCGGAGAAGCACCGGATGGCGGTGGGAGAGGGGGGACGTCCCCTCCCATCGCCTATAAGAACGATCAAGCGGTGGAACTGCTGCTGTGATCATTCTTATCATGCACAGAATCGCCGGCTGCAAAGAATGATATCTGAATGATGCATCTAGCTGCAGGCATCATTCAGATATCCCCCCTAAAAGTCAAGGATGTCATTTTACTATAGCCAGTTATTGAAGTGGACTCTTTCATGACTAAGCCTATTTTTGAAATTTGGTGTTTACAAGTTAAAATCCGTATATTTTGCTAGAAAATTACTTAGAACCCCCAAACATTATATATATATATATTTTTTTTTAGCAGAGAATCTAGAGAATAAAATGTAGATTGTTGCAATATTTTATATCACACGGTATTTGTGTAGCGGTGTTTTAAACGCAAATTTTGGGGAAAAGGGACACTTTCATGAATTTTAAAAAATCCAAACAGTAAAGTTACCCCATTTTTTTGTATAATGTGAAAGATGATGTTACGCCGAGTAAATAGATACCAAACATGTCATGCTTTATAATTGCACGCAATCGTGGAATGGCGACAAACTACGGTACCTAAGAATTTCCATAGTCGACGCTTTAAATTTTTTTTACGGTTACCAGGTTAGAGTTACAGAGGAGGTCTAGTGCTAGAAGTATTGCTCTCACTCTGATGATCGCGGCGATACCTCACATGTGTGATTTGAACACCGTTTACATATGCGGGCGCGACTTCCGTATGCGTTTTCTTTGCTGCGCGAACTCGCGGGGACGAGGGCGCTTTAAAAATATTTTTTTTCTCTTTTTTATTTTTATAAATTGTGTTAAAAAAAAAACATTTTTGATGACTTTTATTGCTGTCACAAGGAATGTAAACATCCCTTGTGACAGTAATAGGTGGTGACAGGTACTCTTTATGGAGGGATCGGGGGTCTAAAAGACCCCCGATCCCTCCTTTGCACTTCAAAGTATTCAGATCGCCGAAAACGGCGATTCTGAATACTGTGTATTTTTTTAAAACCGGCGCCATTGGCAGCCGAGTAAACGGGAAGTGACGTCATGACGTCGCTTCCGCGTTTACAATTAGAAGGCTGGAACAAAGCCACCCACGGCTTCGTTCCAGCCCGCCCCCAGCCGCCGGAGGTAGCCGATTGATCACCAGGCCTCCCGATGGCACGGAAGGCCCGGTAAGGGTGGCGGGAGGGGGGGATGTCCCCTCCCGCTCCTCCAGTATAACAGCCGATCGGCTTTTAGCCACATCGGTTGTTATACTCGGATAGCCGATCGCCCGCTGTAAACAACTGTACCGGGATGATGCCTTCAGCTGCGGGCATCATCCCGGTATAACCCCGGAAAGCCGAGTACGCACATCTGCGGGAAGGGGTTAATCAGCCACAGAACCTGTGTCATTAATGTGTGTTCTGGATTAAAGGGATGATGTGGCAACTCTGCCGGTGACAGATCGCGCGCAATCCGGGAAGACATCATATGACGTCCACCCGGATCGAGGAGAGCTTCCCGCCGGCACCATCTTGCAGGCGCAAACTGGTTCAAAAATACTGCAAGTACAGAAAAGTATAGTTTATCTGCCAAACATCCAGGATGCTCCTAACTTCCTGTTTGGGCTGACAACACAGAGCCTATTCTGAACCAGTGTTGTCAGCCCTGCCTGCTGGACTACAGAACACCACCTATCGCCCAACATTCTCTGTTTCTCTTCACATGGATACACTAATCTCTTTTGCAGCAAAACAATGCTGCTGCCTGGACTTAAAAAAGGAAAGGGCTCTTGCGAGACATAGTTCTCCCCTGCCCCTGAATCTTACAAGCCTGATGCTGATGCACAGGAGTAATAAAGGTTGTTTCTCATTAAAGAATAAAAAAAAATCATGGCAGAGCATGATCTAAAGGGGGCAAGGAAGGTTTGGCATACATTTGAGTAAAGCCTGCACATACTCTTTGACATTTTGCAAGACTTGACACATTAATTTGTTTTCAAAGTTTTTAAAGTGTGTGCCTTTGTAAAACCCCATACACACTGTACAACTTTTGTTTTTGGATGTCCTTTAGATTTACCAAAACGATGTAGTGCAAGGGCCTGCCTGATTGCATACAAATTGAAACTCTTAAGGTTTGACCTCCATATTATATGGCAGTGATGGCGAACCTTGGCACCCCAGATGTTTTGGAACTACATTTCCCATGATGCTCATGCACTCTGCAGTGTAGTGGAGCATCATGGGAAATGTAGTTCCAAAACATCTGGGGTGCCAAGGTTCACTATCACTGTTATATGGTTTTGGTAAATCTGAAGGAAAAAAAATCTGCAGAAAATTGTATAGTGTGTATCCAGCTTAAGGGTCTGACATATCCTAATTCACGGGTATTCTTGGTATAAGTTCCCTAGTGAGAAGTGAGACCTTTCACCAAGCTTCTGGCATCTTTTTTGACTGCGGAATGTGCTTCTACCTGTCCCAAGAACTAAACCACATCAACTAACACAGTGCCTTGAAAAGTATTCATACCCCTTAAAATTCTCCACATTTTGTCATGTTACAACCAAAAAAACATAAATGTATTTTATTGGGATTTTATGTGATAGACCAACACAAAGTGGCACGTAATTGTGAAGTGGAAAGAAAATGATAAATGATTTTCATTTTTTTTTTACAAATAAATATCTGAAAAGTGTGGCGTGCATTTGTATTCAATACTTTGTAGAACCACCTTTCTCTTTAATTACAGCTGAAAGCCATTTTGGGGATGTCTCTACCAGCTTTGCACATCTAGAGAGTGACATTTTTGCCCATTCTTCTTTGCAAAATAGCTCAAGCTCTGTCAGATTGGATGGAGAGTGTCTGTGAATAGCAATTTTCAAGTCTTGCCACATATTCTCAATTGGATTTAGGTCTGGACTTTGACTGGGCCATTCTAACACATGAATATGCTTTGATCTAAATCAACGGCTGACCCCGCCCCCTCTGACAACACAGGGAAAGCCACAGGGAACTCCCGTGAATTCCCCGTGTGTCAGAGGAGGGCGGGGTCACCGGGTGGCCCCGTCCTCCATTATATAAGAAGTGTCAGAAGAAGCGAAGCGTCACACGGCTGAAGACTCCCACTGAGGCGGATCGTGTGGACGGAGCGGAGAAGAAGCCTGAAGGAAGATGTGGGACAAGAAGAGCGGAAGAAGATGGAGAAGAAGATGAAGAAGAAGATGGAGGAAGAAGAACACCAGAAGAAAGAAGATGAAAGAAGAAGCCAAAAGAAGAAGGAATTAATAAAGGACTTGTCAAAACCCGTCTCTTGTGTTTTTTAAACTTTTTGACACTTTTTTTGTGAAATGGTAGGGGTACATTTGTACCATTACCAATTCACACAGGGGGAGGCCGGGATCTGGGGGTCCCCTTGTTAAAGGGGGCTTCCAGATTCCGATAAGCTCCCCGTCCGCAGACCCCCACAACCACCGGCCAAGGGTTGTGGGGATGAGGCCCTTCTCCCCATCAACATGGGGACAAGGTGCTTTGGGGGGCTACCTCAAAACACCCTCCTAATGTTGAGGGCATGTGGCCTGGTACGGTTCAGGAGGGGCGCTCTCTCATCCCCCCTCTTTTCCTGCGGCCTGCCAGGTTGCGTGCTCGGATAAGGGTCTGGTATGGATTTTTGGGGGGCCCCACGCCATTTTTTTAAAAAAATTTGGCAAGGGGTTCCCCTTAAAATCCATACCAGAACTGAAAGGTCGGGTATGGATTTTGAGGAGGACCCCCACGCCATTTTTATAAAAAATTTTGGCATGGGGTTTCCCTTAATATCCATACCAGACCTGAAGGGCCTGGTATGGAATTTAGGGGGACCCCCACACCATTTTTTTTTTAAATTTTGGTTCGGGGTTCCCCTCTGGGGAAATCCCATGCCGTTTTTATCAATGAAATTTTATGTGTATTGTCGGACTGACAATTCATTAATAGCCGCGAGTAGTTTTAAATGACTTTTTTTCATTTGAAATGTAATTTTGCTGTCAGACTGTTGTAAACACGGGAAACATGCGCCCCTTTACAGACATACTATAGACACCCCCCAGGTACGAAATTTAAAGGAATATTACACTTTTATTGTTTCACTGTAAGCATTATTAAAATCACTGCTCTCGAAAAAACATCAGTTTTTAAAACAACTTTTGCATTGATTGCATTGCATTGATCCATGTCCCCTGGGGCAGGACCCAGGTCCCCAAACACTTTTTATGACAATACCATGCATATAAGCCTTTAAAATTAGCACTTTTGATTTCTCCCATAGACTTTTAAAGGGTGTTCTGCGGCTTTCGAATTTGCCGCGAACACCCCAATTTGTTCGCTGTTCGGCGAACTGACAAACAGCCGATGTTCAAGTCGAACATGAGTTCGACTCGAACTCGAAGCTCATCCCTAATCATAACATACGTTTCCCACGCAGTGGTGTTCAGTATTTGTCTTCCATCCTAAACAAACATTCAGACCTTCTGGCTTGCACTTGCAGCACTGCCGCTCTGGCTTTACAATCCAGGCCCTTGTCTGTCTGCTACAGACTGTTCGCTTACCATTGTCTGGACCATACACTTAGCAGTTCTTTGCTGCTCTGGTTCCCACCTCTCTCCTAGGTGGCACACTCCTGACTTCTTGGCAAAGACCTCCTGTCTGCCTGGGTTAAGCCCAGAACTATGGTCAGGTTACTAATAAAAGCCCAGCCAATTGTTGTGCTGGCTGTTCACAAAATCTGGATCCAGGATTGGAGATTTCCTCCCGAATCACTTAGAAATCAAGGCTCCAGGTCCCAAAACTGACTTTACGAAACAATGAGAAAACTGAAAAGCCAGTTTCCTCTGCAATAAGCAAACCCCCTGGAGCCCCTCAACCTGCCTGGTTGAGAATCCTGGGTTACAACCTTTATTTAGACCCTGGCAATGTACCGCACTGCCACACCAGACACACATCTTTCAGAGACCAGTAAAACTCTCTCTACACAAATAATGTAATAAGAGAACTACTGAAAATCCTTAGCAGTGTAATCATTCATAATCATTCACAATTAAACCAAAATATCAAAATAGAGGTTTCAAAAAGTTTTTGTTACATAGTTAGTCAGGTTTAAAAAAGACACAAGTCCATCTAGTGCAACCATAAAAAAATAAAAAATAATAAAATAAATAAAATAAAAAATATCATACAATCCCATATACCAAACCCTTTACCCACAGTTGATCAAGAGGAAGGCGAAAAAAACCCCCAGAAAAGCATGATCCAATTTGCTGCAGCAGCGGAAAAAATTCCTTCCTGATCCCAGAGAGGCAATCGAATTTTCCCTGGATCAACTTTACCTATAAATGTTAGTATCCAGTTATATACATTTAGGAAAGTATCCAGGCCTTTCTTAAAGCAATCTACTGAGCTAGCCAGGGAGTCTATTCCACATTTTCCAATGATTTCTAATGAACACTGGTGTTCATTGTAAATGGTATGACAGCGCTCCGGAGCGGTGAGAGCATCCCGCTGGGAATAGAGCGGAGGGCAGAGCACAGGCTTCCAGGAACTGCGATCACTCCACGTCCACCGCACTGCCAGCCCGCTCACCTCTCATCACATCACCTGGATGGGGACAGAGCCCGACCTGACAGCAGCAGGAGGAGAGCCCCGACTACCGGACAACACTGACACACACTGCAATCTGCTACCATGCTTAGGTCTGTGGGCAGTGCTTTGTCGTCATTACATACAGCACAGGAACATTAACCCAGTATGGTGCACTACAGGAGAAGGGTCACAGTGCTAGAGGAACCCTGCTGGTGCCAGGAATAAGCTACGTTTGTGTCATTACCTACTGAGCTGTGGGCTTAAAGTGGAGGATTCATCCAGCTACGTTCCGGATCAGACGGCCCCTGTTGATGCAGTTATCAGACCGGTGTCGGAACATCATTGAGAAAAGGCCCTGACTGGGTGTTAGCCACAGGCATTTCTAGCCTGTGCAGCTGGTAAGCGCACATTCTTGACGGTGGTGGATTCACTGTGTCTGTCAAGCAAAAGTCACATCATTTTCTTGGAACTGTTCACATGCTGATTCACTTTTCGTAAACGATTCACCTTCTGCAAAGGAATCTTTGTTTGGAACTTTGATTTACTGTCACAGAATCACCTACGGAGTCAATAACTTTATAGTTGGGACCGTGTATAAATGTTTTAGTACTCACTCAACATTTATTGTATGTTTTAAAAAGTTTAAGGTTTCACTTTCACATTATTTAGAGCGCAATCATAGGAATATTAATAGCCCAGTCATGTGAGGAAAGAAGCCAAGTTTCAGCAATACCGATTACATCATAGCTCTCCTCATGCACCAGCGCTTCCAACTCACCTATTTTGCGTGGCAGACTTCTGGCATTGATGAACAAACACTTTAACCACTTGCTTACTGGGCACCTAAACCCTCCTCCTGTCCAGACCAATTTTCAGCTTTTAGCGCTGTCGCAATTTGAATGACAATTGCGCGGTCATACAACACTGTACCCAAATGAAATTTTTATCATTTTTTCCCCACAAATAGAGCTTTCTTTTGATGGTATTTGATCACCTCTGCTGTTTTTAGTTTTTGTTAAAAAAATTGAAAAAGACAGAATAAAAAAAAAAAATTATATTTTTTTTATATTTTGTTATAAAATTTTGCAAACAGGTAATTTTTCTCCTTCGTTGATGTACGTTGATGAGGCGGCACTGATAGGCACCGATAGGTGGCAGTGATGGGCACTGATGGGTGGCAGTGATGGGCACTGATGGGTGGCAGTGATGGGCACTGATGGCAGCACTGCTAGGTGGCACTGATTGGCACCACTGGTGGGCATTGATAGGTGGCACTTGTGGGCATTGTGGGCACTGGCAGGTGGCAATGACAGATGGCACTTGCAGGCACAGATGAGGCATATGTGCCTCCTTCCTCTTCAGGACCGATGTCCCTTTGACATAAGCCGGTGATCGGCTTTTTTTCCTCCTCACGCTGTCAGCGTGAGGAGAAAACGAAACCGATCACCGAGCTTTTGTTTACATCATGTGATCAGCTGTCATTGGCTGACAGCTGATCACATGGTAAGGGGCCGGGACCGGCCCCTTACTTGGATCTGTGATCATCTGAGTCACCGTGACTCGGTGATCACAGCGTGCACGCCCTGCAGGGTGCGCGTGGTGCATGTGCACAGGGGAGGACATCCCATGACGGCCTCCCGGAAATTGAGGTCCGCGCTGTAGCCGTCATTCGGCTATGGCCCGGACCTCAAGTGGTTAATGCATTATTACATTTTGCTCTGGTGTTTTTCATATCTTGTTTAGAAGTACAAATGGCACTATAATTTCCAATGGTTGATTGCAACATGGGAACTTTCTTGTCACCTGCCGTAACCCTCCCCCCATTTATCCCCATTCCACCCTCCATTGTCTGACCCTTAACTGACCTGTCTGCCCGATGGAATTCTAGTTCACCCTCCCCCCTTAATCCTAGTTTAACCAATTGAGGTCTGGGCCATAGCCGAATGACGGCTACAGCGCGGACCTCAATTTCCGGGAGGCCGTCATGGGACGTCCTCCCCTGTGCACGCGCACCGCGCGCACCCTGCAGGGTGTGCGGTGTGCGCGCTGTGATCACTGAGTCACGGAGACTCGGATGGTCACAGATCCGAGTAAGGGGCCGGTCCCGGCCCCTTACCATGTGATCAGCTGTCAGCCAATGACAGCTGATCACATGATGTAAACAAAACCTCGGTGATCGGTTTTGTTTTCTCCTCACGCTGACAGCATGAGGAGGAAAAACAAGCCGATCACCGGCTTATGTCAAAGGGACATCGGTCCCGAAGAGGAAGGAGGCACATATGCCTCATCTGTGCCAACAGGTGCCATCTGTCATTGCCACCTGCCAGTGCCCACAGTGCCCACAAGTGCCACCTATCAATGCCCACAAGTGCCACCTGTCAATGCCCACAAGTGCCACCTATCAATGCCCACAAGTGCCACCTATCAATGCCCACCAGTGGTGCCAATCAGTGGCACCTAGCAGTGCTGCCATCAATCAGTGCCCAATCAGTGCCCATCACCACCACCCATCAGTGCCCATCACCGCCACACATCAGTGCCCATCACTGCCACCTATCGGTGCCCATTAGTGCCGCCTCATCAGCGTACATCAACGAAGGAGAAAAATTACCTGTTTGCAAAATTTTATAACAAAATATAAAAAAATATATATATATTTTTTTTTAATTCTGTCTTTTTCATTTTTTTTAACAAAAACTAAAAACCGCAGAGGTGATCAAATACCATCAAAAGAAAGCTCTATTTGTAGGAAAAAAATGATAAAAATTTCCTTTGGGTAGAGTGTTGTATGACCGCGCTATTGTCATCCAAAGTGCGACAGCGCTAAAAGCTGAAAATTGGTCTGGACAGGAGGGGGGTTTAAGTACCCAGTAAGCAAGTGGTTAACTCCTCCAGCCTTCCAATAAACTTCTCCCCAAAAATAAAGACAATTTTCCTCTGGATGGGACTTTGACAAAGGGGACAGAAAGCAGCTAGAGTATCACACAGGTATTTAGAAAAACATATAAATCTTTTAATAGTTTAAAGTTAAAAAGAATGATCATATACATATACAATACATGAAGATTAAGTAGGATGCTGATACAGAAAAAACACAGTTAATATCACAAATGACCACAGTTGAAATCTGTTGAAGTACAAGTGAGGACAACAGAAGTTCCCAATGCGTTTCAAGACTGTAAATATACTTTCTCTTCTTCAGGGGTATGCAGTAACGGCAGGATGTAAAAAACGTCTACAATTGATGGACAGACGTGAGCCAAGGAGGATGCACTAAACAGGAGCTCCTGTTATCCTAAAGCAATCCATCGCCATCCTTCCTCCAGCGCACCTTAGTGAGTCTGCCTTGCAACCCTACTTGTCCCTGGACATCTGCCTCTGCCCCTGCCTAAATTTCTGAGCCCGGACGGCAGATCGTGCAGATATCAAGGCCAGGGCCGACTCCACACATCCTCGGCCACGCCACCATCTTGAGCCCTACGGAGAACGGTCATCCTTCAGCCATCCATCGCCATCCTTCCTCCAGCGCACCTTGGTGAGTCTGCTTCGCAACCCTACTTGTCCGTGGACATCTCCTGCCTCTGCCCCAGCCTAAATTTCCGAGCCTGGACGGCCAATTGTGCGGATATCCAGGCCGAGATCGGCTCCACACATCCGCGTGTTGTCGCCATCTTAGCAGTGCCCGGAGCCTTCCATAAGATTTAATGACATGGTGGTGTGGCAGGAAGACAACCGAGATGGCTGCTTGCTGAAACAGTTCTGAGGGACGGCGGCTTTCTGGGGCTCTCTTTGAGGTGAGGGTGATCACCTCAAAATTAGCAACCGGATCAATTGATTCACCAGAACACCAGGACCATATCGAAACAAAGAAATGAAAGATCCGCTCCACGGAAACTCACAGAATTCTACCCGGGGAAAAACAGCTTCCAAAATGGCGCTGGCGGACCTGCGGCTGCATCCCGCGGTGGCCCGAACTTCTCACAAGCACAACAGAATGCTGCAGACACAGCAATATCCTCTCCTCACCTGCATGGGAAATGGTTCCCTCGCCTCCACACCGTCCACGAGCCCAGCCAAATCTAAAATGAAGCTCTCACAGGACACAGCACAAGACACTGAGGTGAGCCATAGTTAGCTCCCCCTATGTGCCCAGCCATAGATAACTCCATCGCTGCATATCCCACTACTAATAAGCATGTGTTGGACACTACATTGAGAGACATGCTTCTCACACTGCAAACCTCCATCCACTCTGATATCTCCAAAATTATGCATCATTTTACCTCAGAAATGACATGTATGGGAGAGAGAGTCACTATCATTGAAAACAAAATGGGGGAAGTGACCACCTCATTCAATACCTTAGTGGATGCTCAGAGTGAAGGGGTTGAAGATATAGAGTGGATGAAAGCTAAGATCTCTGACTTAGAAGACCGGTCCAGAAGGAACGACTTAAAAATAAGAGGCATACCAGAGACAGTCCAACCCTCAGCACTAAAAGATTATTTCACACAGTTGATGTCTGCTTTTCTCCCTGACGCATTCCGGGGTGAATTAATAATTGATCGCATACACCGGTTGCCAAAACCGTCCTATCTGCCAGAAAATGTCCCAAGAGACACTATTGTTAGAATTTGTTTTTTTCCACGTCAAGGAAAATCTGATGCGTGCCGCACGCAACCAAGCTGAATACCCCCAGCAATATGCCAATCTGGCTTTCTACTCCGATCTATCTAAATATACCATGCTCCAATGCAAAAACTTAGCCACTATTACGAAACCCCTGCGAAACCATCAGATATCATACAAGTGGGGTCATCCAGTTAAGCTGATCATCACTAAGGTCAACAAAACCCACTATGTCCATACCCTTGATGAAGGTCTTTCTCTGCTGCGACAATGGCACATCCTGGAACCACTGGAACAGAGGCAGCATAATCGCAGCCAAGGCTCCCGCACCACCGGTGACTGGGATGATTTTGATCCATCGGATGATATGACCACCTGAGTCACTAAAGTTATTTCTAGCTTACGTGTAAGCCCTAGATTGCTTGCTTCTTCCTACAGCATCTGACGACCTCCAGATCTACAAGGTTCCTATAAGAACTTCTCCACAAACAGTGAGTCCACCAAATCTACCAAATTGCGTTTACAATCTACAGTTCCTTTTCAATGCCTTATTTAGGCATGTCCTTGACATCTCCATCCTCAAACTTATATAGCTGCAACTACCTGCCATTTCTCCACACTTGCAGGAAAGATCTTCAAGAACTAAGCAAACATTATCTCTCCTGGGCTGGTAGAGCAGCAGCATTTAAAATGATAACCCTTCCGAAACTCTTGTACCTATATAGAGCTCTACCAATACAGCTCCCCAAACCTTTTTTCCAAGCTATTAAAAGATTACTGAGCGCCTCTATATGGCAAGGTAAGAAACCTCGTTGTTCTTATGCCACTATTGTAAAACACAAAATTGCAGGAGGTATGAGCTTCCCAGACACAAAAGATTACTACATGGCTGTTGTACTGGATCAAATCAGACATTTACGCTTCTGTTTCACAAACAATGGCAATTTATCGAGCAGTCATTTGTACCTGAAGGCAATTTAAGCTCTCTTCTGCTAGCTCAGAAAACTCACATAAAACCCAAAAAAACAGATCACCCAATGATAGCGGGCTGCAGTTGAAGCATGGCACATCCCTAACAGAACACACCCAATCAGCATATCCCCCTGTGGAGGTATTCAACTTCTTACTCCCTGATCTGTCTCTTAAACACTGGTCAAACATAAAAAGCCTCCCACTGAAAGAACTAATACATAATGACCAACTCCTTCCATTCCAAACCCTTAAAACTAGATACCTAATACCATCGCAAGGTGCATAGACATATAAACGTATAGCCTCCTACCTGGGAAAAAAAATCCTGCCCCATCAGTCATAATTTCTTCAGTCAATGTTTCCTTCCTTGTATATGAAAAAATTTAATAAAAATGATTTTGGAAAAACGCCAACATAACAGGCATATGTAGTGTCATGCCATTTCAAATACTATATCAAAATTGTAAATAAACTGACCGTACAGACTGTGTAACTGTTCAAAGTATACTGCATCCAAAACAGGGTAAGGTATTAACCACTTGCTTACGGGGCACCTAAACCCCCCTCCTGCCCAGACCAATTTTCAGCTTTCAGCGCTGTCACAATTTGAATGACAATTACTCAGTCATGTAATACTGTACCCAAATTAATTTTTTGTCCTTTTTTTCATACAAATAGAGCTTTCTTTTGGTGACATTTGATCACCTCTGGGTTTTTTATTTTTTGCGCTATAAATGAAAAAAGACCGAAAATTTTGAAAAAAAAAACATTTTTCTTAGTTTATGTGATAAAATTTTGCAAATTATTAATTTTTCTTCAGATATCTTGGCTACAATTTATACTGCTACATATCTTTGGTAAAAATAACCCAAATTAGTGGATATTATTTGGTCTGTGGGAAAGTTAGAGAGTTAGAGAGTCTACAAGCTGTGGTGCAAATCATAAAAAATTGATCACACCTGATGTACTGGTGGCCTATCTCATTTCTTGCGACCCGAACAAGCCAGGAAAGTACAAATACCCCCCAAATGACCCCTTTTTTGAAAGTAGACATTTCAAGGTATTTAGTAAGATGCATGGTGAGGCTTTTGATGTTGTCATTTTTTCCCCCACAATTCTTTGCAAAATTAAGATTTTTTTTTTTCCCCCACAAAATTGTCATTGTAATAGGTTATTTCTCTCACATGGCATGTGTATACCACAAATGACAACCCAAAATACATTCTGCTACTCCTCCCAAGTATGTCGATACCAAATGTGTGAGACTTTTACACAGCCTGGCCACATAGAGAGGCCCAATATTGAAATAGCACCATCAGGCGTTCTAGGAGCATAAATTACACATCTCATTTCTCAACCACCTATTACACTTTTGAAGGCCCTGGAGCACCAGGATAATGGAAACGCTCACAAAGTGACCCCATTTTGGAAAGCTAACACCCCAACGTATAATCTATGAGGCATAATGAGTCTTTTGAACGGTTTATTTTTTTCCAGAAGTTTTTGGAAAATGTTGAAAAAAAATGAAACCGCATTTTTTTTACGCAAAGTTGTGCATTTATAAGATATTTCCAACACATAGCATGTACATAGCAAAAATGACACACCAAAATACATTCTGCCACTCCTCCTGAGTATGGCGATACCAAATGTGTGAGACTTTTACACAGCCTGGCCACATACAGAGGCCCAATATTGAAATAGCACCATCAGGTGTTCCAGGGACACATAGCATGCACATACCAATAATTACACCCCAAAATACATTATGCTGAACAAAGAGTAAACAAAAGATTACCTGTGGTTGTAGTAGCGCAATTGTACACAGGAGGATAGCACTGGTCTAGGCAGCAGGCAGGGACTTGGTCAGCAAAAGCAAACGCAATTTTCCAGGGAACAGGCAGGAATACTGTCCATAGTCGGTACAGGCAGCAGGCAGGGATACTGTCCATATACAGTCCAGGGTCAGTGCAGGCAGAGATTGTCAGCAGTGCCAATATATTGGTCCTTGTAGTAGGCAGGTCCATGTGGTGTGGTCAGTTCATGCGACAGGCAGAGGCATGACGGCATAGGTTCTACAGGCAGCAGGCAGAAGTAGGGCCTCGTTCAGGACAGAATGGGGACAGGGGTAGAGGCTTCTCCCACCCAAATCTCTTTGAAGCCTCCGAGTCTCCAGACCCTAATCTAGGAATGAGAAAACAAATGAAATTGTTTTCTTCATCCAGAAAAACAATTCTGGAGCCCCTCACATATGTGAGACCCCTGTGTTCTGAATCCCACCAGTCCACTGGCAGGGTACAAGATCAGTCCAAGAGGCAGGCAAGAGGCATGGTCAAACAGTCCAGGGTCAGTTCCAGATCAGGCAGAGGTATGTACAGAATCGTTAGGCAGAAGCGTGGTCGAATAACAGTCCAGGGTCAGTTCCAGATCAGGCAGAGGTATAAACAGAATCGGTAGGCAGAAGCGTGGTTGAATAACAGTCCAGGGTCAGTTCCAGATCAGGCAGAGATATAAACAGATCAGGTAGGCAGAAGCATGGTCGAATAACAAGCCAGGGTCAGTTACAGAGCAAGCAGAGGCATAAGGGGTGTGAAGGTAAATGGCAGGAAGTGAGGGTTATGTTTACCATACTTCACTAATAATTTAGTGAAGTATGGTAAAGGCGGAAACAGTCAACTATGCAGAGGCCTGGTTGGGAAGGACATTGGGGACAATGATAAGTGGTGTCTCTTCTCACTCCTCGTTTGGAGCACACCCGGCATTTTTTTCTGACGTTTTTGGCCTGTTGGTCTGGGAATGATTTTGTCGGGAAAGTGGCGTTCAGAGAGTCTGCTAATCACATCAGATCTAATGTTTTCTGGTGGGCCGTTCGGGTATATAAGGGCAGTGGTGATTTCCTCCTGGTAGCCAAGGAAGGGTTTGGGTCTTTCAGTGGAGTTGCGATAGATTACATAGGTGTTGTATATGGCCAAATTAAACAAATAAATTGAAACTTTTTTATACCACTGGTATGTTATTCTAGTGGAAAGTAGGGTTTGAGCATCTGGTCATTGAAGTTGACACCCCCCATGAACATGTTATATTCCTGGATACATGTTGGCTTTTGGATTGGGCCATTCCTCCTGGTGATCTCAACAAATGTATTGTTGTGGATCGAAGAAAGCATGTAGACGTCCCTTCTGTCCCTCCACTTCACAGCCAGAATTTTCTCATTGCGTAAGCTTGCCGCCTCCCCTCTTCTTAACTTCTTGTTGACGAGGCTTTGAGGAAAGCCCTTCCGGTTCGCCCTTATGGTGCCGTATGCCGGAGTGTTCTTTCTGTGAAGGTTTCGGAACAGGGGCAAACTAGAATAAAAATTGTCCACATACAAATGGTAGCCTTACTCCAGGAGTGGGTTTATGAGTTCCCAAACGACTTTCCCGCTTGATCCAATGTATTCTGGGCAATTAGAAGGATGTAGCTGGGTGTCCTTCCCTTCGTATACCATGAAGGCATAGGTATACCCTGTAGCACGATCGCACAATTTGTACATCTTCACCCCATAGTGGGCCCTTTTGGTGGGAATAAATTGTTTTAAGCCCAGCCTGCCAGAAAATTTGATAAGGGACTCATCCACACATATGTGTTGGTCTGGGGTAACCAACTGGGGGAAGATTTCAGAAAAATAATTTATTAGCGGACGAATTTTATAAAGCTTGTCAAAATTTGGGTGATTTCGGGGAGGGCACTGGGTATTGTCGTTATAGTGTAGGAATCTCATAATCATGAGATATCTGGTCCTGGGCATTACTGAGGAAAAGATGGGCATGTGGTAGATGGGGAGGGTAGACCAATGTGAACGTAATTCATTTTTTCTGTTTAGTCCCATACAGAATGTGAGGCCCAAAAAAATTTGAAACTCCTCCACTGTTAGGGCTCTCCACTCGTAGGGACGGGCATAAGAGGACGTTGGGTTACTTGCTATAAATTGTTGTGCATACAGGTTGCACTGGGCCACAATCAATGCAAGCATGTCCTCAGTAAAAATTAAATGGAAAAATTTTCTGTGTCCACCTGGACTCCTGGCTGGGCAGTGAAAGGGGGGAACGTTGGCTTCTCCTGAATTAGGGAAGGCTGGCATGGGACCTAACCCTTTGGGACTGAGGTGACACCCCACTGGTACGTGGCCTTTGCCGAGGTACTGCGGTGCTGGTGGATGGCACTGCGGTGCTGGTGGATGGCACTGCCTCCTCACTAGTACGCTTTCGTCTGGCGGGCGGACTCTCATCCTCCTCCTCTGAGGCTGTCAGTGTACCACTGGTTAGGACAGGCTCGTAGTCCACGTCAGACTCAGAATCTGAAAATGAGGAGGAATCCGAAGTGGAGAGCTCCCCACTGCTTTCGTCGCCCGCAAGAATATTGTACGCCTCCTCAGCTGAATATAATCTTCTAGCCATTGTTGGTGATGACAGAAGGCACTGATGACAAGTGACACTGATAATAGCTGGCACTCTTATGTGGCACTGATGACACGTGACACTGATACGTGGCACTGGTGACACTGATAACAGATGGCACGTGGCACTGATGACAGATGGTACTGACAGATGGTACTGACAGATGGCACTGACAGGTGGAACTGATGGCAGATGGCACTGGCAGATGGACTGGCAGAGGCAGATGGCACTGGCAGATGGCACTGGCAGATGGGACTGACAGATGGCACTGATATATACTGTTGGCACTGTGTATGTGTTTTTTTTTATGCACTCACAAGCTCACAATTCGCAATCCAGAAGCACACGGTCTCTGTGTGAGGAGGGAGAGCCGGCAATGAGGGATGATCTCATATGTTTACATTTGAGATCATCTCCCATTGGAAGCTGCGATCGCGCTGTAAACGGCCGCTGTGATTGGACGTTTACGGCGATCTGTGACTGGTTGTGTCCAAGTGACACGACCAGCACAGAATTTCCCCGCGGAAGTAAACAACGTCCAGGGACGCCCTCCCGGAAATTGGCGTCCGCGCTGCAGTCGTCTTTCGGCTATAGCGTGGGCGTGAAGTGGTTAAAAACATGCTGGGATTGTAAGCCTGATTTGTTTTGGTTCAGTGAGGTGAGATGAAAATAACTACTCGGGGCGCATCTGGCCAAAAAAGGGGGGGGGGAGTGGTCCCTCACAAAAGGATGCCCTGACACAGCCCAATATTGTTCACCTCGTAGAGTCCTCAGACGACAAAAGTTGCTAAAAGGAAAAAAGGGAGGATAAACGTTGGTATAGTATTTAAAAAACAAACTCATATAAAAAACAAAGCTTTAAAATATAATAAAAAAAGCATATGTGAATGCATATCTGAAAAGATATATGAGTTGAAAGGGTGAAAGGTAGGTGTACAGACCTAATAACAAAATCATATATGACATGTGTATGGCACTATATGAATATATCTGTATATAGAAATGGGAATGTACAGATACCTGCCGGGTGCACAGAACTCAGGCAAGGAGGAGGACAAGGACCTAGAGATGCTGCATGATCTACAAAACCTGCCAAAACACTCCGTCCCCTCCCGCTTTCTCCATCTTTGTGGCTGGCATCCCTGGAGGCGCGGTTCGCACGCCATCCTCCCGGGGGACACCCAGCGCTAGCCCCGCCCAGCCCAGCATGTGTGGGTGATTGGCCTAATGGCTGTACTCCCACACATAAAACAGGTCCTCGGTCGAGGTAGCCCTCCATGCTGCATGGGTGGTGAGTTCAAGGACCTGTTTATCTTTCAGTGACACACCAGGTAATTTTCATTTGCCTAACCTCAGTTTTCACTTTATAAAGCTCCAGAGCACTATACCCTTTTATCTAGAGGGAATCTGGGTTATGAGTACACCCTCTCTCTCCATCAGATCTCCTCGCTTTGATCCAGCATTTTTTATCTGGATTTTTTTCTATTCTTGTCTCTTTAGCAAACTGCAGGCTGTCTTATTTGGCCATTCTTGTGGTATCCTCAAGTCTTTTGGCGGATTTTGTAGACCATGCAGCATCTCTAGGTCCTTGTCCTCTCCTTGCCTGAGTTGTGTGCACCCGGCTGGGCAGGTATCTGTACATTCCCATTTCTATATACAGATATATTCATATAGTGCCATACACATGTCATATATGATTTTGTTATTAGGTCTGTACACCTACCTTTCACCCTCCCAACTCGTATATCTTTTCAGATATGCATTCACATATGCTTTATTATATTTTAAAGCTTTGTTTTTTTTTATGAGTTTGTTTTTTATATACTATACCAACGTTTATCCTCCTTTTTTCCCCAGCGATTTGGGGGCAATCCAGTTCCATGCAGAGGGTTTCTCAACCAGGTTGAGATATACTTTGAGATGCTGCCCCAGGTGTTTCCCACGGACAGAAGCAAAGTAGGTTTCGTGATATCTTTGCTTTCTGAGAGAGCCTTGGCCTGGGCAAACCCTCTATGGGAGACACAAAAACCCGTGGACCAGAGTTACCCAGAATTTGTGGTTTCCTTCAAAAGGGTATTTGACGTTCCCGCACACTCCGCTTCTGCTGCCAAGAGCCTCATGTCCATCAAACAGAGTACGAGAACTGTTGCCGATTACGCCATTGAATTCTGTACTCTGGCAGCAGAGGTTGCTTGGAACAATGAGGCCCTCATGGCTGCCTTCTCTCATGGTCTCTTGGATAACATCAAGGATGAGATAGCAGCCCAGGATACACCCACTGAGTTGGAGAGGTTGATAACATTTGCCATCCTCATTGACTCCAGACTCAGAGAAAGACTCTCTTTTAAGGAGTGCTGGCGCAAGCCTCCTGTACATTTGTCTCCAAACCTTGCAGTCCCACCCTTGCCTCCCTCACCTCCCATGCCTCCTGGTACCGAGTTGGTCTGTGGTGGGTCATGCACTTGGGCTTCACTCGTCTCTCTGCGGATGAGAGAGCCCTTAGGAGGAGGGAGAGATTGTGCCTTTATTGTGGCCAGGCTGGTCACTTTTTGAAGTCTTGTCCTACCTGCCTAGGGAACACCCGAACCTTGAGGTCCTGTCACGGACAGACCTTAAGTGGCATTGTTTCGTCTCCAGTTTTCCAGAAAGATAAGCCCCTGGTTTCGGTTACCCTGTCTTGTGCTGAGTCATCCATCGAGATACAGGCTCTAATCGACTCTGGGGCTGCAGGCCTGTTCATTGATGCTGCCTTTGTATCGAAGCACTCGATTCCGATACAGCTGCGTGACACTCCACTTGCCATTGAGGCTCTTGACGGGAGACCTCTACAGCCTGCCTATGTGACTCATGAGACTGTTCCGTTGTCCATGGCTGTAGGGGCTGTTCACTATGAGATAATCCAATTCCAAGTTATTTCCTCACCTAAGTTTCCGCTGGTTATTGGTTATAATTGGTTACAGAGGCACAACCCTTCTTTTGATTGGCTCTGTGCTTAGGTTCTGTCCTGGTTGCCACAGTGCAGTGAGAGATGCTTCCATAAGGTAGCCAAGGTCCTGTGCACCTCTTCACTCTCCTCCCTGCCAGAGGAGTACTGCAATTTTAGCGATGTCTTTGACAAAGGTCAAGCCGGTACTTTGCCTCCACACCGGTCGTATGATTGCGCAATTGACCTTCAACCTGGTGCCATACCCCCTCGTGGCCGGGTTTACCCTTTGTCGGTCTTGGAGGATAAGGCCCTGGAGGAGTATGTTGCACACCCACTTTCTCGAGGTTTCATCCAAAAATCCTCGTCCTCGTCTTCTGCTGGTGCTGGTTTATTTTTTGTGAAGAAGAGTGGTAAACTGAGATCTTGTATCGATTATAGGGGTTTCAATCATTTCAGGATTAAGAATGCCTATCCCATTCCATTGATTACGGAGTTATTTGACCGCCTCAAGGGAGCAACGGTTTTCACAAAGCTTGATTTGAGAGGGGCATACAATCTCCTCAGGATTAAGGAGGGCGACGAGTGGAAAACTGCGTTTAATACCAGATCAGGTCATTATGAGTATCTCGTAATGCCTTTTGGCCTTTGTAACACTGTGGCAGTTTTCCAGGAGTTCATTAACGATATCCTCTGAGATTTGTTGCAGTTATGTGTAGTGGTTTATCTTGACGATATCCTCATATTTTCCAAGTCCCTGGAGAGCCACCACACAGATGTCTGTCGTGTGCTTCAGAGACTAAGAGAGAACAATCTCTACTGTAAATTGGAAAAGTGCGAATTCCATTTTGAACAGGTTAAATTCCTGGGCATGTCATTTCCACTGCTGGTTTTTCGATGGACCCAGAGAAACTTTCAGCGGTCCTACAGTGGTCTCGACCTGTGGGTTTACTTCCTCTGCAGTGTTTTCTTGGCTTTGCCAACTATTATCGGAAGTTTATGCGTAACTTCTCGTCTCTGGTCAAGCCCCTGACTGATATGACCACGAAAGATGGCAACCCACAGAGTTGGTGTCTGGAGTCAATTAAGGCCTTTAAGAGTCTCAAGGCTGCCTTTGTTTCTGCTCCTGTGTTGACACACCCTGATCCTACGTTGCCTTTTATTCTAGAAGTTGATGCTACTGAGACTGGAGTTGGCACCCTTCTGTCTCAACATCCTAACTCTGAGTGCACTATGCATCCGTGTGGCTACTTTTCCAAGAAATTGTCACCGGCAGAGTGCAATTACGAGATTGGTGACAGAGATCTATTGGCGATCATTTTAGCTCTGAAAGAATGGAGACATCTCCTTGAAGGTACTACTGTGCTGGTTCTCATTCTTACTGACCATAAGAATCTCACATTCTAGTCTGAGGCTAAGCACCTCTCTCCCAGAAGGGCGTGATGGGCTCTTTTCTTGTCGAGTTTTAATTACATTGTCTCTTTCTTACCCGGTACTAAGAATGTAAGGGCTGACGCCTTGCCACGACAATTTTCCTCCACTTCCAAGATGGAGTTGGTTCCAGTTCCTGTGATTCCTCCTGATCGTATTCTGACTACGGTTCGCACTAGTCTTACTTCTCCTTTGGGCGACAAAATTCTTGCTGCTCAGGTCGATGCTCCTCCTGAGAAACCTTGTGACCGCTGCTTTGTTCCCGAGAGTCTCCGTACTGCTGTGCTCCAGACTTACCATTCTCCCAAAGCTGCTGGCCACCCTGGGAAGAATCAACTCTTTTGGGCCATTTCCCAACAACTCTGATGGCCTAGTCTACGTGCTGATATAACCTCCTTCGTAGCTGCCTGGTCCATGTGTTCTCAGAGTAAGACTCCACGACACCTTCCAGTGGGCCTCCTACAACCCATACCCAATGGAGAGAGGACGTGGACCAAGCTGTCTATGGATTTCATTGTGCAGTTACCCAACTCCCAGGGCAACACAGTTATCCTTATAGTGGTTGACAGGTTCTCGAAAATGTTGCATTGTATTCCACTCAAGAAGTTGCCTACTTCTAAGGAACTGGCTTCTATTTTTGCTCAGGAGATCTTCCGCTTACATGGGCTACCCAAGGTGATTGTCTCAGACAGGGGTAGTCAGTTTGTCCCGGTTCTGGCAAGCCTTTTCTGCACAGTTGGGTATTTAGCTTGCTTTCTCCCCTGCGTATCACCCACAGTCTAATGGGGCCGCAGAACAAGCCAATCAGTCCTTGGAGCAATTCCTACATTGCTATATTTCTGACCATCATAACAACTGGTCAGAACTCTTACCGTGGGCGGAGTTTGCTCACAATAGTGCCTTGAATTCAGCTTCCCATTTGTCCCCGTTTATGGCGAACTATGGTTTCCAACCTTCCGTGTTGCCTGCCTCATTTGTTCCGCAGAGTATTCTTGCATTAGAGGAGCATCTCCGTGGCCTTCGTTCCACTTGGGCACAAGTCCAGGAGGCTTTGCAACATGCTAACATTAGGTACAGACTCCATGCTGACCGCAGACACCTGCCTGCGCCTTTCTACCAGGTTGGGGACAGAGTCTGACTGTTGTGTTGCAACCTCTGACTTCGTGTTCCTTCTTTGAAGTTCGCACCTCAGTTTATTGGGCCTTTCCGTATCCTTCGCAGGATTAACCCAGTGGCTTACGCCTTGGACCTTCCTCCTAGTATGCACATCTCTACTGTGTTTCATGTCTCCTTATTGAAACCTTTGGTCTGCAACCGCTTTACCATCTCGGTGCCACGTCCTCACCCTATACAGGTTGAGAACCATGAGGATTATGAAGTACAATCCATTGTTGACTCCCATAGGTTCCGTGGGCGCATACAGTACCTGGTGCATTGGAAGGGGTACGGTCCGGAGGAACGCTCTTGGTTCTCATCCTCGGACGTACATGCCCCTGTCCCCCTCCATGATTTCCACAGACGTTTTCCCCTCAAGCCTGGTGGTCCCCTGAGGGGGAGGGGTCGTTGAGGAGGGGGTACTGTCAGGGCTGGGCTTAGCCCTTCCTTCTCTGAGCTGGCCGCTCAGCTGTCGGCTAATTGCCTGCTCCCTTCTCTCCACAGTGACTCAGCTGTTAATGATCTGCTCGTCAGTCCTGACTACTTAAAGCCGTCCAGATCACTTCATCTCTGCCTTCACCTTTGGTCACATCTCAGACTTTCTCCTGCGTTCCTGTTGAAGACTTGCTCGGCTGACGTCCCTTCCGGCTCCTGATCCTGCTTGCTGTACTACTACGTTGATCTCTGGCTCTCTGACATTTGCATTGGCTGACTACCCGATCTGGTTACTGAACTCTGGCTATGTATTGACTACGCTTACTCTGTTTACCTTTTTATTATTATTAAACAAGTGTGATTAGCTGTACTTCTGTCTCGGTCTGATTCATGGTTTCTAACAACAGCATACCCCTGAAGAAGAGAAAGTAAATTTACAGTCGTGAAACGCGTTGGGTACTTCTGTTGTTCTCACTTGTACTTCAACAGATTTCAACTGTGGTCATTTGTGATATTAACTGTTTTTTTCTGTATCATCATCCTATTTAATCTTCATGTATTGCTTATGTATATGATCATTCTTTTCAACTTTAAACTATTAAAAGATTTATAAATTTTTCTAAATACCTGTGTGATACTCTAGCTGCTTTCTGTCCCCTTTGTCAAAGTCCCACCCAGAAGAAAATTGTCTTTATTTATTTAATTTAGGGATGTGGGCCAGTAGCAGGTGACTTTGTGACTATTAGCACCATTTCTAAATAATCTCATAAACTTCTCCCCTAGCACAGCAGATCCCCTTCCATTCAGGTGCAAACCGTCTGTGGCATATAGGTTGCACCCCAATAAAAAGTCAGCCCAGTGCTCTAGAAACCCAAATCCCTCCTCCCTACACCAGGTCTTCAGCCATGCATTCAGCTCTCTAATCTCCCTCTGCCTTTCCTGTGTTGCGCATGGCACAGGCAATATTTCAGATAATATCACCTTGGAGGTCCTTCACTTCAACTTGCAGCCTAGTTTATTAAATTGATTCATAAGGAGCCTCCACCTTCCATGTATTCTGTCATTGGTTCCAACGTGAACCAAGACAGCTGGGTCATGCCCAGCCCCTCCCAGTAATTTATCAACCCGGTCAACCACATGCTGAGCCCTGGCACCAGGGAAACAGCAAACCATTCGGTTGAGGCGATCCTGGTGACAAATTATTCTATTAGTCCTTCTGATTATAGAATCCACTATTACCACCAACTGTGTAGGCCTACCTGCACTCCCCTCATCACCTGCTGATGGGCTGCTCTCCCGGCTGTTAGGGGTAGCAGTGACTAGGGCTGCCACCTCTGTGTTTGCCACCTCCACAACTTCACCCAACTTGGCAAATTTGTTTTGATGCACAAATACAGGACTGGCCTTCCTTTTCTGTGAGCCCCTTCCACTCCCTCTAACTACATTAACCCATCTTCCTACCTGATAATCCTGACTTGCCCCTCCAATCTCCACATCAACCCTACTGACCACCTGCTTAGCGAGCAGAGGACCCCTTTCAAGGTTTTCCTTTCTGCCCAGTGTTGTAACTTGCTCTTCCAGATCTCTAATGAAAGCTTCCAGAAGGGCAACCCGCTCACATCTGTCACAGCGGTATCCATCCTGGAGCCGTTGCACCAATTTTGCATACATGTAGCACACTGTGCACTGAGCAAAACCTTCAACCCTGCTAGCACTCATTTCCCAGTTACAATATAATTACTTATAGGAAGTTTGAGATGTTACTTACAGGTTAGAAGACACCTGTCTTAACTCCTGTTTTCAAATCCTGGTTATTAACTCTCCACTTTAGTTCAAAATTGCACTTATGTTCACAAATTCCAAATGCAAGCCAGCATTGGCAGGGATCCAGCTCCAATGGGAGTTTGTATAGACACTTATATACACCTGTAAACAATTAACCACTCCCCTTAATTAGTAGAGGGAAAAAAATGTGCTGTTTAAAAAGTGTCAGAAAAAGGGAGGGGAAAAAAAAGTGTTTTAAAAACTGATAGCAAACTTATCAAAGAAAGGAGGAAAAAAAAAAAAAACACTTGCAAGCACAAGCAGTCAAAAGCACAAAAGCACAACTCCTGGTTATTAACTCTCCACTTTAGTTCTAAATTACACTTATATTCACAAATTTCAGATGCAAGCCAGCTCCAATGGGAGTTTGTATAGACCAGTGGTTCTCAACCTGGGGTCGGGACCCCCTCATGGGTCAAATGACGATTTGCCAGGGGTCACCAAATCCGGGGCTGTTCCTGAAGCCTGCACCACTCTTCCAGCCTTTTCGCAGCTACCCAGCAGCCTGGCCATGGAGCCTGTGGAAGCCCAGCTGGGCTGTTCCTAGAGCCCGCGGCCGCCCACTCAGCCTTTTTACCAGCCGCTCATTCAGTTCATGGCATGGCTGGGGGGCAGTGACAGGAGGTCAGCTGACTGGTGAGGAATGTGAAGTGGGAGGGGCTGGAGGAGACCCTATCTCCTGATTTTGGAATAGGTGTCACTGCTACGAGACACCACAGAGCTGGAAACACAGTGAGTCACACTACCTGTGATTAGAGTTGCCATTAAAAGTCCCCACTACAGTTCTCAGATCAGCAGATGACTTTGATCAAGAGTACCTAAGTTGGCTGATCAGAACTCCCCCCCAGCACTGCCACTCATCCCAACCCCCACCAGCACTGCCACTCATCCCATTGAAAAAGGGAAAGAAAGAATAAGAAAAAGATGGCTAGAGAGAGGAATGGGGGGGGGGGGACAAGAAATTAGGACAGAGAGAGATAAAAAGGAAAGAAAGGAGAACACAGAGTGGTACATCCTAAAATGTACCATTCAGGGTTTTAATACTGTACGAGTGGAAGGGACTCAGGGAGCGCTAAATGTCCGTGGGTTAGGGACCCAATTTACTTGTCTTGCCTTGGGTGCTGACAACCCATGCTACGAAAATAATTTTACTGTTAGGGGTCCCCACAACTTGGGACATTTTATCAAGGGGTCATGGCACTAAGGGGGTTAAGAACCACTGGTATAGACACTTATATACAGCTGTAAACAATTAACCACTCCCCTAATTAGCAGAGGGGAAAAAATGTGCTGTTTAAAAAGTTCCAGAAAAAGGAGGGAAAAAAAAGTATTTTAAAAACTGATAGCAAACTTATCAAATAAAGGAGGCAAAAAAACCCCCAAAAACACTTGCAAGCACAAATCCTGGTTATTAACTTCACTTTAGTTCAAAATTGCACTTATGTTCACAAATTGCAGAAGCAAGCCAGCATTAGCAGGGATTCCTTCTCTCTGGATGGTGCCAAAGACCCCAAGACAGAAGACCATATGAGATCAAAGTGTCTTACCTGGCACCAGTACGTATATCCCTGGCTCTAGTTCCCTGGGCACTCTTCGGTGTCTACGCAGCCCTGAAATCACATTGAAATCATTACCCAGAAGCCTGAACCTGTTAAATGAACAAGGAACTTCCTTCTATTCAGTGGTTGTTTATCATATAATCCTTGCATGAGTCTGGTCACCGAGTAACTGAAGACTTTAAACAAAAAGCACTATGATCTATCCTAACAAAGTTCTACGGGAAGGAATTTCCCGAAGTAACAAAAGAGGATGATTTGGCACAGGTTGACTCACAATGTGATTCATGTTTCCAGTCATGTCCTGTCATTTCCCTAAAAAAAAAAGTGCAAAATAAGTTTGAGATAACATTTACATATTATTCTTACCTTTTCTCTGCTTTTTCCAGCAGTGCCTAGGGGAGGATGACAGCATCGACCTTCTGGCCAGATCTTGGAGAATGTTGCCGCTGTGCTGTGGCATCTTATCACATGGTATGGCCTACTCAACATTCCCTGGGAGGTGCTATCACCCCCGCCAACTACAGAAGTTGGGGAAAGGTCACTATATTATGTGCCACACCCGGGTGAACTCTGCGAAAGCTGGAAATCACTGCAGTAGGCACCACTACTACAGTGATCACCACTAGCTTCTGCCCTTCTGCATAGTTGAAGTGGGTCTCTTGCTCGGCACTGTGAAGTGTTTTCTGATTGGATAAGGAGGAAGGGCGCCAGGCAGTGACATCAGGATCTCCACCTCGTCCCAATCAGAGAGCGCTTTGCATTCTTTGATAAAAATTCAAGGCATTTCATGAATGCCGCTCATGTGACGCAGGACCTGGAGCTATAAGCTAGTTAAGATCATAGTAGTAAAGGTGCCTAATATAGTCATTTTTAGCTTGCACAGGAATCCAAGCTGCACCAATGTAACTTAGTGAGTGAGTTAGTCTAATTTTGGGCACGGAACTAGCTTTACCATGGGTGTCCAATATACAATACTTGACTATGGGCCTATCAGATCATTCCCCCATTTTAGTCTCCCTAAATAAAATAAAGCCTAAGACGAAGCCTAATTGGAGGGTTCCTGCTTCTTGGTTAAAGGAAATGTCACAGGGAGATTCAATGAGTCGAGCTCTAGTGGAGTTTTTCTCCAATAATGAGAACTCTGCTTCAAGCCAGGTGGTTTGGGACACCATGAAGGCTTTTTTGAGGGGGATCCTATTGAAGGCAATAAGTGTCCAAAAAAAATTGAACTTAGAAAGTGAATTTTTATTAGCAGCAGAGGTTCGGCAAAAGGAAGCTCAATATTTACAGGACCCTACCACCCCCAACCGCTGCACCTGGAGGGATACACAACAATCATATAGAAGATTGGTATTGGATAAGGCTGATAAGGCCTGTTTTCTCTCCAGATGTCGTGACTGGGAGGAAGGGGAGAGACCAGGACATATGCTAGCTGCAGTAGCAAAATCTCAGGAGAAAATTAATTTTATTTCCGCCATTCGTAAAATGGGGGGCGAGATTACAAATGATCAAAATGAAATTAAAGACTCTTTTTTCTCTTTCTATAGTGATTTGTATCAGAGCAAGGTTGAATATTCAATGGCACTTCTTAGAGGTTTTTTGGACCCTTTAAAATTGCCTTCTCTCTCTAGTGTGGCTAGAGAGGAACTTAATTCCCCTCTGACTTTGGAGGAGTTAAGACGAGCAGTGTTAGAAGCCCCAAACAATAAAGCCCCAGGTTCAGATGGGTTACCGTCAGAAGTGTACAAATATTATGGGGATATTCTGTTACCAGAACTATTAAAGGTACTTAACCATGCATGGGAAACCTTTAAACTTCCAGATTCTATGAATGAAGCTTGTATTATAGTGCTACTAAAGTCAGATAAGGATCCTTTGGCTCCGGAATCTTATCGCCCGATATCGTTATTAAATTCGGATGCTAAGATTCTGGTCAGGATCCTGGCAGCTAGATTGGGTAGAGTCATGCAGGGATTGATCCATCCAGATCAATCTGGTTTCATACATACTAGGTCCACAGCGATCAACTTGAGGAGACTTTTCTTAAATATGCAGTTACCAGTAGACAACCTGGGGAGGAGGGCTATTCTGTCACTCGACGCTGCGAAAGCATTCGACAGCGTCGAGTGGACATACATGTGGGAGGTACTAGATAGATTTGGCCTGGGACATAACTTCATACAATGGGTTAAGCTACTATACTCTGACCCAAGGGCTTGTATGCAAATCAATGGGGTAGTGACAGACTTCTTTTCATTATCAAGAGGCACCAGACAAGGGTGCCCATTGTCCCCATTATTGTTTGCATTGGCTGTCGAGCCGCTAGCAGAAGCGGTTCGGCAATCCGAGGATATCTGTGGGTTTATTAGAGGGGCAAGGCACGAAAAGATATCATTATATGCGGACGACGCACTGCTGTTCCTTGGTGATACGGACAACTCCTTGATATCCTTAATGACCCTTATAAAAAGATTTGGATTATTCTCAGGCTTTACTATTAATTGGGACAAATCGGTCCTATTCCCACTTGATGAATTCAGTTTGGATATACCGAAGGAGGCCCAACAAATTAAAGTTGTGAAGTTTTTTAAATATTTAGGAATATGGATATACCCAAGGTTGAAGGACTATTTGCAGTATAATTTAACTCCCATCCTGGAGAAATTTAAACAAAAGAGTATAGCATGGTCCAAATTACCCCTATCAGTTGTGGGCCGAGCAAACCTCATAAAAATGATATGGGCCCCCCAATTATTATATGTTTTACATAATTCACCTATATGGATCCCGTTAAAATGGTTTAAAAAAATAGATTTTTTGTTTCGTAAGCTTTTATGGAAAGGTAAGAGCTCTAGGATTAGACTGTCTACCCTTCAGAGAACTAAAGAAGGAGGGGGTCTAGCAGTGCCACAGCCAAGAGTGTATTTTATAGCTTCCCAATTACAGCATTTTGCGGGGTGGGGGACGCTGGATTGGAGAGATCCAATACAGGCTATGTTATTAAGTCAATGTTCAAGCTATAACCTTACGGCCCAACTAGAATCTGGATCATTTGCCACTCACTCTAGTCCAACATTGGTGTTAATGAATAAAGTATGGCAGGAAATAATGAAATATGAAGGGGTGTCAGAATTCTCTCCAATTTGGGGGAATAGGTACTTTGGAGAACTCTGTAAACTAGAGGGGTTTGAATATTGGCGTTCTAAAGGAATACAATATATTCCTCAGCTTTATGCTCAAAGCGCTATACGGTCTTTTCAGGAGCTACAGGAATTATATAAATTGCCGCATAATAACTTTTATAAATATCTACAACTATGACATGCAGTCTATTCACAGTTTAAAGGAGGAGGGATGAAGATAAGACCAATGCCATTGATATCTTTATTAGCAGGTGCAGGGAGAAAAAAAGGTTTAACCTCTCTAGTATATAGTCAACTTATGGCGAATTATCAAGATATTTTGGATAGCCCAGGCAGAAAGGGATGGGAGATGGATCTGGGGGTTATATTGGACGAGGAATGGCAAAATATTTTGAAGAGGGCACCGATGGTTTCTTTATCATCTACACAATGCCTATCACAACTGCTCATTATCTATAGGACATATAGGACTCCAGTAAATTATATAAGTGGAGGCGGAGGGAAACTTCGGATTGCCCAAGATGTAAGCAACCCCAGACAGATTTGCTTCATATGCTTTGGAAATGTCCTAAACTGGTTAGGAAATGGCAAGAAGTGGTGTCTACAATTAATGGGGCTTATAACAGCCAGATAGAATTAGACCCCAAAATATGTTTACTGGGTTATCTTAATGAAGAGTTATACCCAAGGGAAATGTCAATTTCAATTGGTAGACTATTATTTATAGCCCGTAAACTAATAGCTAGAAAATGGATGTCTTCCAGTGTACCAGTATTTGAGGAATGGCGCTCCCAGGTAAATGAGGCAATATTTATGGAGCGACAGGTTTATCAGAAAAGGGGTACAATGGATATATTAGCTAAGTTGTGGGGTCCCTGGTTAATAACACCAGGTCTGGCCTCATTCTCTTGGATTCCAAATATAATAGTAAAGAATGTAAGAAGAGAGAGTAAATAGGAAAAGTATAGGCTGTATGGGAAGTGTTGAGCAGTGTGGGAGGAGGAGGTGGAGGAGGAGAGGGAGAGGGAGGGGGCTTGTTTTATTTATTTATTTATGTATTTTTTTCTTTTCTTCCCCTTTTTGTTTTCTTATTTGTTTTTTCTGGCTCTTTGTTTTGTTATGAATGGTTTTGTGTAGGTAATTCTACTTGTGGTATATAGTCACTGCTGGGAATTGATGGAAATAGGAAATTAGAATTTAAAAACATATACTTTGTAAAATTAGTGTTAAAATTGCTGTATGTATGGATATTGTAACACTGGTAAAAAAGAAAATGTTGAATAAAGAAGTAATGTAAAAAAAAAAAAAAACTTAGTGAAAAGGGCCCCTGATGTCAAAATAAAGAGAACCTGTCACACCAGGGTAGTATCGCATAGGGGACTTTTTGCCCCCTATGACAGGCATCTCCAAACTGTGGCCTAGGGGGCCAGATGCGGCCCTTTGCTTGCCTTTATCTGGCCCTTTGGGCACTATTCCTCTCACTTATATGAGACACTAATCTGCCCTCAACAAAAATGGGGCATAATTCATGCCACTGGCAATAACAACGGGGCAAATATCAAAGATGGGTTTACTCCCACTGATGCCTGGAAAATGTTCTATTCAAGCTGGCCACAGTCCGGCCTCCCTAAAGTCCAAAGGACAGTAGACCGGCCCTTTGTTTAAAACATTTGGAGACCCCTGCCCTATGTATAATAAAGTTTAGTGTAAAAAAATCAAATAAAACCCAACCACCTAACCCATCCCCCTCTCCCCCCCAAAAAATGCTTTTTTCACCCCCATGCACATACGAACATACACGTGCGTCTGGGGTGCCTAGCAGGGCCGGACTGGGAATGAAAACCAGCCCTGGAAAAAATGTCATACCAGCCCCATAGCATTATTATACCAGCCCAACAGCATAACGTCATTATTTTCTTGTTCATAAAATGGAAAACCATGCATTTTAAAGCACATTTAAAGAGTGTATTATATATAGTGCACCTGATTGGCTGAAGCGACAGGCGCTGTGATTGGATGCCTATCGGAGGGAGCGTGGAGCAACGCGCTGACCTGAGACAGGTAAGTGCCGGGCGGGGGGGACACTGGCAGGATTTAATGGGCAAACTGGTGGCAATTGATGGGGCAAACTGGCGGCTATTGATAGTTACAGTGGCTGCATTTGATGGGCACAGTGGTAGCGCTTAATGAGCACAGTGGCGGCAATTTATGGGTACAGTGGCTGCGTTTGATGGGCACAGTGGCTGTGTTTAATGGGCACAGTGGTGGCAATTTATGGGTACAATGGCTGCGTTTGATGGCACAGTGGCTGCGTTTGATGGGCACAGTGGCAGCGTTTAATGGGCACAGTGGTGGCAATTTATGGGTGCAGTGACTGCGTTTGATGGTACAGTGGCAGCGTTTAATGGGCACAGTGGCTGCAATTGATGGGTACAGTGGCTGCGTTTGATGGGGCACAGTGGCAGCAATTTATGGGTACAGTGGCAGCGTTTGATGGGCACAGTGGCTGTTTTTAATGGGCACAGTGGTGGCAATTTATGGGTACAGTGGCTGCATTTGATGGTACAGTGGCTGCGTTTGATGGGCACAGTGGCAGCGTTTAATGGGCACAGTGGTGGCAATTTATGGGTACAGTGGCTGCGTTTGATGGTACAGTGGCTGCGTTTGATGGGCACAGTGGCTGTGTTTAATGGGCACAGTGGTGGCAATTTATGGGTACCGTGGCTGCGTTTGGTACAGTGGCTGCGTTTGATGGGCACAGTGGTAGCGCTTAATGAGCACAGTGGCGGCAATTTATGGGTACAGTGGCTGCGTTTGATGGGCACAGTGGCTGTGTTTAATGGGCACAGTGGTGGCATATTATGGGTAAAGTGGATGCGTTTGATGGTACAGTGGCTGCGTTTGATGGGCACAGTGGCAGCGTTTAATGGGCACAGTGGTGGCAATTTATGGGTACAGTGGCTGCGTTTGATGGTACAGTGGCTGCGTTTGATGGGCACAGTGGCAGCGTTTAATGGGCACAGTGGTGGCAATTTATGGGTAAAGTGGCTGCGTTTGATGGTACAGTGGCTGCGTTTGATGGGCACAGTGGCTGCGTTTGATGGGCACAGTGGCTGTGTTTAATGGGCACAGTGGTGGCAATTTATGGGTACAGTGGCTGCGTTTGATGGTACAGTGGCAGCGTTTAATGGGCACGGTGGTGGCAATTTATGGGTACAGTGGCTGCGTTTGATGGCACAGTGGCTGCGTTTGATGGGCATTGGCTGCGTTTGATGGGCACAGTGGCAGCGTTTAATGGGCACAGTGGTGGCAATTTATGGGTACAGTGGCTGCGTTTGATGGTACAGTGGCTGCGTTTGATGGGCACAGTGGCAGCGTTTAATAGGCACAGTGGTGGCAATTTATGGGTAAAGTGGCTGCGTTTGATGGTACAGTGGCTGCGTTTGATGAGCACAGTGGCTGCATTTGATGGGCACAGTGGCTGTGTTTAATGGGCACAGTGGCTGCAATTGATGGGTACAGTGGCTACGTTTGATGGTACAGTAGCTGCGTTTGATGGTACAGTGGCAGCGTTTAATGGGCACAGTGGTGGCAATTTATGGGTACAGTGGCTGCGTTTGATGGTACAGTGGCTGCGTTTGATGGTACAGTGGCTGCGTTTGATGGGCACAGTGGCTGTGTTTAATGGGCACAGTGGTGGCAATTTATGGGTACAGTGGCTGCGTTTGATGGTACAGTGGCAGCGTTTAATGGGCACGGTGGTGGCAATTTATGGGTACAGTGGCTGCGTTTGATGGCACAGTGGCTGCGTTTGATGGGCAGTGGCTGCGTTTGATGGGCACAGTGGCAGCGTTTAATGGGCACAGTGGTGGCAATTTATGGGTACAGTGGCTGCGTTTGATGGTACAGTGGCTGCGTTTGATGGGCACAGTGGCAGCGTTTAATAGGCACAGTGGTGGCAATTTATGGGTAAAGTGGCTGCGTTTGATGGTACAGTGGCTGCGTTTGATGAGCACAGTGGCTGCATTTGATGGGCACAGTGGCTGTGTTTAATGGGCACAGTGGCTGCAATTGATGGGTACAGTGGCTACGTTTGATGGTACAGTGGCTGCGTTTGATGGTACAGTGGCAGCGTTTAATGGGCACAGTGGTGGCAATTTATGGGTACAGTGGCTGCGTTTGATGGTACAGTGGCTGCGTTTGATGGTACAGTGGCTGCGTTTAATGGGCACAGTGGCTGCAATTGATGGGTACAGTGGCTACATTTGATGGGGCACAGTGACAGCAATTTATGGGTACAGTGGCTGCGTTTGATGGGCAGGGCACAGTGTTGGCAATCTATGGGCACAGTGGCAGCGTTTGATGGTATACAGCTTTTCAAAGATAATCTGGCACTTGAACAAAACATGGGAGAGAGAGAGAGAGAGAGGGGGGGAGAGAGGGGGGGAGAGAGAGGGGGGAGACACAGAGAGAGAGAGAGAGAAAGAGAGGGAGGGAGAGAGAGAGAGAGGGGGGAGAGAGGGGGGAGAGAGGGGGGAAAGAGAGAGAGAGGGTGGAAAGAGAGGGGGAGAGAGAGAGAGAGGGGGGGAGAGAGAGAAAGAGAGAGAGAGAGAGAGAGAGAGAGAGAGAGAGAGGGGGGGAGAGAGGGAGAGAGAGAGGGGGGGAGAGAGAAAGAGAGAGAGAGAGAGGGGGGGGGAGAGAGAGAGAGGGGGGGGGAGAGAGAGAGGGGGGGAGAGAGAGAGAGAGATTTGTAATACCTTAATCATTGTGCTGCAGCAGCTGCACGGCCGGCCATTCACTTCTATTCTCTCCTCGTGCAGATAGTGGGCGGTGCTGGCGCCGCACGGGACGAGTCATGAAGGCAAGAATGAAGCAGCACGGCGTTCTCCTGCTCCTCCCCCTCAGGCACACAGACAGAGGCTTGATGAGTGTGGTGGGTGGCGCGCCGGCGCCCGAACGGAGGAGACACAGACAGTGAGTGACCAGTGACACAGCCATTGCATAGTGCAGCAGCGGAGGCCGCCGCTGCTGCTCTTTAGATTGCTGACACAGGCAGTGAGCGGCCCCAGCGGTACTTAGTGCAGCCAGCCTACCGGGATATTTCCCGGTATCCCGGTAGGCCAGTCCGGCCCTGGTGCCTAGGTGTTGTGTGTGATAGGTCTGATGCAGAGTTGAGTATGTTTCTTAGTAAGGGATATACAGTAGACATTATAGGTATCACTGACAGGGTGTCAAATCATTCTGTATCTGGTAACGAACCTACATCTGCCTTCCATCCCTTCCTACATGGCAAAGAGAAACTTTTTATGTTCTGAATAGCAGAATTTTATGGGACTGTTTCTAGATTACATTTCTTCTAAATAGAAAACATTTATGGGACTGTTTCTAGATTACATTAGCTGTATGTGGTAATAATGGGGTGGCAGTTGATGATTTGAGATGATTGATAGGGATGACAATGTCTTTTTGCTGACGACACAAAGGTGTGTGATAGGATGATATCCCTGGAGGTGTCTGTAACATGGAACAGAATTTGGCTTTGCTGGAAAATTGTTGTGGAGACTGCAGTTCAATATTTCTAAATGTAAAATAATGCACCTAGGGAAAAAGAATCCCCTGAGAGATTACAACATTGGGGGTACAGTGTTGGCCAGCACTACAGAAAAAAAAAGATTTGGGGGTGCTTATTTCAGATGATTGCAAAATGAGCAAACAGTGTGACCAGGCAGTGGGAAAAGCGAATAAGAAACTAGGATGCATCACTGGTGGGATCACCAGCAGGAGGAAGGAGGTCCTGATTCCTCTATATAGATCTGTATTTTACCAGCAGGAGGAAGGAGGTCCTGATTCCTCTATTTAGATCTTTATATCACTAGAGGGATCACCAGCAGGAGGAAGGAGGTCTTTCTCCTTATGATCTTTATTTATCTTCCTCTATAGATCTTTATTTATCACTAGAGGGATCACCAGCAGGAGGAAAGAGGTCCTGATTCCTCTATATAATTCTTTAGTTATCACTAGAGGGATCACCAGCAGGAGGATGGAGGTCCTGGTTCCTCTATATAGATCTTTATATCACTAGAGGGGTCACCAGCAAGAGGAAGGAGGTCCTGATTCCCCTCTATAGATCTTTATATCACTAGAGGGATCACCAGCAGGATGAAGGAGGTCCTGATTCCTCTATATAGATCTTTGTATCACTAAAGGGGATCACCAGCAGGTGGAAGGAGGTCCCCTATAAAGATCTTTAGCCCCGGTTCACACTGGGAGGACTTGTCAGGCGACCTAGTCGCCTGACAAGTCGCCTCCCGTTCTGTGCTATGGAACCGTTCTAAGGGGAGTGACGCAAGTCGCTCCGACTTAGAAAAAGGTTCCTGTACGACTTCGGGGGCGACTTGGGGCGACTTGCATAGACTTCTATACAGAAGTCGTTTTGCAAGTCGCCCGGGCAGTCGTTTGCAGGTCGCCTCGCTGAGGCGACCTGCAAGTCGTGTTGCCCCTGTGTGAATGGGGTCTTAGTGAGACCTCATTTAGAATACCGTGTCCCGGCTTCCAGAGAGAAGATTCTGGAAGAGGGGCTGGGTCTGAAACCGGAGTGGCAGGCAGCTCAAGGGGGAGCCCTGACCAATCCCCAATTGGTATTGGCAGGGGGGGCCTCCTATATAAGTTGAGGTGATATGCCACTGGGGGGGGAGAAGTCGGCTGAGTGAAGTGAGGAATGGAATGCTAGGCAGCAGCAGGAGGAGACCCCCATCTGGGGAGGTGTACTGATCGCAGGAGGAGGCCCAGGGAGAGCTGTGAGAGAACTTTGCCTCTACACGGTCATTGGCAATGTCTCTGCCACCACACGGTCGGTGGTAGAGAACTCCCTGAGCAGAGGGGCAGGTGAAGCTGTCGGAACGCATGGTTTGGTCAAGTTCCTCATCAAGGACTCAGGGCAGTGGAAGGTCGGTGAGGTCAGTGGATGGCTGGATGTGCCAGGAAATCTGTGAGGGAACTCTGCTTCTACACGGTCATTAGCAGAGTCCTGGGGATGGGGAGTCCTGGATCAGAGAAGAGACTGTGGGGATCTGTGTCAAATCTATGTGGCCTGAGGGCACAGGATTTGCAAGTTGGGCTAGCTGGGAGTAGAAGTCCACCACCTAAAGTAATGCTTTTAAACTACTAGGCCTCTGGGGAGAGGTTCTGCAGGCCTCAGGCCTAGTAGCAGTGAGCAAACAGAGTCGGTTTAGGGACTTGTTCAGAGTGAGTCCTTATTCCCTAAAAGAAGAAGATATGACATACTTTAAAGAGGAAGTAAACCCTGATGGGTTTTACTTCCTCTTTGTTTCCCTGCAAAGGTAAAGCATAATGGGCTACTATGCATCGCATAGTAGCCTATTATGTGTCACTTACTTGACACAGGAGCCCGCAAGGTCACCGCTGTTCCCTCTTCCACGAAGTGTCCATCTTCCTTCCGGGTATCGCGGCTCCGACCAATCACAGCCCCGGAGCCGTGATACCCGGATTGCGGGAGCCGCCACTAACAGCACGATCGCCGCTAGAAACAGGACGCTCAGTGCACCTGCGCATGCGCCGTAGACATCGGTGCCTGTCTTTTGCAAATATCTCCTAAACCATGTAGGTTTAGGAGATATTTCTTGCACCTACAGGTAAGCCTTAATCTAGGCTTACCTGTAGGTAAAAGTGGTCTGTAAGGGTTTACAACCACTTTAATTCAGTAACTGTAAGTTTATACAGGAAGAAACCAGTGGGTGTAAGAGGAAACAAGTTTGTGCAGGAGGAGAGTTCTGAGAAGAGATAATCTGCGGAGGTAGTAGCAGAGGAGGAGTGACAGTCTGCATGGAGATGCAGGAGGAGATTTGTTCAGTGTTCATCCAATCTTCTGGCTCAAACTTTGTGCTTAAATCTTAAATATGATGGCAATGATAAATCCTATGGGCATCCCATATTCCAAATCCCTATTCAAGTTGTACCCCCCCCCCAATAAAATAACAAAAACAAAACCAGCAAAAGACCGTTCATTGTCTCTGGAAGTGATGTATGAAGTCTGGCAGCGGGGTGAATTGGTGGATTGTTTGTCACTAGCTGCAACACCATGGATACATCAATATGAAACCAAAATCAAGAACACGGGAACATGACCTCAAACTAACTGGAGAGAAGTTCCAAATGAATCTTAGAAAGTATTATTTTACTGAAAGTTGATGAATGGAATAAACTACCAACAGAGGTAGTGAGACTCAACAGTAAACTGCTTCAAACATGCTTGGGATAAACATAGTCAGACAACAAAGTTAACATCTTGGGCCACCCAAAATATCAGAATCTCTAAGACCCCTTTCACACTGGGGCGTTTTTCAGGCACTTTCAGCCGCTAAAACGAGCAGCGCTTTAGCGCTAACGCGGCCGCAGCCCCAGTGTGAAAGGGGTCTAAAGAAAGAGCAAGAATATCCCAAGCCATGGTTTTTGAAAACTTGATCACTAGACTCGCCACAAAATGCCCCTATAAGAAAACATTTGGAAATCTTGGGCATTCTTCCCGCCAGGATTTCGATGGTCATGTCTTGAATCTCTACATCTAATTGATTGGTCTGTTGACTGCCTCCCCCCTCCGGCCATGTTTACCTACCTACCTACCTACCTTCCTTCCTTCCTTCCCCCCTTCCCTCTATGCTCTGCCTCTTTCCTATTCTTAATGGTATCCCAGTCTTAGTCCGTGGGGTTCAATATTGAGTTGGCCCACCCTTTACAGCTATAACAGCTTCAACTCTTCTGGGAAGGCTGTCCACAAGGTTTAGGAGTGTGTCTATGGGAATGTTTCACCATTCTTCCAGAAGTGCATTTGTGAGGTCAGGCACTGGTGTTCTATCGGGTTGAGGCCAGGACTCTGTGCAGGCCAGTTCCTCCACCCCAAACTTGCTCATCCATGTCTTTATGTCTTTATGACCTTGCTTTGTGCACTGGTCCAAATGATTTGGTGGAAGGGGAATTATGGTGTGCGGTTGTTTTTCAGGGGTTGGACCTTGCTTTGTGCACTGGTGCGCAGTCATGTTGGAACAGGAAGGGGCCATCCCCAAACTGTTCCCACAAAGTTGGGAGCATGAAATTGTCCAAAATGTCTTGGTATGCTGATGCCTTAAGAGTTCCCTTCACTGGAACTAAGGGAAGAAAAAACCTGCGCTAGAAATCAATAAGGTGAAGCTGCGGCTATAAGTGGGGTACACCAAAAACAAATAAAAATGATAAAGGCCGTGCATTAGACTGATACATGCATAAATGAATTAATAAAATAAATATATGAAAAATATATATGAAAAAGTTCCTTGATGATATAGATCTAATGAAAGTCCAACAACAAAGAAGAAAGAAGAAAATCCAAAAATCTTCAATTATCCAATTGATAATGCTGAATGTTCAAGTGAAGCAAAATAAAAATCCCAACTGATAAATAGAATGCTTACCAGATAGTAAGCCAAATCAAGCAGGTGGCTTAAACCCAGCCTGGGCCTTTAAGGAACTAATCTCGGTGGATTTTTGACAATTTTCACTCGTGAGATTGACGTGGATTCACAAAAATTCAACCCAAAAAAATATAAAGCAACATAGCGTGGTACTAACAAAAAAATGCATAAAAAAGAAAAAGTGGCACTCACAAAGTGGAAAAATCTTACAAACACCCAGTGCTTATTGACACACATAGGGCCTCTTTAGGAATAATGTGCAAATCATGCAGGTAGTGGGTCGTCTTCTAATGAGAAAAATAGTGTATACACCAGCACCACACAAAGAGTCTGCTTACCAGATATTATATAACAAATGTGGATATATATCTGTCAACCGAATGCTAATTGTGAAGGGGTTTCAAGCGTGCAGCAAACCACATAGAAATCCTGCTTACCAGATGTCAAACTTTAGTGAGCAAAATGACACAGCCAAAGGAAACGGCCACCTTGCGTAGAGCGATGTAGATCCATCATAACAGACATGCCAAAGGTTCCGCGATACACATAATGCAAAAGATATTGGCAGAATAGTGTGATACCATTTAAACTTGTTTATTTAAAAAACGGAATAACACTTACAATGTAATCTTGTTTAAAAAGCGTAAAAACAATGCCGGCCGGCAAACGAACAAACTCCCGTCCTCAATGGGGCGACGTGGTGACGTCAGCATGTACCTCCTAGACCCGTTTCGTCATAAGGTGACGTTTTCAAAGAGGACCTGTCACTGCCTATAATGCCGCGTACACACGATCGGACTTTACGGCATACTTGGTCCGGCGTACCGGATTTCGTCGGACAATTTGATCGTGTGTGGGCTCCAGCGGACTTTGTTTTCTCCAAAGTTTGACGGACCTAGAAATGAAACTTGTTTCAAATCTATCCGACGGACTCGAGTCCGGACGAAAAGTCCGCTCGTCTGTATGCTAGTCCGACGGACAAAAAAAACGACGCTAGGGCAGCTATTGGCTACTGGCTATGAACTTCCTTGTTTTAGTCCGGTCGTACGTCATCACGTACGAATTCAACGGACTTTGGTTGGTTGAGTGTAGGCAAGTCCGTTCATTCGGAAAGTCCGTCGTAAAGTTCGTCGAAAAGTCCGCCGGGCAAAGTCTGCTGTAAAGTAGGTTGTGTATACGCGGCATTACTGTCACAAGGGATGTTTACATTCCTTGTGACAGTAATAAAAGTGATCTTAAGGAACAGTGTAAAAATAATATAATATTAAACTACATTCCCTTGGCCTCTGAGATTCTGCTCTATCCTGGTTCTCTGACTATTTATCACAGCGCTCCTTCAGTGTCACCTACAACTCTGTCTCCTCCTCTCCATTGCCCCTTTAAGTGGGGGTCTCCCAAGGCTCAGTTCTTGGACCCCTTCTCTTCTCTATCTACACCTCCTCCCTTGGTCACTTAATAACCACCCACGGCTTCCAATACCACTTATACGCTGATGACACCCAAATCTATCTGTCTACTCCTCACCTCACTCCTTCAGTCTCCTCTCGCATTACTAACTTACTAACTGACATATCAGCATGGATGTCGCACCACTTCCTTAAATTTAATCTCTCTAAAACTGAGCTATTAATATTCCCCCCCGCCCGTGCCCCCCTCCATGACTTTTCCATCAAAATCAACAATGCAACCATCAGTCCCTCCCCTCACGCCAGGGTACTAGGTGTAATCCTAGACTCTGACTTGTCATTTCAGCCTCAAGTCCAATCGTTGTCAAAAGTTTGTAGAATTCACCTCCGTAACATCTCTAAAATTCGCCCTTTTTTAACAAATGAAAGCACCAAGCTCCTCATTCACTCCCTTGTTATCTCTCGCCTTGACTATTGCAACTCCCTTCTCATTGGCTTACCTCTCCATAGGTTCCTCCCCTCTTCAGTCTATCATGAATGCCGCTGCCAGACTTATCCACCTTACCAACAGCTCAGTGTCTGCCAACCCTCTCCTCCAATCCCTACACTGGCTCCCAATCACCCAGCAAATTAAATTCAAAACTCTAACCACAACATACAAAGCCATTCACAACTCTGCCCCGAGCTACATCACCAATCTTGTCTCCAAATATCATACAAATCGACCTCTCCACTCTTCTCAAGACCTCCTGCTTTCAAGCTCTCTCATCTCCTCCTCCCATGCTCGTCTCCAGGATTTCTCCAGAGCCTCTCCCATCCTCTGGAACTCGCTACCTCCATCTATCCGGCTATCCCCTACTCTTGCTACCTTCAGGCGATCCCTGAAAACTCATCTCTTCAGGAAAGCCTATCACGTCTGCAACTAATCTCCTACTACTTCCACCAGCTCATTCCCCACAGTTACAACCTTTTGTACCACCTGCCCCACCCTATTAGATTGTAAGCTCTTCTGAGCAGGGCCCTCTTAATCCTCTTGTATTTTATTGTATTATAACTGTATTGTCTCGCTTTTATATTGTAAAGCGCTGCGTAAACTGTTGGCGCTATTTAAATCCTGTATAATAATAATAATAATTAATAATTAAACAAAAATTATATTAAAAAAATGATAAAAATAAAATTTGAAAGCACCCCCGTCCCCGTGTGCTCGCGCACCAAAGAAAACGCATACGTAAATGCAAACAGTTTTCAAATAACAGACGTGAGGTATCTCTGCGATCGTTAGAGCGAGAGCAACAATTCGAGCAAAAGACCTCCCTTGTAACTCTAAACTAGTGACTGCTAACATTTTTTTACAGCATCGCCTATGGAGACTTTTATGTACCGCAATTTGATGCCATTCCACGAGTGCGTGGCCATTTTAAAGCGTGACGTGTTGGGTATCTATTTGTTCAGCGTAACATCATCTTTCACAATTTAAAAAAAATGAGTGTACATTAAGCACTTGCTGAATGAGGCATCAGTGGTAAAGCCCCGCTAGTATTAGAGGCGCTTTAGCGTTGTTTTTTCATCGCTTTTTGGGGCGGTAGCGGGGCGCTTTTAACCTACGCTAGCAGGCGAATAAAGGGTTAAAAGCGCCGCTGCCGAGGCGATTCGGTGCCGCTGCCCATTGATTTCAATAGGCAGGGGTGTATACACCGCTCCTAAAGCTCCTCAAAGATGCAGCTTGCAGGACTTTTTTTTTTTTACGTCCTGCCAGTGTGAAAGCACTCGGGCATTCACACTGGGACTGCAGATATGGCTTTTTTCAGGCGCTTTTTTCACCGCCTCCCGCGTGAAAGGGGTCTAAGGCTCTATTTACACCTATGCATGTTGCTTTTGAGCGTTTTTGGAGTTTTTTTTGTCATGCTTGCCACGTTTTTGAGCAGCGTTATTGTAGCATTTTTACAGCGTTTTTGTCGCGTTTTGCGTTTTTTTTTTTTTTTACAGTTTTTAAAAAAAATAATTTAAAAAAACGCCAAAAACGCATCAAAAACGCTGTAAAAGCGCTGCAAAAACGGTGCACTTGCGTTTTTGATGCTTGTCCATTGAATTCTATTACATGCAAAACGCTGCATTTTGCATGAAAAAAAGTCCCCGACCCTTTCCAAAAATGCAGAGGTACAAAAAGGCATTGATGTGAACATGTTCCATAGGAACCCATGTTAAAAAATTCCCATGCATTTGTGCAAAATGCATCAAAAAACGCGCTAGTGTGAATGGAGCCTAAATGTTCTGTCAGCAACTGCTTATTACAAGATCGCATCTGCAGTTGCATGGCATTTTTTTTTCAGCCAGCGATCGGCTGTTTTTTTTTTTGTTTTTTTTTTCACTTCATTTTTTACTTTTTCATACAAACAACAGCAGAAACAACAAAAAACATACAACCCCCGACACATAATAAAAAACACATAAAAAAAAAAATCCTCTTGCGCCCGTACTCCTCTCCCTCCCCCCTTCCCCATTCCGCCCTCCAATTATATATCCAAAATATCAAGCCAACTTCTCATCTTTTCAAAATTCCCTGGGCATCCTCTATGCAGAAAAATATATTTTTCCTTAACTAGGGTTTCACTTATTTGTATCTTCCATTCTGCTACTGTAGGTGGAAATGGGGATGTCCACTTTTGCGCTATACTATACTATACTATACTATACTATACTATACTATACCATACTATACTATACCATACTATACTATACTATACTTTTGGCTGTTTTGTAAAAGTAATCCGGGTGGCTTTACAGCCACCCAATCACTTTTACAGTGCAGGGCTGCTCCCGCTGCCAGCTGTGGTGGGTCCTTGGCTCTTCCATTTCTCCAGGGAGCCTGGGACCGCAGTAAGCGGCTGGGACAGCTCTCCACTAGGGTTGACACCTGTGCGGGATTCACCCGGACAGTCCGGGTTTTGAATCCTGTGTCCGGTTTTCAGGTGGACTGAAACCCAGACACATTATTCATACTGGGCTGTAACCAAGATAGTCACACACACATATCTATTGTCATCCCAGTGCTGCGGGCAGCTGTCTGGGGGCAGGTTTCGGCATCCCTGCGACAGGGTGATGATGTCAGCATTAGCAATTTGGCCACACCCACCATTCGCAGCAGCACGCTATGCGCACCGCATTACTACTCTTCTTGGGACATTCAAAGGTGTCCCAGGCCACTAAAGTTTTCGGGTTTGGCTTGAAAAACGACTACTTTCCACAGAGGCGATGGATGAACATCCGTTCTCCAATCTCTGTGACAAATGAACCTGGAAGCGATGGTTACTTTGTCACTTCCGGTTTCAGAGCTGTTACAACCAGGAAAGCAGCAAACCAAGCATGATCTGTGCTTGATTAGTTGCTTTGGAGACCGGGGGGGAGACATCAGCGGTCTGATATCTCAATAAAGAGGACTTGTCACTGCCCAAAGCTATCTCAAGAGGGCTTGTTAGCAATAAAGTTAAAAAAAATAAAAAAGTGTAAAAAATTTAAATAAAATAAATAAAAATTATTTTAAAAAATGTAAAAGCGTCTCGGTCCTCCAGTCCATACACACAAATGCAAACACACCGCAGTTGGTTCCCATAAGCATGCACAGCTTTAAGGCTTGACTCGTTTGGTATCTATTTAATCGATGCAATATCATATTTAATATTTTGCCAAAAAATGGGTATTATATTGTGTTTCGGTGTACTAAAATTCATTTTTGTTTTTTTTATTACTGAAACTTTGCAGTACATAACATTGTTCATAGGTGACGCTTTGAAAAGCCTTCCACAGGCTATTGGTTCAGAGATAAATGCCACACAAAAATAGTGTGAAATAAAAAAAAATGGCAAAAGCCGCCATTTTATTCTTTAGGGCCTCTGCTTTTTATATATGGGGTTTGGGAGTTTTAAGTAAAAAAAAAAATGCTGATTTTAACATGTGTATGGACATTTTAAAAACTGTCCCAGACATTATATGGGTAAAGTATATCTAATAAGGCCCCATACACACTATTAGATTTTCTGCAGATTTTTGTCTTCAGATTTACCAAAACCATGTAGTACAAGGACCGCCTGATTGCATACACATTGAAACTCCTAAGGTTTGACCTCATATTATATGGTTTTGGTAAATCTAAAGACAAAAATCTGCAGAAAATCTAATAGCGTGTATGGGGTTTAAGGCCATTCTTTTTTTTTTTGTGATTGGACAAAGTACGAGTTTGTCAGCAGGTTGCATCCAATGATTTTGGCTGTATACTTGCTGAACGGCTGTGGCCAATCGCAGCACAGAAATCTGTGCGTTTGTACACACAACACCCAGATTCTAGCTGGATTTCTCGCTGCTTTCAGTTACTGTTCAGAACTGAAAGTAAGGAGAGACCCAGCAAGATCTGTAAGTAAAAGCAGCACATATACACTTGCATACACTTGTTAGGCACACAGTTAACCCCTTGATTGCCCTCCTAATCACTCAGCCAGTGTCATTAGTACAATGTATAGTATTATCACTGATCACCTGTATTAGTGTCACTAGCGAGGTCAGTGCCAGTTAGCGTCCCTCCCAGTCAGTGTCAAGCGCCAAATTGCCCTCCACACGATCATAGTCATACTCAATGACAGCGCACAGGTGCCGCCCCATCTGTCGCGCCACCCCCCCCCCCCTCTATGAATAATGGATAGAGTCATGCATTGCCCGACACTATCCTTTGCCGTCAATGCCAGCCCTTATTCAGGCGTCCGGCCCCTTTTTCGAATGCTGGGCACCTGAATTCCAGCGGCGGGGGCGTTTTTTTTTTTTAAGCACCCGATTAGAGCCATAGGCATTGCGCTCACAGTCTACCCAGAGGTGTTAGAAAAGCAAATGAATATTTGCTTTTCTAACACTGAACCGCCTCTCCGCCAATCAGGGAGAGCGGGTCTAATACCAGTCACCTGATTGGCTGAAGGCACAGGTGCCCGTATTGGAAGCCTGGCAGAACGAGAAGAGACGCATTGGAAGACACAGGAGCCGTCCCTCAGCTCGCTGCCGTCACCGTTACTAAGATGGGGTAAGTGCCGGGCAGACAGCGGGCGGGTGGGGGGCACAGTGGCGGTATTTGATGGGCACAAGTGGCAGCATTTGATGGGCACAAGTGGCTGCAAATGATGGGCACAAGTGGCTGCATATGATGGGCACAAGTGGCTGCATATGATGGGCACAAGTAGTTGCATATGATGGGCACAAGTGGTTGCATATGATGGGGCACAAGTGGCTGCATATGATGGGGCACAAGTGGCTGCATATGATGGGCACAAGTGGCTGCATATGATGGGGCACAAGTGGCTGCATATGATGGGGCACAAGTGGCTGCATATGATGGGCACAAGTGGTTGCATATGATGGGCACAAGTGGCTGCATATGATGGGGCACAAGTGGCTGCATATGATGGGGCACAAGTGGCTGCATATGATGGGCACAAGTGGCTGCATATGATGGGGCACAAGTGGCTGCATATGATGGGGCACAAGTGGTTGCATATGATGGGGCACAAGTGGCTGCATATGATGGGGCACAAGTGGCTGCATATGATGGGCACAAGTGGTTGCATATGATGGGCACAAGTGGTTGCATATGATGGGGCACAAGTGGCTGCATATGATGGGGCACAAGTGGCTGCATTTGATGGGTGCAAGTGGCTGCATATGATGGGGCACAAGTGGCTGCATATGATGGGCACAAGTGGTTGCATATGATGGGCACAAGTGGTTGCATATGATGGGGCACAAGTGGCTGCATATGATGGGGCACAAGTGGCTGCATATGATGGGGCACAAGTGGCTGCATATGATGGGCACAAGTGGCTGCATATGATGGGGCACAAGTGGCTGCATATGATGGGGCACAAGTGGCTGCATATGATGGGGCACAAGTGGTTGCATATGATGGGCACAAGCAGCTGCATATGATGGGGCACAGTGAGGCTGCAATTGATGGGGTTTTTTTTCAGTATTTTTCAGTTTGCCCCCCCCCCCAAAAAAAAACTTTTGAGCACCAGCCGCCACTGGTCATACTATAAGTTGCTGATCACCACCATTACTAGTATAAGTGTCTGTTTATGAAAGAAAGAAAAGCCATGAGCTCACTGTGAAATATCTCCCTCCCAGATTCTCCAGCTCCAATCTGGGAGAGAAGCTGGTACGATTAGAGGAAGAAGACTTCTTTCTCCCTAGAAGTAGTGCCTTGAAAAAGTATTCATACCCCTTGAAATTCTCCACATTTCGTCATGTTACAACCAAAAACATAAATTTATTTTATTGGGATTTTATGTGATAGACCAACACAAAGTGACACATATAGCTGTATTTGTGCTTTTAAGCGCAAAGAAATTATTTGCTTATAAGGAGAAGCTTAAAATTTCCAGGACAGCATACAAAGACATTTTGGACAATTTCATGCTCCCAACTTTGTGGGAACAGTTTGGGGATGGTCCCTTCCTGTTCCAACATGACTGCTCACCCGTGCACAAAGCAAGGTCCATAAAGACATGGATGAACGAGTTTGGGGTGTGCTTATTGATAAAACACAGCGCTGATACATTAAAAATTGTATTGGCAGACAATCTTTCCTCTAATATAAGAATGTGTTTTTATCCACAAGCACACCAGCACTTTATATGCATTCATTTTTATTTGCAGCCTATGGGGTTTTCTGAGATGAATCGGTCTTCTGACCGTTGTATCCAGTTCCCTGATTGGCACATTGCTTGTTACCATGACAGTTTATTTAAACAACGCGGGCCGTCTGTGTGTATCCTGCCCCACGCTAAGGAAGTCCCGCCTATGGACGTAACGCGTACGGGGAGGGGGGGGTCAGGAGTCACGCATGACGTCACCCGCGGCCATCTTCTTTGATATTATCACGCGCTTTTTCGCCGGCACTCAGGTCTGACTGCGGCTGCATGTAAGTGTAATATCTTTGTTTCAAATGCAATAATTTTTTATACAGAGAGCACTAGATTTTGTTGTTATCTCCTTGCATATCTGGTACCTTTTACCCACTGACTTGGATGAGCGCTGGATCCCACTGCCGGGATTGCCTTAACGGATAAGTGATTTCTGCTATGTGTCCTGTTTCAGGTCGAATCGTTGAGGTGAGAGGCCATCCGTGTGTGGTGGAGGGATCACAGTCACTGGATCAGAGATCCTTGTCTCCTTATGTGTGTGTCACCGGTTTTGCCTTCACTGTTTTTTTATTCTAACACACACCAACTGATTATGGACATTTATTAATTGCGCAGCACTGTCTAGATTTATGTGTTTATTGGAGGTGTTGTTGGATTTACCTTTAGGCTGGATTCACACCTATGCATTTTTAGTGCTTTTTGCATTTTGCAGATTTGCACTATGGAACGTGTTCCATAGGAAACCATGTTAAATGGGCTGTAGTGCAAATCTGCAAAATGCAAAAAGCACTAAAAATGCATTGGTGTGAATCCAGCCTTAGTGTCTGCTAGCAGTTTATTGTTCTCGTGTCCTGTTTGTAGTCTGCGCTGAATATCTCTTTCATTATACATATTTCTACTTTAAACTGAATGGGTTGTTTTACAAGGTAAGGGTTCACGTATACTAAAAAAAAAAAAAAAAAAAAAAAAAAAAAAAAAAAAAGCAACCCTTCCCTACTCTATTCAAAATGAAAGGGATATGTTTTGCCTTTAGATAGACTTCAGACAGTGTGACGCAGAGCTGATCCCTCTCTCTCCTACCTTCCCTCTGGGTGCCCCGATCCTTCTACTCTAAGCCCACCTAATCGCCCCCCTTCCCCCCCTCTCCTGCCCACACAGTAACGGCTATACGGAAACCCGGAAATGAATATTTGAAGTCGTGGATAATTATGTTTCTCAACCTTAAATAATTTGTATTTAGGCAAAGCAGATGACTTACCAGAACGGAGGCAGCAGCAGTCTAGTCTGGTCACTTTTACTTTCACTTTTTACTTCATGTAAATGATTGTTATCATAAACGACACGCAGGGAAGTTCCAGAGATGAATCATAGGACACCGGGGCAGGGCACGGAACACGAGGACATTGAGTCATTGTACGGCACCATAAAACCCAAACAAGGAACAGCGCAGACCGGATCATGTCATGTGTCATGTGACCTCTGAGCTCCCATACATAGTTGCAATTGTCTTAAAAGTCAATGTAAACTTTGAATAGCATTTCGTTTGCTACAGCATAGCGCTGTGGTGTCATCAACATCTGCCATTTTTTTAACCCCTTCGCATCACATCTGCTGGCCCATTAACCATACCTCCCTACTTTTTGAGTTGGGAATGAGGGACACCCATCAGCAAAAGTATGCAGGCGTAGGACACACCCCTTGCCACGCCCCCTTAAAAGGAGAATTGTACAAAAAAAAAAAGATTGGTTAAACCCACAAGTGCTTTTTTTTTTTACCACTAATATTCTTTTATATCGGCTTTTGGAATTTATAAATGCAGCAATTTAGAAATCAGATGAAAGGTTTAGGGCTGGGAAACACTTTTTGATAGATAAAAAGTGCATTTTATATACAACTCTATAGATCAGCCCAAAATGAGGGACAAATGAGGAGGAAAGAGGAACAGAAGGACTTTGTTCAGATAGAGGGACAGTCCCTGGAAATCAGAGACAGTCCCTCGAAACCAGAGACAGTCCCTCGAAATCAGAGACAGTCCCTCGAAATCAGGGACAGTCCCTCGAAATCAGGGACAGTCCCTCGAAATCAGAGACAGTCCCTTAAAATTAGAGACAGTCCCTTGAAATTAGAGACATTCCCTCGAAATCAGAGACAGTCCCTCGAAATCAGAGACAGTCCCTCGAAATCAGGGACAATCCCTTTAAATCAGAGACAGTCCCTCGAAATCAAGGACAGTCCCTCGAAATCAAGGACAGTTGGGAGCTATGCATTAACACACCTCCCAACTTTTTGAGATGGGAATCAGGGACACCTATTTGCAAGGCATAGGACACACCCACTGCCACGCCTCCCTTAAAGGAGAATTATACCAAAAAAAAAAAAAAAAAGATTTGTGAAACACAAGTACTTTTTTAGGACTACTATTCCTTTATATTGACTTTTGAAATATTCAAATACAGCAATTTAGAAATTGGATGAAAGGTTTAGCACTGGCAAACACTTTTTGATAGATAAGTAGTGCATTTTATATACATCTATATAGATCAGACCAAAATTAGGGACAAATGAGGAGGAAAGAGGGACAGAGGGACTTTGTTCCGAATGAGGGACAGTCCCTCGAAATCAGGGACATTCCCTGAAAATCAGAGACAGTCCCTCGAAATCAGAGACAGTCCCTCGAAATCAGAGACAGTCCCTAGAAATCAGGGACAGCCCCTCGAAATCAGAGACAGCCCCTCGAAATCAGAGACAGCCCCTCGAAATCAGGGACAGCCCCTCGAAATCAGAGACAGCCCCTCGAAATCAGAGACAGCCCCTCTAAATCAGGGACAGTCCCTCAAAATCAAAATGTGAACAAGGCCATTGCGGCTGAAACGCGTTAACCTCTACTGTACACTTATTTTTTTATTTTTTTAATGTAGATACAATAAGTTTGGACTGATATAAAGAGCATGTATGGAGTTGAGGATTGTCTTTTATCTATTCATCAGATTGGCAGCTGAGCAACTGCACATCCTGCACCCGACAGCTCAGGAGGAGTCTCATTACCTTGGGGTAGTGGCACCTTTCTTTGTTGCTTATGGACAGTTGGGAGCTATTAAGTGGGCTTTAATGCCACAATGTAGGGAGCTCGTTCCACTGGCTGCTAAATCACAAGCCGCGAATGGAGACTTACTGTTGTACTTACTGTTTTTTCTGCATCTCAGTGCTGCTGTTCCCTTGCAGCTACTTCCTGGCTACCTGCCCTGTAACTTAACCACTTCAGCCCCGGAAAGATTTGCAGCCTTAATGACCAGACCATTTTTTTGCGATACGCCACTGCGTCGCTCTAACTGACAATTGCGCGGTCGTGCGACGTTGTACCCAAACAAAATTTGCGCCACTTTCAGCCGCTGTACATCACCACGGTCGCTTGTGCATTTAGAAGGGGCACCAAAGAACCCTTGCCCTCTCCATCTGTCCAGCGTATCACCGCTACTTCACTCCCAGTAACGGTAAGGGGGTGAATTGAGGAACCTTTGTTACCTTTGGTAACCACCGTATCTTCACACTGTATGAACCCTTGTACCATTTTGTTCATACCTCAATGTGTTTTTAGTGACCCCGAACTGTAGCTATGTGTGCCGATTACATGCAGGACGTCCCTTTAAGAAACTTCAGACCAGGCAAAGGCAAAGTTTGAAATGCTTTACTTGAATAATTAACATAATGACATATACAGACAACAGCCTAAAATAATGTGCAGTCTTTGCCTAACATTCCTAGTCCCGAACTTTAGGCTGCCCCAGCATACCTGCACAAGAAAGAGTCCATATCTGGTTGATTCCATGGTGGCAGTGTCCAGGACTGGCATCCTCAGGGCAGACTGAAGTGCCGAGCAATCCCCCTAGGTAGCGGGAAGGCATGGCACTGGAAATCCACACTCTGGTAACGTCAGTGAGAATTGCCAGGTCTTTCCTCTTAGTACAAGCCCCCATAAGTAAGCCAAAATCCTTAGTAAGACAGATCCTGCCCCCCCTTTAGAGTCCAGGCCTCACTCCCATGTTTGTTTTTTGTTTTGTTTTTTAAACAAACATTTACCGTATATACTCGAGTATAAGCCGAGTTTTTCAGCACATTTTTTTGTGTTGAAAGTGCCCCCCTCGGCTTATACTGGAGACAAGCACTTTTCTGGTGCAAAGAATGACATTTTTTCCGAACTGACTTTGGGGCCCCGTATCTTGGGACCGCTTGGTACTAGGAACCCCAAATTTGCCAACCCAGTGGAACTAGCACTACAACCCTCCAAATTTGGGGTTCCTAGCATCAAGTGGCCCCGATTTTATAGGGCCCCAAAGTCGGTTCGAAAAATGTCATTCTCTGCTGCAGAAGTGCTTGACATTTTCTGAACCGACTTTAGGGCCTCGTATCCCGGGGCCACTGGTGTTAACATGGATATGTTGTGCTAGTTCAACTGGGTTTGCACACCCAATTTGGGGTTCCTAGCACCAAGTGGCCCCGAGATACTGGGCCCCAAAGTCGGTCAAATGTGTCCATCTGCATCAATGTCATTTCAGGACCCTTTGGGTCCAGAGACCCCAAATGTTGGCTGCCGCTAGGGGGCATCTAGGAACCCTTAACTACTGAGTTTGAAGTTTTGGCTGCAAATGGGCACAGTGAGGCTGCAAATGGGCACAGTGAGGCTGCAAATGGGCATTGTTGACCCTCTTTTCCACTTACAGTAGCTGCGCATTTCTCACCCTAGGCTTATACTCGAGTCAATAAGTTTTCCCAGTTTTTTGTGGTAAAATTAAGTGCCTCGGCTTATATTCGGGTCGGATTATACTCGAGTATATATGGTACATATTCTTGAAGGTTCTAGTTACCCCACTGATTCCAAGGATAGAGAATTGCACAGGGGGATTTCTGGAAAATCTTCTTGAAGGTGAACAATTTAAGCTGGGCACATAGATTTTTTTTTTTTTTTTTAGTTCAGCCTGCAAAACCCAACCAAGCCCTCAATCCACGTTGGATGGATGAACCTCCCGCTGTGGCTATTGTATTCTGACACCCAGCCTCCCAGCTGTCAAAATACCCGATCAGCGGCTGCAATTAACTGGAAGCAGCTGTCGTTCGGCCAGCAATATACCACCCAGCTCCTTTGATTTTTAATTGAGGGATATAGGGGTGTCAGGCAGCCACAAGGACCACTCACTGAGCGAGTTGGAACCAGACATATATTCGAACCTCGCGCGCCCAGCTTTAGATGAGGTGCCTGCATTAGTTTCTTTTTTCACGATTTTCTTTCCTTTATTTTCACATGATGATCCTATCCTAGGGTGATACAAGACAAAAGGAATTCGCCCATGGGACTTTAAATGAGTTGGTCATGATAAGTAGTATAAAGATTTATTGGAGTTCCAAAAACATGATTTTTGATGAGCATAAAAACTTCACAGGGCATGGTTTAGACCATTGACATGTTGGTTACAGTAATAAAATACATAGTATACATATACAGCTTTTGTACTCGACGCGTTTCGCGAGCTGTGCTCGCTTCCTCAGGAGTTGGTGTATATGCAGGATATGTACAAAATAATAGGTATCGATAAGATATAATATTCAATGATGATTATGGTCAGGAAAGAAGCACGGGGCCTAGAAGAGGCACCCCACACTTACATTATGGTCAATGGGTCCATAGGACTGGTCTGCAAAGGCAGCAGCGGAGAGTGCTCCAACCGGGAGCTGAAGGAGCGTAGCCCGCAGCAGCCGAACGGGGGTCTCTCTCTCTCTTTTTCTCTATCCTAGGGTGACAGCACTCACTCGCTGCAACACTGTCACCCTAAGGCTGGACTACAGAACACACCACCACCACCACCACCACCACCACCACCACCACCACCACCACCACCACACACACACCTTATTTCTATACATGGGGAGTGTTCACATAGCTGATCTGGGTACAATGTATGAGGGTAGCCTAAAAGTTCACAACCCAACACGGGAAGAAGTGAACCTTTATCCCTGCAGCAAGCCACTCTTCCAGATGTTCGGCGCTGAAAATGGCGCATGCAACGCTAGATGGTTTTCATGGGGTGTTTGCAAACAGTTGGCACCCCCTGCAGCCAGGTTGGAAATGGAGAAAGTGGAAGAAAGGCTTGAAATGCTCCTTCAGTGGGCAAAGTGAGGGCGACAGTCTTCTGCACCCCCACGGCATCCCGGAAGACTGTCACCATCATTGCGGGACACTTCGACCCTTCTTCTCACCCTTTCTCCAATTTTCAATTTGACTACCGGGGGTGGCTGGTAACTGTTTGTAAACAGCCCATAAAAACCGTCTAGGGTTTTCAGTGCTGAACATCTGGAAGAGTGGCTTGGTGTGGTGATAAAGTTTCATCTCTGTGCGGTCACTCCTTCCGTGTCGAGCCGCAAACTTTTCAGATGACCCTCATAACTGATAAGGATGCGGGAAAAGCAGATTGTACTGGTCAGAGTTGCACTGATATTGATATTGGTATTGATTCCAATACTAAGCATTTACACGAGTATCGGTCCTCATGCAAATGCTCAGATATCTGAAACAGATGCTTTCAAGCTCGGTTCTTTCATGTCAGCGGGATTCCCCCTCTGACAGCTGAAATGTAAAAGAAGAAAAAAAACCACAGCAATTATTGTTTGTTATGGAGTGGGGCTACCGCATCCTTAATAACCGATGACTCATTCAGCTGTCAGTGGGGTTCCCCTGTTGACAGCTGAAGTGTAAACAAAGTCCCGGCAAAAAAAAAAAAAGCAGCCGGGCAATGTTTATCAGCAACGTTGCTCAGCTGTTGAAACAGAAAAATGAAACTTTTTTTTATTTATACATCTACAGATCAAAAGGGATGAACTTTGGTCTGCAGATGAAGTCAGTTTAAAACAACCTGCCAAGTAAAAAAAAAAAAAAAAAAAAAATAATTTTATTAACCGGTTTCGGACAGCCTTCCGCACATTTACTGCGGCAAGGCGGCCCGGCTGTGCGAAACGACGTACCTGTACAAAGATTTTGTGCAGTAGCTCTGGGGGGGCGAGCGGCGCCGGAGGCGCAATCACGTGCTGATTGGTCAGAGGGGGAGCCAATCTGTGGGTCCGGCGGACCCAATGTCCGCCACCCGCGATCATTCCCGGAAGAGGCAGAACGGCGATCTGCCTATGTAAACAAGGCAGATCGCTGTTCTGTCAGAGGGAAAGAGAGAGACCTTATGTTTCTGCTAAGCAGGAACATGGATCTTTCTTTGCCCAGACAAACCATCCCCCACACAGTTAGAAAGCACCCCCTAGGGACACACTTAACTCTTTGATCGCCCCTGGTACAAACCCCCTCTATGCCAGTGTCATTAGTACATGCATATTTTTAGCACTGAACACTCTATGGGTACTTTCACACTGGGGCGGTGTCGGCGTTAGCAGCGCTTTAACGCTGTTATATCGGCGTGCTTTTCGGGCGCTTTTAATGCCTGAAAGCGACCAAAAAAAGGGTTAAAATCACCCGTGTTGCGGCACTGCTGAAGTGCTTTGCAGGCACTACGGCAGTGCTGCCCATTCATTTCAAGGGGCGGTGCAGGCTTTCACGCTGAGGAGACATGAGAGGCGCTTTACTGGTCCCCAAAAAAGTATCAAAAGTGTCAGTAAGGTGTCCGATCTATCTCCCGTAATGTAGCAGTCCCGCTAAAAATTGCTGATCGCCACCATTACTAGTAATATATATATATATATATATATATATATATATATATATATATATATATAATCTCCCATCGTCCCAATATACACTTAGAGATTTTCTTTTTACCAAAAACATGTAGCAGAATACATAATGGTCTAAATTGATGAAGAAATTAGACTTTTTAAATATTTTTTGGGATGTTTAACCGCTTCAATATCGGGCCTATTCTGGCACTTCTCTCCTTCATGTAAAAATCATCATTTTTTTTTGCTAGAAAATTACTCAGAACCCCCAAATATTTTTTTTAGCAGACACCCTAGGGAATAAAATGGCGGTCATTGCAACTTTTTATCTCACACTGTATTTGCGCAATAATTTTTCAAACGCCTTTTTAAAAAAAACAAAAAACGTTTCATGAATTAAAAAATAACAAAACGGTAACAATCATGGAATGGCGCCAAACGTTATTACTCAAAAATCTCCATAGGCGACGCTTTAAAATTTTTTACAGCTTATCAGTTTAGAGTTACAGAGGAGGTCTAGTGCTAGAATTGTTGCACACGCTCTAACGCACGTGACGATACCTCACGTGTGGTTTGAGCGGCGTTTACATATGTGGGCGGGACTTACGTGTGCGTTCGCTTCTAAGAGCGAGCTACCGGGGACAGGGGCGTTTAAAATTTTTTTATTTTTTTTTTACACTTTTTTTAACATTTTTTTTTTAATGTAATTTAATGTAAACATCCCATGTAATAGGAATCTATGTGACAGCTCCTCTTTATGGAGAGATATGGGGTCAATAAGACCCCACATCTCTCCTCCAGGCTGGAAAGCATGAGATCGGGAAAAAAAAAATTTCACGATCTCATGCTGACAGCCGCGATCGCGGCTTAGATTATTTCCGAGTACATGGGCATGACGTCATAACATTGCGCCTGGGCCTCCGACAGTCATAGAGATGACTGGTGACCATCTGGTCACCAGTCATCTCTATCGTCAACATCCGGCGCCGGCCGATTCTTTCTCCAGGCACCCGATGGCACGGGAGAGCCCGGAGAAGCACCGGATGGCGGCGGGAGGGGGGGGGGGGACGTCCCCTTCTGTCACCTATAAGAACGACTGCCGCTATGATCGTTCTTATTGTGCACAGAATCACTGGCTGAAAAGAATGATATCTGAATGATGCATCTAGCTGCAAGCATCATTCAGATATCACCCCACAAAGTAGAGGACGCCATTTTACTATAGCCGGGTATTGAAATGGTTTTAATAGCAGAAAGTAAAAAATATTGTTTTTTTTTTTTCAAAATTGTTGGTCTTTTTTTGTTTATAGCGCAAAAAAATAAAAACCACAGGAGGTGATCAAATACCACCGAAAGAAAGATTTCTGGGGAAAAAAAAGAACATAAACTGTATTTGGGTATAGCGTCGCATGACCGCGCAATTAAGAACATCCAATGACGAAACGCGTAAGCCGGGGCTACGCTTTCACGTCATATCCGTTACGGAAGTAGGGAGCCTGGAACGCATGCTGCGGACCAGCTCTTCCTACATATTAAACAGTGTAGTTTGCAGCTCTCCCACACCTGTTGGTGGGAAGCTCTTGATTTTATTTACTTTTAATAAACTCAGTTTTAATTACTACAGTATGGGAGCCCTTTTTCATTCATATGAGGACCCAACTGTGGAGTGACCTTTGGGCAGATGCTGACCGATGTGTTTAACCCCTGACTGTGTGGAGCCAGCAGCGGGAGCCTGATAGACCAACAGATGGGACACAGAGAGCTGAGGAGGAGTTCCATCCACGGTTACCCACACATGCCCATTACCCCTGCAGGGATTACTACATTTGGTGAGTGGGGACCTGATGGGGGGAGCACTACCAGTCACCTGATTTGCTGAGCACTGAAGTCACCTGAAGGAATATAACTGGCCACTTTGGAATTATACTTACCGTATATTATCATCTTTTGGGACTTGCACTTTGATTTTTCATTTTTTCTTTTTATTATATTTTACGTTTAATTATATGGTTGGACAGTTAGCTACTTACATTTGTGTAACACGTATATGTTTTAGGTCTCAGTTTTTGACCTGATGGACACATTTATATATATTTTTCTATTATGCGTATGTTAATTCTTGTTTGATCACTTATACATACCTGCTTTTATTTGCTTCACATGTACTGATTATTTGTTTAAGTACACTTGTGCGTGATTACGCTTATATCCACCACTGGAGGGTACACATATACATATTTAGTCCTCATAGGACAGGTACACCTATATAACTTAGTCCTCATAGGACAGGTACACATATATAAAACTTAGTCCTCATAGGACAGGCACTCCCTGTTTTTCTTTGTAGACAGGGCACTTACCGACTACCTTCTCTCATACTTACTTTGTTTAATAGGGTAGCGCCAACCACCCCACTTTTTTACCTTTACTCACCGTAAGTTCCCTTGGGAACCCATTAAGGGGGGGGGGAGGGGCTGCAACCCGTTATCATCCTAAGTGCGGCGCATACCACAAATTTAGAAAGTAAAAAATATTGTTTTTTTTTTTTTTAATTGTTGGTCTTTGTTTATAGTGCAAAAAAAAACACAGGAGGTGATCAAATACCACCAAAAGAAAGATTTCTGGGGGGGAAAAAAAAAAAAGGACATAAATTTTATTTGGGTATAGCGTCGCACGACCACGCACTTGCCAGCAAAATTAACGCAGTGCCGTATCGCAAAAAAAAAATTTGTCCTGGTCATGAAGGGGGTAAAACCTTTCGGGGCTGAAGTGGTTAAATTGTTCTTCCGTTTAACCCCTTATTAATGCTTAATTTACTCTAGTCAGCCTTATCAACTCCTTATTCTCCTTCTCCATTTAATTATTTTTTTCCTGCGGATTTTTTTTTTTAACTTCTATTTTATAAACTAATAATAAATTAAAACTTTTTTTTTTTGCCTTGTTCGTTAATATTTTTACACCTTATAACATATATTTACACATTGCACATTAAAAAAAGCACAACCTTTAAAAAAAAAAAAAAAATCTAAATTTATTTCATTTGCAAATAACTTTTCAATGCTTTGTACTTTGACAGCTATAAACAAAAAAGTTGTGGTAGGTATTGGCGAGTACTAAAAAAAAAAAAAAAGTATTGGTACCCATACTAGTAAAAAAATTTTAAAAAAATGGTATTAGTGCATCCCTAGTACAGGTAGTTATCGACTTACTGGATTTTTTGCAGGATCAATGGGTATTTCTTTGCATTCATGGAACAGATATAATAGAACACTTTCAATGTTATATTTACCAGACGAAAGGGAGTCAATAAGAGGCGTTTATTCCTAAGGATTACATAAACTTTAACTGAACTTATTGCAGTAGCCTACAAGAGAACATGATACTTTTTAAAGTATTAATCTAAAGCAGGGGCAGGGGTTAAAAAACTATGGCCACATCCGGCTGAAAGTCACCCTCAGATTCAGTGCACAGGATTCAAATATATTGGTCTCCTCTTCTTTTGCGCATCAATAGAGGCCCTCCCAGAACTGACGGCCAAGCTGTAGCACTCATTTGGCTATAGTGCAGTCAGCAAGTGGTTAAAAGCTGAAATCCAGGAATTCAGCAACTTTGCTAAAAAGGTGCAGGCACACTACGAGTTAAGTCCAATTAGGTGCAAGTCACCTCCAGGACTTCTCTATTACTTGTATGTGACAGGTTTATTGCACTCACACAGGATACACTCAGGACTTTTGTGCTTTTTTTTTCCTCAGGGGGAGAAAAAGCACACAGAGCAGCTAAGCCTGCCCCTCCCCTCCTTCTGCCCATTCACAGAAGCCTTTGTATTTTGGGAATGAGTTCACATAATACAAAGGCTTCTGTGAATGGGTAGAAGGAGGGGAGGAGCGGGCATAGCGGTTCTAGCGACTCTTGAAGGAGCTCAGACCACAACGAGCAGCTTCAGAGCTCCGAAGTTAACACAATAAACCTGTCAGATGTAAATAATAGAGACGTTTTCAAGGCAGCAGGCACCTTGCTGGACTTCGTTCATAGTAAGGCTGGCCATATATTATACAATTTTCTTATTCAATTTGCTTTAGATGTACCATCAACTATGTTGTGCAAGGGCCTACCTGACTGCATACAAATTAAAAGTGTTTAGGTTTGACCTCCTATCGTATGGTTTTGGTAAATCTAAAAGGAAAAAAAATTGTATATTGTATGGTTCAACTTTAACTGCTTCCGAACAGCCCACCGCACATATACTGGGCAGCCCGGCTGCGCAAAACAACGTACCGTTGTTTCCACCTCGGGGGTCTGGGGCACACGCCGCCGGCGACCCGCTCCCGCTGTGATTGGACAGAGAAGGAGCCAATCAGCAGGGCCAGCGGCCGCGGTGGCAGCTGGGACCCGCCGATCGTTCGCTGGAGAGGCAGACGGCGGTCTGCCTATGTAAACAAGGCAGCCCGTCGTTCTGTCTATGTAAACAAGGCAGCCCGTCGTTCTGTCAGCGAGAAAGAGAGATCTTAAGTTCCTGCTACTCAGGAACACAGATGTCTCTCTTCCTTCAATCAGTCCATCCCCCACATAGTTAGAAAGCACTCCTTAGGAGCACACTTAACCCTTTGATCACCCCTGTTTTCTAACCCTTTCCTTGTCAGTGTCATTTATACAGTAACAGTGCATTTTTTTTAGCACCGTTCACTTTATTAGTGTCACTGGTCCCCAAAAAGTGTCACCTCATACCCAATTTGGCCGTCGCAATATCACAGACCCGCAAAAAAAAAAAAAAAAAAAAAAAAAAGCTGACCGCCGCCATTACCAGTAGATTTATCCCATAATTTGCAGCCGCTATAACTTTTGCCAATCAATATACACGCTTATTGGGGTTTTTTTTTACCAAAAATATGTAGAATACATATTGGCCAAAATTGATTATTTTTTAAAAATTTTTTTAGATGTGTTTTATAGCAGAAAGTAAAAAAATATTTTTCTTCAATTGTCGCTCTTTTTTTGTTTGTAGAGTAAAAAATAAAAACCGCAGAGGTGATGAAATACCACCAAAAGAAAGCCCTATTTGTGGGAAAACAAGGACATACATTTTGTTTGGGTACAGCGTCGCACAACTGTCCGTTAATGCGACGCAGTGCCGTATCGCAAAAAATGCCCTGGCCATTAAGGGGGTGAAACCTTCCGGGGCTGAAGTGCTTAAAGCAGACCTTTCACCGCAAATTAAAACAAATCTTCTGTTGTCCCAATCCCTCTCTTTTCGAAGAGCTATGCAAAAGTAATTGAAACTGCAACCTATTTTTTAGCCCAGGTTCACACTGACAGCTTGCATGATTTCATACCTGCATGTCAGTCCAACTTTGGGAGCGATTTCAGAGACATCTGTGCGGATTCCTGTACAGATGCCAATTGAAATCGCACCCCAAAGTCGCCAAGAGTAGTGCTGAAACGGCTTTTGGGAATCGTGCGGCACCACAAAGTCGGATGTTGCCACTGCCGGCAATAGCCGCCCATTTGATATGTCAAATCACATCAACGTGAACCTTAAGGCTTAAAGCCTGATGTTTAGGTATGGCAATTTTTACATCCAGCTTGGACCAATGTAAAATATCTATGTGCCAAACCTGTGGAAGCTGGAGATCACTATAGTAGTCTTCTTGCTACTACAGTGGTCTCCGCTAGCTTCTGGGTCTCCTGCCGCCCTACTGCATTGTGAACATAGGAGGTCGTTTACCACAATTGCCATTCAGGGAACTTTTGGATTCATTTCCTAAAAGTGGAGAGTGCAAAATCAGGTGCAGCACTGCATAGAAACCAATCAGCTTCCAGGTTTTTTTTTTTTTTTAATTTTTTTTGTCAAAGATTAGTTGAACAAGCTGAAGTTGGAAGCCGACTGGCTACCATGCACAGCGGCACCAGATTTTGGTCTTTCCAGTTTTAGTAAATCAAACCCCCTTTAGGCTGGATTCACATTTATGCATTTTTAGCGCATTTTGCAGATTTGCACTACAGAACGTGTTGCGTTGGAAAACCATGTTAAATGGACTGTGGTGCAAATCTACACAATCCAAAAAGCACTAAAAATGCATACCCTGATTCCCCGAAAATAAGACCTAGCATGATTGTCGGTGATGGCTGCAATATAAGCCCTACCCCCCCAAATAAGCCCTAGTTAAAAGTCCTTGTAGGTCATCTTTTCAGGGTAGGGCTTATTTTCGGGGAAACAGGGTAGGGCTTATTTGGGGGGGTAGGGCTTATATCGCAGCCATCACCGCCAATCACGCTAGGTCTTATTTTCGGGGAAACAGGGTAGCTGTGAATCCAGCCTTACGTTTTCTCAATGAATGCAAAGCATTCTCTGATTGAACAAGGTGGAGATGTAGGGTGATGATGTCACACGATCCCCACCTCATTCATTCAGAGAACCCTTTTGCTTTCATTCAGAAAATGAGATGCGTCCTCTGCAATGGCGCCGGTGCGGAAAGAGCGATCTCCTGCGTTCGGCAAGCAGCTTTGCCAGATTGGCAAAATCTGGTGAGGTTGTGTGAAAAAACAGTTCAAAATGCCAAAGCTGTTTTTGTTTTTTAAATATACAGTGGAACCTTGGCTTACGAGCATAATCTGTTCCAGTAGAATGCTTGTAATCCAAAGCACTCGCATATCAAAGCGAGTTTCCCCATAGAAGTCAATGAAAATAATTCATTCCGCATTGACTGCTATTACATGCAATACCGCATGTGGCCAGAGGTGGGGGGGGGCAACGGAGAGCCTCGGAAATACTCGGTGACAGCTCGGGTGAACTTGGAAAGCCTCGGAAACACTCGGGAACAGAGTATTTCCGAGTATTTCTGAACGGTTTCGAACCGTTCCGAGTGTCCCCGGCACCCCCGCACCTTTGTACCGCACCGCCCATTAGCTTGAATTCTGCTCGTTTTGCGAGGCAACACTCCCAAACCCAGTCAGAATTTTTTTTTAAAAAGTTGCTCGTCTTTCAAAGCACTCGTTAACCGCGTTACTCGTAAACCAAGGTTCCACTGTATACAGTATAGATGTTGTTAAAGCACCCAACACACACACAAAAAAAAAAAAAAAAAAGACAGATCTCTCTCCAACAGAATGAAATAAAAAGTATAATTTATATGTACATCAGGAGGCAAAAGCGCACCATGAGAAAAACAGAACCACACTAGGCATTGCAAGTCAGGCAGCGCTATACGGAAAGCAATGTGTTGCGTGTCTATTGAGTTATATACATGGTATACATCGGCAGCAAAGAAGAACAAAGGCGAGCAGTCAGGCGAGAGGACACTGGGACAGAGAGACTGACAAAAGGCTTTGTAAAGCATCATCTTTGCTCATTCATATGGCGTCAGAGTGTAGTCACATGACCGGCAGACCCAATACTCGCAGCTGTCTGTGTCACCCTACGAGGGGAGGGACAGACTTTCTACTCCTGCCTGTGTCTCTTGCAAAAGGGGAGGGGGGGGGTAAAGCTGTTTCTCCCGGCCATTTTGGTTGCTCCTCAGGGGGCGGGGTAAAAGTCTATAGCCCGATATCACCCCAGCAAAAACGGGACCTCTCAAGAAGCCGTCGCTCTGTGCGGGCCTAGAGCATTTTTAAACACGAGCGTTCCTGATGGGAACGGACACGGCAAAAGTACTTTCCTCTTGGTCTCCAAGGGCCGGTCTAATCCGTAGCGGCTTCCCCTTAAGTGCTTAACAAAAATCTCCCCGGACGTCGGCAAATGTCGAGATTAGGGGGGGAGAAGCATCAATCGTCGATACAAATCACCTCCCCGGCTCTTCCTTCTTTTCTTTCCATCAAATCCATCTCTCGCTCTTTCTTCACCAAGATCGGTGGCCCATTCGCAGCTGAAGAGGGAGGAAAAAAAAAAAGAAAAGAAATATAGTAAGGCAAGGAGCAAAATGATCACCAATATATACAGTGCTCCCTAACAATTATTTGTACTTTGAGGGTGTTGGTCAGGACAGAAGTATGGGAGCTACCATCACCAGGGCAAAAGGGTCACCTGGTAATTGCCTTGCCTCAATATTTGCAATCTTAACCACTTCCCGACCCGTAGGCCGTTAAATGACGTCCTGGACTTTGAGTGGAGATATCTGGAGTGCATGCAAATATCTCTCTTTTTTCAGCTGGTCATTCCCTGCAAAGTAAAAGCCATCATAGCGGCTGTTTAGCCACTTGATGGCTTTTACAGGCGACGGGAGGGAACCACCCCCTTCCCGACGCCCCTTCGGTGGTTCTCCCAGCCCGCCTGTCTGATCGGGGAGCCAGAGAATGAATCCGCCGACGCTCTACCATAGGGCTGGCCATGAACCAGATGAACCCTGGCCATCTCTATGACCCTCAGAGCCCGGAAGCGGCGTCATGACGTCACATCCGGTGTTGGCTGATGTAAACACTGCCGGTTTTTTGCTTGAAATCTTTTTTTTTCTTCATCTCAGGCTTTCCAGCATAGAGGAGAAATTTGAGGATTTATAGACCTCAGATCTCTCTGTAAAGAGGACCTGTCATGCCCAATTCCTATTACAAGGGATGTATACATTCCTTGTAATAGGAAAAAAAAGTGATCAAAAAATAAATAATTGAAGGGAAAGTGTAAATCTAAAAATAAAAACAAACAACATTTTTTAAAGCGCCCTCATCCCCTCGAGCTCGCTCACAGGAGCCAACGCATACATAGGTCGCGCCCCAGCATATGTAAACCGCGTTCAAACCACACATGTGACGTATCGCCTGCGAACGTTAGCGCAATAATTCTAGCGCAAAACCTCCTCTGTAACTCTAAACTGGTAACCTGTAAAAAAAAGAAAAAATGTAAAGCGTAGCCTAAGGAGATTTTTAAGTACTGAAGTTTTGCGCCATTCCGCAAGTGTGCGCAATTTTAAAGGCATGACAGGTTAGGTATCCATTTACTTGCCGTAACATCATCTTTCACATTATACAACAAAACTGGGGTATTTTTTTTTTTTTGTTTGTTTGTTTCGTTTTGTTTGTTTTTAATTCATGAAAGTGTCTTCTTTTTCTTTTTTTTAAATTGCGTTTGAAAAAATTGCTGTGCAAATACCGTATGACATAAAATATTGCAATGACCGCCATTTTATTCCCTAGGACAGTGATGGCAAACCTTGGCACCCCAGATGTTTTGGAACTACATTTCCCACGATGCTCATGCACTCTGCAGTGTAGTTGAGCATCATGGGAAATGTAGTTCCAAAACATCTGGGGTGCCAAGGTTCACCATCACTGTCCTAAGGTCTCTGCTAAAAATATGTGTGTGTATGTATCTCTCTATTTATATATATATATATATATATATATATATATATATATATATATATATATATATTTTTTTTTTTTGGGGGGGGGGGGGGTGTATCAGTAATTTTTAAGCAAAAAAAAAAAAGATGATTTTTACATGTAGCAGAACAATGCCAGAATTGGCCCTGTATGGAAGTGGTTAAAGCCAAATGCAACATGGAATGCTACTTTAAGTGCATGAGGGCAGATAGTAGACCGAATACCAACTATCATACTTCAGGTGGCCTCTGACCCTCCAGAAAAAGTGTCAGTTTTAAAAAAGTAAATAAAAATGTAAAAACAACAGGAAAATATCAATCCTTTGAGAGCCACCATCTGCTAAACACTTTGCGTGGCTCCCAATTTTGGATGTCACTGACATCCCCAGTACCTACTGATTGGGAACCAGGGCCGGTTCATGGCAGAGCGCGTTGCGGGAAACCTGCGTTCTGCGCGCGTTTTCCGCACCGCGTTCAAAAGTACTGCAGTTGCGATCTGCAGCGGGTGTAAATATTCGGTTAACAACACCCCAAAAGCAGGTCTCAAAACGCAGTGTGTTTGCCCGCTCCATATCACAAGCTACAGAAGTACCATAAGATGCGGTTGCAGTAGGTTCCCAAAAGTAGTACTTGCACAAATGAATGGGCTGAAATCTCACCGCACAGAACTGCATGTAAATGGCACAAGAATACACAGTGCATTCCTGTGCGATTCCCGGTGTGATCCGGCCCCCAGTCCAGATACTGTAGAACACAGCCTGCATGATCATATGCAGGCTGCAAGTTTTACTGACAAAAAAAGGCTTCAGCCTGAAGACCGCACCGCAGATGCCACTGCAGCCTGTGTCAGTGTTTGCATTCTTAATTTGTTCAATACTTTAATCGTCAGATACAAATGCATGATTAAAATAGTTAAATAACACGAATACAAATTTTTGTGCAATTTATCAGTCTATAACAACATTTCGGAAAACCACACAGAGCAGATATTTAAAACAGAAGTATAGTTTTTTTTTTTTATCTTACCTAGGTGGATGCAGCATTGGTCCGATGCTGCACCTGTCCCCCGGCGCCTCTAACACTGAGAACAGAGCAATCGATTGCCGCAGATCGCTCAGTTCTCACAGCTCCCCCGGGCTAACTAGAATGCTGGGCTGCAGATGGGGCGGGAGCGGCCGGCTCAGGCTTCCACAGCTCGCTGAGAGACTGAGCCGAGTGCTGGTCCAGACATGTGGGCCAATCCCTACTCCATTGCCCCGATCTTGCGCGAACCCGAACCGGTTCTGTGACGTCAGCAGACTTCAGCCCGCTGTCTGCTGAAAACGGGTCACAGGAGCGCAGAACGAACTGCACTCCTGTGACCCACAGGAGAAGTACAGCCAAACGAGGTTTGGCTGTACGTCTCCTTTAAGTATGCAAATTATTCATATAGTTGTTCGTAAATCAACCAATGTATGCTGACGCTTCTAAATTTGACCTGGATATCTAGGCAACACTGACCTCTGCTTATGAATTGGTCATAAAGACCAAATAGTCCGTTTGCTGTTTGAACCCATTAACCAAGAGTCCTCTTTAAATCAGAAGTTCTAAAAACTGACAATTTTAGTTTTGGGACTGGTACCAGTGAGCTGAACCACAAATTGCCTTCTAGATCTGTGTACCTGAGCGACAAGGTCCGACCATCTGCTATAATGTATGTAAAAAGGACTGCATTTTCTACATTTCCGCAGCAAAGGTTACGCAATTTTCTACATAAATAAACTTTTTACTTAAGTTTTGGTGTTAATGCGTTGATCCATGTTATAAACGCCTTTAGTTAATTATATCCTCTCTTTCCCATTGTAATACTCTGCCAATAATACACAGTTATGATGAAACTTCATGCATTATACTTCAATGAACTAACCCTATAAATGTAGACCGATCAGAGAAAAAAAAACTGGAGAGGTGAAGGCCACACTTACCTGGCAGGAAGGATCCCAGAGACATCTGGTTATAACCTGCCCCTGGGTGTGGGGCGGCGGGTGGAGTGCTAGCGAAATGCCCCCCAAAAAAAGGGGGAGTGGCATAAGGACCAGGAGGGAACACCTGGGGACAGAGACAATTTATTTAAATATGCATACAAACGTAACCCAAAAAATGCATTTTGGAGACATCGGCAAAAGTGTTAAAACCTCAATAGAGCAAAGATTTGAACCCCCTTTTTTTTAAACAAAGTGTTTCTAGTATAATTTTTTAGAGTTGCAAACACTTTTAACTGTGTCCTCAATACCGGCCCTGGTCTCTCACCGGATGGGTTGAGCTCTCATTCCCCTTGTTGGCAAGCCGGCTCAGGATGCTGCGTTCAGACATCTGCAGTCTGGCGGCGATGGGCGGAATGCGGGCGAGGGAGGCTGGCAAGCGGGTCACATCTGCTTTCATGTCGCTCAATAGTTCCTCCAGCTGGTTCAACACTGAAAGGAAAGGAAGAGATCTGAGACACTTGTACAGGAGTCTTCTCTATGATCAGTGAGATGCTGCCCTGAAAACTTTCGAGTTGAGCTTATTTTTCCATCCACTTTCTTGTATACATCATCTCCCTAAAGTAGAACCCCCTGTATTTCCCTTCTGCCATAAAAATGTTTTCTGTACATACACTAGATTGTCAAAAGTATTGGGACGCCTGCCTTTACACGCACATGACCTTTAATGGCATCCCAGTCTTAGTCCGTAGGGTTCAATATTGAGTTGGCCCACCCTTTGCAGCTATAACAGCCTCAACTCTTCTGGGAAGGCTGTCCACAAGGTTTAGGAGTGTGTCTATGGGAATGTTTGACCATTCTTCCAGAAGAGCATTTGTGAGGTCAGGCACTGACTGGTGTTGGACGAGAAGGCCTGGCTTGCAGTCTCCGCTCTAATTCATCCCAAAGGTGTTCTAATCAGGTTGAGGTGCAGGTCAGTCAAGGTCCTCCACCCCAAACTCGCTCATCCATGTCTTTATGGACCTTGATTTGTGCACTGGTTCAAATCATTTGGTGGAGGGGGGATTATGGTGTGGAGTTGTCTTTCAGGGGTTGGGTTTGGCCCCTTAGTTCCAGTGAAGGGAAATCTTAAGGTGTCAGAATATCAAGATATTTTGGACAATTTCATGCTCCCAAATTTGTGGGAACAGTTTGGGGATGGCCCCTTCCTGTTCCAACATGACTGAGCATCAGTGCACAAAGCAAGGTACATAAAGACATGGATGAGCAAGTTTGGGGTGGAGGAACTTGACTGGCCTGCAGAGTCCTGACCTCAACCAGATAGAACACTTTTGGGATGAATTAGAGCAGAGACTGCGAGCCAGGCCTGTCCAACATCAGTGCCTGACCTCACAAATGCACTTCTGGAAAAAATGGTCAAACACTCCCATAGACACACTCCTAAACCTTATAGCTGCAAAAGGGTGGGCCAACTAGATAATGAACCCGACAGACAGAAGCCTGGGATGCCATTAAAGTTTATGTACGGGTAAAGGCAGGCTTCCCAATACTTTAGACAATATAGTGTATATGCACCTGATGGTAAGAGCTCCTGTGGGCACTAAAACATTTGTTCTTTAAGAGTTCTTCTTTAATAGCAGCAATGAAAACAGTCTAGGACAGGGATATGCAATTAGCGGACCTCCAGCTGTTGCAAAACTACAAGTCCCATCATGCCTCTGCCTCTGGGTGTCATGCTTGTAGGTGTCAGAGTCTTGCTATGCCTCATGGGACTTGTAGTTCTGCAACAGCTGGAGGTCCGCTAATTGCATATCCTTGGTCTAGGAGTTTCAAACCCTACCCACTCAGTCCAAAAAAAAAAAAGGTTTTGGTTGGAGCTTCACTTTATGCCCCATACACACTATCAGATTTTCTGCTGATTTTTGTCTTCGGATTTACCAAAACCATGTAGTGCAAGGGCCTGCCTGATTGCATACAAATTGGAATTCCTAAGGTTTGACCTCATATTATAGGGTTTTGGTAAATCTGAAGGAAAAAAATCAGCAGAAATCTGATAGTGTGTATGGGGCTTTAAAGTCAGGTGTGCATCCTCTCTATTTTTTTTTTTTTGCACACCTGACTTTAAAGCCCCATACACACTATCAGATTTCTGCTGATTTTTTCCTTCAGATTTACCAAAACCCTATAATATGAGGTCAAACCTTAGGAATTCCAATTTGTATGCAATCAGGCAGGCCCTTGCACTACATGGTTTTGGTAAATCCGAAGACAAAAATCAGCAGAAAATCTGATCGTGTGTATGGGGCATAAAGTGAAGCTCCAACCAAAAACTTTATTTTTTTTTTTTTTTTTTAAGTTTTTGGTTGGAGCTTCACTTTAGGGTCCTTACACACTAATAATAGCGCCTGAAAACGGACCCGAAAGTGCCGCTGCTTTGCCTCCAGTGTGAAAGCCCCGAGGGCTTTCACACTGGAGCGGTGCGCTAGCAGGACGGGAAAAAAAGTCCTGCTAGCAGCATCTTCGGAGCGGTGAAGGAGCGGAGTATATACCGCTCCTTCACCGCTCCTGCCCATTGAAATCAATGGGACAGCGCGGCTAAACCGCAGGCAAAGCGCCTCTGCAGAGGCGCTTTGCGGTGGTTTTTAACCCTTTCTCAGCCACTAGCGGGGGTAAAACCGCTCCGCTAGGGGCCGAATACCGACAGTAAAGCACCGCTTACAATAGCGGCGCTTTACCGCCGACGCCGCCCCCGCTTCAGTGTGAAAGGGCCCTTAGAGTCAGGTGTGCATCCTCTCTATTTTAATATATATTATATATATATATATATATATATATATATATATATATATATATATATATATATATATATATATATATATATATATATATATATATGTGTATGTTGTTTTTTTAACACTGAAATGTTGTGTTATAATTAGGATGCAAAAAGTAGGGGTATTTCTTTAAAATTCAAAAGGTGGCGCACAGATTTTATGGGCTGTGCTACACTATATAGCACAGAGATGACCGGTTCTCTTTAAAAACACCCATGTCTTCTTCTTTCCCTCTTACCTTTATGGAGAACAGCATTGGCTGGCTTGTTCCCCGCTAGGGACTCTTTGGACAGGTGCTGGTGGCTCTCTGCCAGACACTCCACCTCTGAGAAGCGGGCATTAAGAGCCATGGCTGGGTGAGACGGATCTTGTGTCATGTTCAGGTAGGCGGCACGGCGCAGCTGCTCTTCGATCACCAAAGCTTGTTCCAGAAGCTAGTGGGCGAGAAGGACAATACTTTTATGTGACTGAAGATTACCCGGAACAGCCCTGGAAAAGTCAACTAACTGGATTGATTGCAAGCGGACCTTGTCCTGTAAATGCTCTTATCCACCAATTGGCTAGAAGTGTTCTACTCCCATAAAGGCTGCAGCTATCCAGGACAGATGTTGGAAGATTTACTGTACTGTGGACAACTCTAAAATATTGGGATTTCCCCTCCCTTCCTCTGTGAAAATGGGAACCTAAACAAATAGAGGTAGTAAATCTCCCTAGAGGGGACACAGAAAGGATCAGGATTTTTAGTTTACCTGTAAAACCCTTTGGAAGTACATCACAAGACATTGGAATTTTTCATATTTATGACTTCTTGGGTTATGCTGCCACCTTCAGGTGAATGGACACTGGCCAAAAAAAAAGGAGTTAGGTTTCCGCTCCCAGGTAGAATAGCCCAAGCAAGACTGTTCACCAAAAACGAGGGTCAGCAAAAGAAAAGAACATCCCCCAAATCTTGGAGGAGCTTAGTAAGGAGCCTTACAAAGTTTATTAAACAGAAGCTTAATGCTGGATGGCCCAGTAGGCACTGACGCTCCTGGAGGACGACGAAAGGAGGAATACTGTTTAATACCATAGGCCTGAGAAGGGAGCTGACATAGATAGACCTAGAAATAGTGGATAGAGAAGCAGCTTAACCCTCGCAAGGACCCTCAGAGAGAACCAACAGGGGATCAGACTATTGAAATGAAGCTGTAGACTTCAGATATATAGGCAGCTCAAACTTCCAAAAAAACGAAACACCTTCTCCTTAGGAGGTTCAGGATTAAGACAAAAAGACGGAAACAAATTGTCCTGATTCAGGTGGAATGAGGAAACCACCTTACATGCAGTGCCTTGAAAAAGTATTCATATCCCTTGAAATTTTTCCCATTTTTGTTATGTTACAACCAAAAACATAAATGTGTTTTACTGGGATTTTATGTGATAGACAAACACAAAGATGCTTGAGAAAGGAATGCGGCTATTTCCTCCACCTATAGCCAGCCAGTTCTGAAACGCGTTGCATGTGAATGACGTCACGGCTCGGCGCCGTCCTGCGTTTGCTCCCCAAGCCTCGTTTTCAATCTGGATACACGGCCGTGTCTCTCTCCACACCAGGGGTGGAGCGAACGCTGCTTGGCTCAGCCATCTGTACTGACGTCCATCCTCCCCTCACTGGAACCCCTATCTTCATCAGATGGATTTTTATCATTCCCCCGGACTGTGATAGGCATTTTAGCTGGGAGCACTGAAGGAGACTGCATTGCGCTGTGCTCAACCATTTCCACCCTGCCTGGATTTGATGGAGTGGCAGCCACACAGGATCTGCTGTTACCTTCAGTCCCACACCATCTCCCCAGCCCAGATTATGGACCTGAATGCAACTCCTCTTTCATATGCGTGGATATTGTTGTTTAAATAAATTGTTTTATGATACATATTCAGAGGCTCCCTTTTCCTTGTTTTTATTCTAACACATGAATATGCTTTGATCTAAACCATTCCATTGTAGTTCTGGCTGTATATTTAGGGTCGTTGTCCTGCTGGAAGGTGAACCTCCGCCCCAGTCTCAAGTCTTTTGCAGACTCTAACAGGTTTTCTTCTAAGATTGCCCTGTATTTGGCTCCATCCATCTTCCCATCAACTCTGATCAGTTTCCCTGTCCCTGCTGTAGAAAAGATTTCCCGCAACATGATGCTGCCTCCACCATGTTTCACGGTGGGGATGGTGTATTCAGGGTGATGTGCAGTGTTAGTTTTCCGCCACACATAGCGGTTTGCTTTTAGGCCAAAAAATTTAATTTTGGTCTCATCTGACCAGAGCACCTTCTTCCACATGTTTGCTGTGTCCCCCACATGGCTTCTCGCAAACTGAACTTCTTATGGCTTTCTTCTTGCCACTCTTCCATAAAGGTCAGATTTGTGGAGAGCACGACTAATAGTTGTCCTGTGGACAGATTCTCCCACCTGAGCTGTGGATCTCTGCAGCTCCTCCAGAGTTACCATGGACCTCTTGGCTGCTTCTCTGATTAATGCTCTCCTTGCCCGGCCTGTCAGTTTAGGTGGACGGCCATGTCTTGGTAGGTTTGCAGTTGTGCCATACTCTTTCCATTTTCAGATGATGGACTGAACAGAGCTCCATGAGATGTTCAAAGCTTGGGATATTTTTTTATAACCTAACCCTGCTTCAAACTTCTCCACAACTTTATCCCTGACCTGTCTGGTGTGTTCCTTGGCCTTCATGATGCCGTTTGTTCACCGAGGTTCTCTAACAAACCACTGAGGGCTTCACAGAACAGCTGTATTTCTACTGAGATTAAATTACACACAGGTGGACTCTATTTACTAAATTAGGTGACTTCTGAAGGCAATTGGTTCCACTAGATTTTAGTTAGGGGTATCGGAGTAAAAGGGGGCTGAATACAAATGTACCCCACACTTTTCACATATTTGTTTGTAAAACACTTTAAAAGTGGAGGTTCACACAAAATAAAACCTCCGCTTTTCGGAACCCTCCCCCCCTTCGGTGTCACATTTGGCACCTTTCAGGGGGGAGGGGGGGTGCAGATACCTGTCTAAGACAGGTATTTGCACCCACTTCCGGGTATAGACTCCCACGGGAGTCTACGCCACTTCCCGTCCCCCCACGCTGTCTGCTGGGACACACACGGGCCCCAGAGACAGCGGGGACCATTCGGCTTGCGCAGCTCGCGCATGCAGGAACCGGGAAGTGAAGCCGCAAGGCTTCATTTCCTGATTCCCTTACCGAAGATGGTGGCGGCAGCATCCGAGGACCGAGGGACGGTTCGGCCTCAGGTGCCGACATCGCTGGACCCTGGGACAGGTAAGTGTCCTTATTTTAAAAGTTAGCAGCTGCAGTATTTGTAGCTGCTGACTTTAAAAAAAAAAAAAAATGCGAAAAACCATTTATCATTTCCTTTCCACTTCACAATTATGTGCCACTTTGTGTTGGTCTATCACATAAAATCCATTTACGTTTTCGGTTGCAACATGACAAAATGTGGATAATTTAAAAAGGGTATGAATACTTTTTCAAGGCAAACCTGTCACTTGTGAAATGTACACAGTAAATTAGCTTATTTGGCACCACAGTAGCAACAGAGGCTCACAGCATAGTCCTGATGATTTCCCCTATGTTAGATACAAAGACTTCCACTGGTTTCGATTAAGATTTTTTTCAAACAAAAAATGTATTCTTTTTTTGTGCATTAAAACATATTCGGGGGGAAAAAAAAGATTTTTCTAAGTTAAATGGTCTAATAATGCTGTGGGGTGACAATGTATGCTTAGAGGTTGTTGTCATTCTATAGATGTTCCCATGAAAATGATGCTAGAGAGGGTGGGTGGATTGAAGACGATATCAGACTATATCAGACTATGATAAATTGAATCGGCACAAGAAGGCTGAGAAGACATTCAGGAAGTGCCCACCTTGAAGCGTCTG